>OZ014459.1:4558701-4761484 GCA_963966035.1 Acleris laterana | reverse complement strand
TTTCCATTCGTTGCTAATGGGGGATTTATGTGCCGATTTCCCCCATACTCATTTGAATCTGACCGAAATCACTTTTTTCAAAATCATTGAATTCCCGTGGAGCAACCAGCCGCATGCGGCCTGATTTCGATTTGACCAGTCACTCGCTGCGTCAGCTGTTTGCCATTTGATTTGATATTAATATGGTTAATTTCATCTAGATCTAACCGATCCATGTAAATCCCGTCAAATGTCGCCCGTGAACCACTTGTTTAGCTATACTAGCGTCATAATTCCCATCACCATGAACCAAAACCGTCAAAACTTCAAGATCCTTTACGTTTCCAGTTACGACGCCCGCACCCTAAGATTTTGGTCCAGCGAGTCCTTCAACACCACCGGTCGGGTAAAGGCGGACGTCTCCAAGCAACCCACCACCCTCACCATCTCTGCCCTGAGGGAGGACGACCAGGCCCTCTACCACTGTAGGGTCGACTTCCTCGGGCCTACGCGGAACACTGGAGTCAACTTGACTATTGTTGGTAAGTTTATCACCGATCTCATCCTCATTATTAATTCCAAAAATTTTAACCCCCGACGCAAGATAGAGGGGTGTTATAAGTTTGACGTGTAAGTCTGTGTCTGTGGCACCGTAGCTCTTAAACGGATGAACCTGTATGGATGCGGTTTTTTAGGGTTCCGTAGTCAAACTAGGAACCCTTATAGTTTCGCCATGTCCGTCCGTCCGTCCGTCCGTCCCCAGTCTAGCTCAGAGACTCATAGTACTAGAAAGCTGTAATTTGGCATGAATGTACATATTAGTCACGCCAACAAAATGGTAAAATAAAATTTTGAAAAATATTTTTATTTTATGCACCTCCCCTACACGTAACGTGGGGATGTCTTTTTTTTTTCTTGCCTACCCCATAGTGTGGGGTGTCGTTGGATAGGTCTTTCAAAAATATTGCCGGTTTACAAAAACAATTTTTCGATTAAGGGATCCGTTTATGAAATATTAAGCTTTAAAGCGCTATTTTTTGTTAGAGTCAAGGGTCCCCCCCCCCTACAGCCAAAACTACAAGTACTAAAAATCTGAAAAATATCTTCAACGAAAGCGCATATAACGAATTTTAAAGGAAAACTATCACGGCTAAGTAGACATGATTAGTTCCTGAGATACAGGCGACTAAAGTGTTTATACCTATCAAAATCGCCTATGATAACTTTGATAGAAAAATTGTTAACGGGGGGGGGGCCTGCACGCGCGGGGGAAGTCGAACTCTCCAAGTAACAAATCGAGCGACAGCCACGCTCATGAGCGCGAGCGCCTAGATGCTGTTCGGACGTGCCCTGGAATGCTACCTACAAGTTTGCGATTTGCGATCTGAAAGTTTAAAAATTTTCGATTAGATTATTGATTTGAGTTGAGTATCGTTTGGAAAACTTAAAATTCTATTTACGGGCCCTTGTTTTGTTTTCAATTTTTATTAATTACTTTATAAAAGATTAAACTTTTATTGTAATTTAAAGTGGGTTTGAAGCAGTTTAGATACCTAACTACCTACATAGGTATACTGATCTCACACTTAAAAGCTTGGCTCTTGTTTGAGATATTATATACGAATTTATAAGAAAAAGAATCATTACTTAGTAAACTTAATTAGTTCCTGAGATACAGGCGATTAACGGGTTTATACCTACTAAAAATCATCTAAGACAGCGCCAAATAACTTTAAATAGAAAATTGGTTCATACATGTTGATTTTTGAGATAGTTTTTTGTGTACCTATGTCGTTACGGCTTCGGAACCCTACACTGAGCATGGTCCGACATGCTCTTGCCCGGTTTTTTTTTAAATGTTAAGCAGGTTTTTTGGCGGTGGTTCTTAGATATGGTTTATCAAAATCGTTTCCGCCGTTTTTGAGATATTGAGCTTTTAGAGGGTTAAAAGCTCCTCGATACAACGGCGATACCTACTTTTGGAGCTGATATCTCTTACACAGCCAAACCGATTTTAATTAAATACCAGGCAGTACTAATCGTTTAAATTATGCAAGTTCCAATATTTTTGTAGTTAGCAATTTACTTACGTATTTGTTATTTTTTGCCTCGGCCGCTCTTTAAAAGCATCCGGGGTCATTGAGTTCACATCTAGCCGCATAATTTGACGTAGGCCGAAATATCAATACTAATTTTACTATGGAAATACCATGTGCCCATATACGATGTAGACAGAGAGACTTCTTACCCGACTTTAGTAAGTATTTATCATTTAAAATGCTAAAGGACGCCGGCAACTTTGTACGCGTTGAATTCATTTCTCGATATTCCTCCATTTCTTTACTTTTTAACCCCCGACGCCAAAAAGAGGGGTGTTATAAGTTTGATGTGTAAGTCTGTGTGTGTGGGCACCGGAGCTCTTAAACGGATGAGCCGATTTGGATGCGGACACGTCGGGGGACCGCTAAGTAAACTAAATAATATAAAATAGCCAGCTACGTAGCGGTCTCCGACGTGGCGACGCTTGAATCGAAATATTAATAGTTAACCACTTATAATTAAACTTATAGGGCCAATACTTATTATTTTTACTTTTTAGAGGTTTTTCTTTACAGACTGTTTTGAGTCGGGGGTTTTTTAAATTTAAAATGTTTGGGTTCAATTTCGATGCATACTTTTTGTTTGCACCCTACATTATTATAGGAATAATAATGTATAGGACCAACCACTTAATTTTCCCATACGTTTAATTTGGCATTGTTCAGTTAATGTAGACATCCATTTTTATCCCAAACTAGATAGGTATTGTAACTTCCTACTTCGAATAGTTGATTGTTAAAATTGAAAAAAAACACAATTTGGCTGCAAAAATAGGCCATAGGTAAATACATTAGTAACCCGTATAGTCCATTCCACCTTATTTGTCGTATTTATTAAACACTTAAATAACCTGAAAATGTATCTTTTTTGGTTAAAACAGCCGTTTTTGGTTAAAACAGCCGTTTTAGGTAAATAATGCAACATTTTCCCGATTATACATTATGGGTGGTAGTTTTTATGAGGAAATTGTTATTTTAGACGAAAATGGAACATTCTGACGTTATGAAAGTATTTACTAAATAAGACAAGTAAGATTGAATGGACTGTAAGTATAAGATTGATAACCCGTTAGCATAATAATTTGGTAAATGTGTCCAACCCATCCCATAACGGCTTCAAGTGATTTGTATCACAACGGTACACTGGCGTAGACCACCGAAAGCGTCCACTATAAAACTAAATTATACAATCGCACAAGCTCACGTCGACCGTCCCACCATGTTCTCATAATTATGACTCATTAATTTAGTAGTTATAGGTAACAACAAACGTTATTCTCGATTCTCGACAACCGTATGAATGGAAATGGTTTTTGTCCAAACAGGTGCTCCGGTATGTTGTTCCGGAAATGAATTGAATCCATCTACTGGATGTTTGTTTACGCCTGTTTGATATACGATTAATGTTTTAAGCGGTGCCGGTAATTGAACCTTTTATGTTACATCTATCAATATTTAAAGTCTGTCAAACTTTAAAAACGCCTCTGTATACTCTGTGGTAACGTGGAATGCTAAAGGGTGTTTAATTACATTGGTCCATAGTGTATATTTAGCTAATTGAATGTGTATTTCCACCTACCTACGTATTCGCAATTTTAAGCCGAAATGTCCCAAAAGTTTATATTTACAAGTGGACGTCGGAAATGTTTTGCATTTTAAAACAGCCGATATTGCTTTGCTCGATTTTGTTTCACGCTCCACGGTTATTTTTACTGGTTTAATTTCGAAGTTTGAATAATGGAACGTGGTAACGAATAATCTATTAGGCAAAACATATTCGAAATGTTTTTCATGCAACTGTAAATTAGAAATTGATTGTTCCAACAGTATTAGTGATTTTAGTAAGTATGACTAGTGATTAATAGTCTTGTTATTTATAATTAATTATGTATTTATACGATTTTTGTTTCATGGAGAACATTAAAATAAATAGCATCGACAGATACGAGTAGTTAAGCCTGACACATTTGCACAGCCATGAATTTTAGGAATATTGACAATGTTGACAGCAGTAAAAAAATGCGAACTAAAATGCTAACTATAACTTCATGGTTGTGCAATGGGTCTGCATTAACTTCGTTTCAGCCTAGTACTGTAGTTCACTTTGTAATATCAAGATCAAGATATAATGTAATTATGTGTTATAATTACGTCCAGTATAATGTAATTATGTGTTTTAATTTATGTCCATTATAATGTAATTATGTGATATAATTTATGTACATTAAAATTAAGACAATAACATTAGGCAGTCTGATTTTAATAAATACCTACTAATATTGTATTGTGAAAAAAAAGATCAAGATCAAAATAGAGCCACCTTTTAATACGTCTTTATAATACTTATGCTAAAGCATTATTCGTAATTTATTCACTATCTTTAATTTACTTTAATTGTACTTCATTCTAAAACTTATTTGTACCATTTAATGCTTTAAGCATTAAGGTGCAAACATTCTTGCTTTTGAATGATTTTTTTCCCAGACCGTACATGTTTTTAGGTGATGTGTAATTATAGTAGATTGTATAACTAGGGTCAAAAATAAGCCATAGTACCCCGAGATGGTTATTTTCCCGAGCAAAGCGAGGGAAAATTGTGCGAGGGGTACCTAATATGGCTTTTAGACCCGAGTTATACACTCTACTTTTCACTTCGATTGTGAGAAAATAAAAGAATTATACAAAAGTAAACACACCTTCACTGTTAGAATCAACTTGCTTTTCATTTTTCCATCGTGTAAAATTATTGTATGCCCTTAAATAGTTTTCACGAGATTTCACGGGCAAATTATTTTCAATCAGTTTTTTGGCCCTTTTCTCCATTATTGTATTCGGCGTAAGTTGCAATTCATTTTCATTTGACGACATCTTAAAATTAACAACAACTTTGACACATACAAAATATAGACTAAACGGCGCTGACCGAGTGAGTATTTAGCGCTTTAAAGCATAACTCAAACGATTTATGATATTTTAGCAATTGTAAAATAGGTACTAAAAACACCTAATGTTTTGAGAAATGAATTCTGTTACCTGATTGGTCGATTTTAATATAGCTTTATTATGGTTGGTTAATATCAAATACATTTTTTTTTTAAAGATTTGAATTAGTTAACGAGTGTACGTACCAAAAAGAACCTAACGTTCCGACTGACAGTCGATGTGTATTGTGATTGGTGGATTTAATTTGGTGAAGTATTTTGATTGGTCAAATTAAGATGTTTTGTAAATGTAAATCATTCTATTTTCAATTTCATATTTTCCCTAGTGAAAATATATATATTATATTTTCCCTCGGTTGTACATGTATCACTTGAGTCTCGCTTGATAAGTCTAATTTGACAAACTTTTTGAGCATGAGAAGTGAAAAATAATATAAACATATATTTATAGATATTATTTCGAATACTAATGATTCTACAAACAAATTTTCGCTTTTATTTTCCATTTAAAATCAAGCTTTAAAATAAATAAATTTAGTAGGTAGGTAATGTATTTTTCCCTAATGTAAGGTAATTTCCATCTTTTTGTTTATTATCAAAAGCACTTTGTATCTAAAGTACGTTTAAAAATTATGTCAAAAGACGTCACTTAAATTAAATTGACTACCTTTTTTCCGCGAAAATTTTTAGGATAAATTTTATCCTTTGTCACTCAAGACTTACGTAGCTTTTCACAAGTAAAATATTTTTTAGAATCGCATTTGTAGTTGCTGAGACCTCTCAAGCAAACAATTTAAGTTCTTTGTAATTTAGGTACAACTTCTTTATAATACTTAAAGCATAGAAATAAATTTCTGTACAAAAACATTTTTGAGACCAGCTCTTGGTAGGTACTGACTGTAGCCACTATTTTCGAAAGTCGTTATCTGCTTATCAATACCCTTACCATGAGTTATAATTACCGTACTCGCTAGCGAGTCGAATGCGCTGTCCCTCGCACTCTATAAGAATACCGCGAGGACTGCGAGGGACAGAGCATTCGACTAGGGTACAAGACCGAACTAAATGAGTCCCGAGCCCGACCCGACACGATTGGCCTTTAAGTATAGCGGAGATCCTGTAACCACCTTCCGACTCCATCATCAGATCGGCTCTGATACCATAATATTGCATTGTTCATCGGCTTTACATTACGTAGTCCAAGTTTCAGCTCATTCCATCAACGGGAACTAGTTCAAAATTTACTTGCAAGATTTCGCGCACAACTTACAGACATACGAACGAACAGTGTTATTTTAAGTCTTGTAACAAGTCTAACAAAAAGCAAGCTTCAAACACCCCGCCTGCTGCTAACCAAATTTAAATCGTTATAAATCCGCTGTCGGGTCTTTATAACTTATAATTGCGCAGTCAGGTAAAAAGGCAGAACTTATATACATACTTAGAGACAAAATCACGATCAACAATTTCCTGGAAATGCTCACCACTCATTAATAGGCCGAGGACGTCCGTGACTGATTTCGTGTATTTTGTGGTCACGTGAGCACAGAGGGTCTATTACTAGTCGGTAAAACCCTAATTGGTTTTGACATGTCTCGGCCGCCATTAGGAACTGTAAAGTAAATAAGAGCTACGATAAATCGTCATTAACAGGCCACTACTCGTAAGAAATGGATAACTAGTCATTGGTACAGGTTATTGGTAATGTTTTTTATACAAGCCATAGTCATCCCATCAATAACCTAATAAACTGACGCCGTTAGCAAAGATACTATGATAGTGTTGTGGAAGGCCTGCAGTGCGGGCTTCTTCTTCTTACTTCCCTAGTCAAGATCAACACAAGTAACTTTCGTAATATTACGTTTATTTTAATTTTATAAAAACACTGTTATTTCAGGGCTTTATGACTCCAATCTTCGTAATCGACTGACACAGTTATAAATAACCAAAACTCATCTATCGGATTTCGAATCATTCAATTGAAATATTTCAAATTTAGCACGCTACAAGCAGCAAACTTTCCCTTTACCTACTCTGAGTAACATTTCTGGATCTAGGTATTCTAGTTTAATCGAAGATTATATCCGCGTATCTCTTGCTTTACACGTATGAGAAGTCACACTTTATAAATAAAAAACCGGGCAAGAGCATGTCGGACCATGCTCAGTGTAGGGTTCCGAAGCCGTAACGACAAACACAAAAAACTATCTCAAAAATCAACATGATGAACCAATTTTCTATTTAAAGTTATTTGGCGCTGTCTTAGATGATTTTTAGTAGGTATAAACACTTTAGTCGCCTGTATCTCAGGAACTAATCATGTCTACTTAGCCGTGATAGTTTTCCTTTAAAATTCGTTATATGCACTTTCGTTGAAGATTTTTTTCAGATTTTTAGTACTTGTAGTTTTGGCTGTAGGGGGGGGGGGGGACACTTGACTCTAACAAAAAATAGCGCTTTAAAGCTTAATATTTCATAAACGGATCCCTTAATCGAAAAATTGTTGTCATAAACCCGCAATATTTTTGAAAGACCTATCCAACGACACCCCACACTATGGGGTAGGCAAGAAAAAAAAAAGACATCCCCACGTTACGTGTAGGGGAGGTGCATTAAAAAAATATATTTTTCAAAATTTTATTTTACCACTTTTTTGGCGTGACTAATATGTAGGGGAGACCTAGGTGGGTTGCAACAAAGGTAAGTTGACACAACGTCAATATCTCGGTAACTGTAGCGAATAGAAGTATGGTAACAACGCATTTCAAACCTCGAGCTCGGTCTATTAGACTTGTCAGAACACGTCGCGGCCGCCAGGTGAACGGTTACGGAGATACAGCGTAGATGGTCAAAATTGTGCGAAAAGTAAGTTTTTTATATTTTTTTCGATACTGTTTTATTATATGTAATTAATCCGATTTCGGACTGAGTGTAGATGTTTTTTAAAGCATGATTAAGTTAGTTTTACATGCATATTTCATAATTTAGGTAAACTAACGGCTTGTAGGTTATAATCGCAATGACACGATAAGAACCGTAAATTTCAATGGAGAGGTAAGTTGAAACACCTTGTTTCAACCCACCTCGTTTGTCGCAACTCACATAGGTTTATTTTTGAAACTTTTTCTTGTTTTGTTTAGAATGCCAAATAATTACGTGCGGAAGACAAATAGAGGCGAAGCCAGTACGGATATTTATGAATTGGCTGCCGAGAAAGTCAATTTGAGGGGCTGCAAAATCATATCAATTACATCACTCTTCCTTGTACCTACCGATTCATAAAGAAAAAAAAACAATGGAAATAACGAGAAGTCCAGAGAGAACAGCATTTTAAGTTGCAAAAGTTATTTGTTTGTTGATCTCAAAGAAGTTCCTTTATTGTGTTAAAGTTTATTACCTGATAAAATAGTTTTAGATCCATTAAAGACTACAATTTTACAAAACATATAGGATAAACCTACTTGCATTGTCCCTTACTAATTATAATTAAAGTTAATTGATGACAAAGGCCGTTTCTTTAACATTAAAAGGTTTTTATTCACTTAAATGTGCGTTTATTATTTTGAAATGTTTCATCTATGTAATGTGTCAACTTACCTAGGTATTTGTTTCATCTTACCTCTATACTAGGAGAGTTGAAACACTCTGACTTGATTTAGAAAATGTTTTTTTTTAAATCGTTATCACTATTAATTACCACTTCAACTGAAATCAATTGTTAGAGTATTAAATTTGCTTTCTAGCGATATATATCTCAAAGTTCTAAAACGTATAGTGAGGCAGTTATGACCTGAATTGTAAATTTTGTGTCAACCCGCCTAGGTCTCCCCTACTCTTATCCCTACCGAGCTCCTACTGGTAGGGATAGGTGCACGTTTTTGTAGATTTATTACTACCGGTAGGGATAGGTGCATTGTTCGTTTCCACTATTCGCTACTCTACCAATAATTTATATTTGATTATCAAATTGAACCGAAGCGAAGAAGCTACGCTTACGCGGAGGGTTGGATCCCGATTCGCCGAATTCTTGTTTCGTCGGATTCTCGTTTCGCCGGAATTTCATATAAATGTGACAGTCGGAACTCTTAATCGTTCGCAAGAATCCGGCGAATCGGGAACTTACCGGAGATCCTATTTCTAAGTGTTTTGCCGAAGAATTTGCCCTGACATTTAAATTAATCTACA
Organism: Acleris laterana; assembly: GCA_963966035.1. Classification (NCBI taxonomy): domain Eukaryota; kingdom Metazoa; phylum Arthropoda; class Insecta; order Lepidoptera; family Tortricidae; genus Acleris; species Acleris laterana. The sequence continues at coordinate 4,752,279 of OZ014459.1, read as the reverse complement.
AAAACGTGCACTTACCCCTACCAGTAGAGATAGCTCGGTAGGGATAAGTGTACCAGGCTCAACTTCTTTAAGCTTTCTTTCAATGAACCGACAGATCTAGATTGCCTGAAGCACCGTGAAATTCCACAATTGAACAGTGTAGGTACCGTGAAAGATTTAGCCTTGCGTACCTAGGCTAGGTAGTATACGTAGTCTTGTTAGATGGAGCGGTAAGGGAAATGTTAGGTTAGGTTAGATCGAAAGCGGTGCCCAAAAATATAACCTTTCGAAGAGAAAAAAATACTACTTCTTTATCAAAATATTGATCTTGATTTACTATCATTAAGTACAAATGGAAATGGGAATGGTGCAGATCGAAAGTGAGTGGAAGGGTCGAAAGGAGCCGCCCTAGGCGTACTTTTTCGAATCAAATCGGAGAAATACCAGAAAAGGGCCGAATCTTAAGTACCTACCCGAAACCGACGTATGAATGTGGAAGAAGCGAAAGAAATTTGTCAAGATCGTAGCAAGTGGAATGAATCTGTTTTATTTTTGTATAAAAAGTTGGAGATGCCGGGGATCGAACCCGGGGCCTTTCACATGCAAAGCGAACGCTCTACCACTGAGCTACATCCCCAGTTGTAATATTGTTTGAAATACCTTGTTAGGTGTATCCGTCAGTCAAACAATACGTCGTCATTATCGTAAATCAAACAGAAAATTGTGGCATGACGCAGGCATGACTGATTTAGTATAGCTTGATAAGAAAGTCCTGCCGCACTCAGAGACGTCATTTAAATTTAATGCTTGTTTAGTGTCGTGTTGTCTTATTATTTTCTGTAGCAAAGAAAGTGACAGCAGCAACTTTAAGACTGCGCCGAGTGTACGCCGGATGTACAGTGGCGCCCTCATTACTTTTATTGTGTTTTCTAATAAGCTAAAGTATTTTCTTGAAATTGTACGAAATGTTTTTGTACTAGGTACAAATGAAAACACAACTTAGGGTATATCATTTATAGTTTAATAACAATTCACCTTCGAGTTATTAACTTAACGGAAAAAAGTTCTCGTTAAGCTGACTACTCAAACGGTAATTGTTATTAAAGTTTGTTACGTATCCCATAAATTGTGTTTTTACTTGCAAACATTTCGTCTGATTCCAAGGAAATTCTTTAGTTAATTAGAAAACAGAATAATAGTACCTAATGAGGGCGCCACTGGACGCTCGGCGTTTGCTCGGCGCAGTCTTAATCAAGCATTCAATTTAATTGACGTCCCTGAGTGCGGCAGGACTTTCTTAGTAAGCAGTTGGAACACCAGTAGGTATTTTAAAATGACCACCATATTTATTCGTTATTGAGATAAATTTGTTCATGATGCCCTTTACGCGGAACAGCGATCAATTTTTTACTTAGCTATAAGAACCTAACATTCTAACTAATAGGTTGCCGGCGAGTCCGTTCGCATAGAACTCGTTTGTCCATTTTCCTTTGGGAGGTGTTTTTTCTCCATAGATACCAAATTTCGCTAAAGTATGGCGGTTTAGCTTTGAAAGTTTAACAGACAAACAAACATACTTTTCCATGTACCTATAGTATTAGGATGGATGTACTACGCTTCAGCACATAATGGAAATATCTGTCTGTCAACCGGTTGCCTCGAGATCCATAGCGATAAATTCTTTTTTTTCCATGGTATAAAATAACAACTCCATGTTTTCGGAGCGGTATGCCTACTTACTATCGGCCTTAGAGATGTCATTTTTACATTTTTATACGATAGCTTTCGATAAAATATCTCCGCGTCCCAAATGCTATTAAGATTTAAACAGTTTATAAATGGAATCCAACGGTATTATAAAATAACTAGCTGTTGCCCGCGACTTCGTCCGCGCTGAAAACATAGCCTCTTACTCAGAGATATATTGAATTCTAATGGTGAAATAATTTTTGAAATCGGTCCATGTAGTTACTGAATTTATTCGTTACAAACATACTAAAATACTTCCTCTTTATAATATTAGTGTCGATTACTTACAAGAAATAGTTTCTTTTAAACATGCTTTGCCGAACAAAATCGTGTGAGTTGAAATATTGATTTAGACTAAAAACGAAATGGCGTAAATCATCGACATAACTGTACCCATTTTCAGATTGCTAAAGATACATCTGACCGTCTAGGCGTAAATTCTTGAATCCCAATCAGCTGATTGTCCCGCTTCCCTGAATAAAATATAGTGGTCTTGGCCTCGTATAGTAAGCCATAATACTGGTTCCCTATCTGTTACATATTGCATGACCGGGGCAAAAACAGATTGAGATTTTCTGGAGAGATATTGCCCATTTAAGTGAAGGTAACATCATCGGGACGTAGCAAGAACTGATGAGTTCTACGCCCAAAATGGGAGTTAGATTAGAAGTTAACTTGGTACAGTCAACCAACTTCAGTTGAGCGCTTGCACAATGATACGGGCAAGTCACGAAACAGAAATAAATAATATATATGTAGGTACCTATTTACGTTTTTCGACAGGATTATTGGCTTAAAAGTTAAGTAGATGGGTGGACAGGACTGAATAGACCTTTTAAGTTTGTTCAGTGCTGGTGTAGTGTAACCTGCTCCTAAAGCACAGTATAAACACAGTAAGAAAGAAGTAGTCTCTAAACAAAGTGCCTCGATCGAGCCGCCACAAAAAACCTCAACAAGACGGAACCACCAGTGTCGAGGTGTTCGGTTACGTGCATATTATTATCTTGCCGCGATTAGAGGTGACAGTTTTACCATATACTTGCGTCAAAGTGCATAATGAATTGAGGGCTATTCCAATCCCAAACTAATCGCGGTTTCATTATAAGTATCGAGCGACGCGCATCGACACAGACTAGCGCCCGATTGGCAATAGGTAACAGAAACTCCTAAAGTGCTGGCGTCGAACTACTCGTATTTATTACTAACCACCACCAAGGTATTTAAAATAGGAATTGTATTTTTGGATTAGTACATTTTTATTTATTTTATACAAATAATATATTGATATTACAATTTCGTATATAATAATGAATATGACACATATACTTAAGTAGACCTATGCTATTTAATAGAGATGCAACGTTAATCCGATGACGGACCGGACAGCCAATCGCATCTTTAGAATTATAGTGACCTAATGAACAAATTTTGAGTTTCGAGTTAGGTCCCTATAGTAATAAATTTATTAATCGAAGTCGAAAACTGAAACGTTGAATTCTAGTTCTAAAGGTGCGCTATATCCGGTCGGGAGCCGGGTCGCGAATTATTTCATCAACCAGCATTTGATCACCGTCCAACACGACTGGAACTACCTACTTCGTAAAAAAACTGCCTGATTTTTAGCTGCCATTGGCGTCTGCGTGACTTTACCAGTTAAGCTTACCCAGTAGTAGATGACATATGCCTTATAAAAAATGTTCACAAACATTTAGAAACTTGAAGGTCTAGAGTTCATTAATCATTTTGTTTTTTTTCTCAAATCTCACTTTGGTTATTTTGTTATGATTATAAACTAATGATAATTGCCAGTTTTTCAATCTATATTATACCTATCTAGTAAAGTTCAACATGAGTCATCGGAATTATCCTTATTTATGCTTATTATTCCCCATTTTATTACCTAGTCTGTCTTGCTTTGTAGTTAACCAATACAACAGATTTATTCACACGATATACTCGTAATGTTTTCCTTAAGGATGCTGCCAGACTAAAAACGACCGAAACACAGTTCGCCTTAAGGTATTCAGATTTCTAAACGAAACAAAACGCGTTTTTAAAATTTAATTTAGTAATCTGGTACAATTCAGCCGAATACCCCGTTGCATCTCCACTGTTTAATAAATCACAATAATAAATAATTCAAAAAGGTTAATATAATAGTAAGTAAGTAGGTAAATAAGATCTTTTCGATTTTGACTTTGATAAATTAGTAGAGGTAGCTCACTAGCAAGAATTAAGTTTCCGAAAAACCATTCATATGCCTACAAGGTGACTAGGTATTTAAAAGCGACGCTATTACGCGTTACTTGTGTTACGGCGGTGGTCATAGACAAGATGCGTTCGACCTATGTTATCGTTATGGAAAATATATAGGCTTGACGTCAGCTTCCAGATGGTCAATTTCAGACATTTTGGCAGTTTTATAATCGTTGACGTCAGCGTTATGCATCTTATCTAGTGTTACCATTGCCGATTACCTATATGGGAACCCGTTAAAATTATACAACAAGTAAACCACATACACGAAATAAAATCAGGTCTTTAACTAACGACCTGGATTTTATTTCTAATGTGATGTAAACGCGAAAGTTTAATAGGATATTTCCTTTACAGACACCCAATCACTTGATACCATCTAATCAATCTTGATAAAGCTATTTTAAGGAAGATCCGCCGTCCACGACGTAACAGCACCCAGTAATGCTTTTGGCTTTATCGCTCGCGAGGAAGCTTATCAGGGCCGCGACCTCGTCTGGCTGCACCTGCTTTTTCAAGGGCGTGTGCCCAACCGAGTTCTGGGACACCAAGTCCATCTGCTCATCCGTCAGACCCATATCTTTCAACAGATTCGTCTTCACAAATCCAGGATTCACAGAGTTCACCCGAACGCCATCTGCCGCTAACTCCAGCGCAACACACTTGGTAAATTGGTCTAAAGCGGCCTTCGAAATGTTATACGATATAGTCATAGCGTTCGGCTTTGAACTAGTTATACTGGACACATTGATTATACAACCTTTGCTTTGAATAAGATATGGTGTAGCGAGCATTGTTAAGTGGTACACGGCGCGTAAGTTCGTCGACATTACTCTGTCGAAGGATTCCATGTTGGAGTTTTTCATGCCGTCTTTTTCGAGAATGCCAGCGTTGTTCACTAAAACATCCAGCTTTCCGAAATTATCCGCGGTTTCTTTCAGAATCCTCTCTACGTCTGCATCTTCTGTGACATCAGCGGTGATCGCTAGAGGTTTTATTCCCTTGGCTTTTTCACAATATTGAGCAATTCTTCGCAAATTGTTTTCTTTTCGTCCCACCAACACTAGTTTTGCCGATTGATTGGCAAAGTAAATAGCCGTGGCTGCGCCCAAACCAGAACTCCCTCCGGTTATTAACACGACTTTGTCGACGAAATCCATTTTACGATTTTTGTTGTTTTATTTTATCACAAGACCGAACAGCTGACTGCCACCAAACTTTTAATGTCAACACTGACAACTAGCCGGGCGTGCCGCGCCGGCGCGCTAACTTCAGACTGGTTATTAATGTTGCCAGCGTAATTAAGATCGATCCTTTCGGGTAAAAATAAAAAATCACCAGTGACTTGTAGTCTTGTCTGGTTAGATATGTCCTTATCTCGTCGTCATCATCATCATATGAGCCGAAACCCGGCTTCTGCTGGACGTAGGCACTCCCCGAAGATTTCTAAGGCTGGCAAACGCGCTAAATAGTATAGAAGACAAAGTTCTATTCACAATTTTCTTCAGCCCCCCAAACACGAAGCTGATAGAACTCGGTACTCAAAGAAAAGGTAAACTCGACCATGACTATACTTTCTAAAAAAAACAAACTTAGGTATTTTATTTATAGAACTGGCAATACTTAATTTCGCACGTGACGTTATACCTACATATTGAATTCACTTATAGTTTTACCAACTGATCTGATTGGGTGGCACATATTGGAACTAACGAAATTCCATACAAAATCGTAACAAGCGCGCGGCAGTGGCGCTCCTATTCACCGCACATATCAATTTGTTTTACTAAAAAGGCGGGCGTTTCGAGGTCAGGCGGTCAGACTATCTAAATAAATAGTTTCGTTCAAATAATAATACTTACCTGCTACTGAGTAGTGAATCATCGCTAAGTACGTAAGTTATTAACGTTTATTATTGTCATTAGAGGCCTCGTGTGCATAAGTAAATTAGTTACCCTAATTTGTCGTCAAAGGTCTCTTGGAATATTCCGTCCAAATATCAAGTCCCTAGGTTTAGTTAGAGGGTAACTCAGTCAGTCAGTCGGTCAGGGCTCACGGAAGACTTATAAATTATGTTTAACTAGCGACCCGCCCTCGCTTCGCTTCGGTTTATGTGAGTTTTCTGTAACACCCGTTCATGAAACAGGATTTATTATACATATAAACCTTCCGCTTGAAACACTCTATCTATTAATAAAAACCGCATCAAAATCCGTTGCGTAGTTTTAAAGATCTAAGCATACATAGGGACAGACAGCGGAAAGCGACTTTGTTTTATACTATGTAGTGATGTAGGTACGTCGGTAGTGTTAATGTCTTTATACAGATGGGCCTTTGGGCAAACCATATATTATACTAGCTGTTCCCGTGTCCACTTCGTTGGGCAAAACATTTTTTTGACTTAATAATTTTCCCGCTAATTCCCGTTCCCGTGGGAATTTCGGGAATTCCTTTCTTAGTGCACCTCTACGGTACCTAAGCTACGTCCCTTCCAAATTTCAAGTGCCTACGTTTAGCCGTTTAGGCTGTGCGTTGATATGTCAGTCAGTCAGTCAGTTTCTCCTTTTATATATTTAGATATAATATTTTGCGTAATCAACCCATTTTACTCACTGCCACTCGAATGTGTAGGTTTCCTCACGATGATTGATTTTTCTTTACCGTAAGACTGATTGCGTTTTAATAGTACAGGTACGTTTAGGATGAGTTCGATTCTAAACTGAGCCATTTGCTTGCACTGGAATTCTTTTTTAAGCTTTTCGTTTTTTACATGCGTGAATATAGAGTCCCAAAATGTATACGTAAGTAGACGACAAATTTTAAATTAGACGAAAAATTGTTAGATCAGAATTAGAAATCCAAGAAAGGACTGCGCCGAGCGTACACCGGATGTACAGTGGCGCCCTTATTACTTTTATTGTGTTTTCTAATAAACTAACTTAAAGTACTTTCTTGAAATTGGACGAAATGATTTTGTACTACAAATGAATACACAACTTATACGGTAGGTAAGTATATCATTTAGTTTAATAACAATTCACCTTCGATTTATTAACTTAACGGAAAAAAGGGGCCACCTTTTCCCGTTAAGCTGACTACTCAAAGGGTAATTGTTATTAAAGTTTGTTACGTATCACATAAATTGTGTTTTTACTTCCACTACTTAAACATTTCGTCTGAGGTGGGGATACTTTAATGTCATTGTACCTACCTACATTGATTTCCATTATTGGGTCAAAAACCAGGATAATTTTGCCAAATATAATCACCCTAATAGCGCCTTGTTTTGTTCAATCTATGCAAAGCTAAATATATATGTAATTATATATATAAGTAAGCTTAAACTCATGATTAAGCAACAATGCTTCACGGTGAAGTTATTTATCGTGAGGGTAAGTCGTGGCCGCGCGCGCATGATTTACCGGAACTAGCCGATCGCGGCCGAGCGTGACCGACCTGTCGCAAGAGATATATTAATGTATCAATTCGTATTTAGACTTTATTGATTTTAGTTTCGTTAGTCACGAGATTTACTAGTGGTTTGTATTAAGGCCCTGGTCCGTATTATGGTTGCGTTTATCTCGATGAATAAAGCATCCGTCACTCTCGCACTTTTGTACTGGTCAGAGAGTGATAGATGTTTAATTCATATCGATAAACATGACCGTAATAGGCCCGATTATATTAAGGCCCAAATGGCCCTTCTACACGATGAGCGTTAGGGACGCATTTACACCTTATAGCGAGCAACATATTCTTGCATCTCTTACGCATCGCTCCTTCCCTACACTGGTCCATGATGGGTCATCGTGTAAGCAGCCATTATATTGATAAATCTTTCACGGTACACTCTGTCCAATTATGGAATGGGCTTCCACCGTGTTTGAAGCAATCTAGATCTGTCATGTCGGTTCATTTAAGGAAAGGTTAAAGAAGCTGTGGTTTATTCAACGAGATGAGTCGTGAGGTTGTTCCTGTACTCTGATGCAAGTCTTAGTATATTTTATTACCTATGTATGTATTTTATTAAAGCAGTTTTTTTAACCTATGCCTGTTTTTCGGAGTATGTGTTATTTTCTGTTATTTTGTAAATTTGCATCTTGCATCGTCCTTGCTTATTCTACTCCAAGGTTAACTGGAAGGGATCCCATGTGGGATAAGTTCGCCTATGTACATCTAAATATATAAAAGGAGAAACTGACTGACTGACTGACATATCAACGCACAGCCTAAACGGCTAAACGTAGGCGCTTGAAATTTGGAAGGGACGTAGCTTAGGTACCGTAGAGGTGCACTAAGAATCCTTTCTTAGTGCACCTCCCGAAATTCCTACGGGAACGGGAATTAGCGGGAAAATCCTTTTGTATGAAAAATCTAAACCGAAGCGAAGCGACATTAACTTAATCTCAAATTGACGCAGTTCCTAACTTAAGTAACTCGCAGACCTTTTAGACAGTCAACTCGTTCCTTTTTTAAACTTTGGTATGAAAAATCATCATTAAATACGGAACCACCTCTAGTTTAGTTCTCTGAGTGCGGTCGTTTGCCAGCAGTTTCTTGTAATTTACTGTATTACTTTTGAGGTAATAATAATAATAGCCAAGGAATCAAAATAGTTGACCTATCTTAAGAAATCTCCATTACTTGTAAGCATTATAAAAGAAAACAATAAATAGCGGATACTTCATCTAAATCATTCGTTATCCATTTCTGGGGCAAGCCATGCGTCTTCGGACCACATTTACATATAAAACATACCGATATATCAATTCGGCCACGAATGCAATTTGTGAGTGTAACCCATAAATAACTATTTCCTGTTTGACACATGGCGACCCCTCGCTAAGGCGGGCAACACCGCGGTCCACGCTTTCCCGCCATTATTTGACAGATGCGTTCCGAATTTGAAAACCGGAAGAGTTTTTCAAGCGGTACGGCCGCTCAAATCAAGTGTGAAATTCAATTGGGCGCCCATAAATTCTGTCGGTTTGAAAAATGTTACAGTTTTATTTTTCTGTTACACGTGTGGCTTTTCTGTTTCGATTTATCGGGTACCGTATACTGTTAGTGAAAAATTGTTATGGAAATACAACAGAACTGATAATAGTATCTATAACGGTAATCATAATCATTATTTAAAATATATCTTGTTACATGTAGGTAAAATTAGATTTTTTTACTAGTACTTTTGGCCTTTTAAGTCGGTGCACATTTTAATACCTTGTAACTTTTACACTTTTGACAGATTAGTGCAGCAGTTGAAACATGACATTAAAGTGTCAAAACACTAACGTGTGTAACGTTACAATATGCGGAATTTCAAATTAATATTATTATACATATATTTAAGCACTTTTTTGTAAAAATTACATATGTACCTAAGTACGTATGTATGTTAACACTTTTTTGTACAAAACACAGAAATTCAAATCCAATATTTAATGAATTGGCATGTCCAAAGGCGAACTTATCCCTTTTAGGGAATCTTCCAGCTAACCTTTTTAACATGTTTTAATATACATATAGGTACCTACTTACTACTTTTTCGTCAAGCTCCATAAAATAAAAGTGTTTGATTTGATTTGATTTTCAGTCATTGTTTCGTTTGTTCACGAGAGCCGGTGCCGAAGTAAAAACCACCAAGATTCCTTATTTAAATTCGTACCTAAATCTCCCGCCATTTGTCACGCCTTCGACAGTCGCTATTGGCCGCAGCGCCATTTTTCTGCGCGATGTTGGCATAAAAGATTCAGCTTAATGTTGCCAGTCGCGAGGCATGGCGCTATTACGCGGATGTATGGCAACCCTGCGCTGATCTATCGGGCCATATTGTGATTGGTAAGTAAATGCATGGTTAATGTAATGTCTATGGCTTGGATTGACTTTTGGATTCATAATTAATGATGTTTACATTTTAAAATAACTATTTTGGAGCATTACAGTAGGATTTGGAAACGGCTCAGTTTTAAAAATAAAAATGATTATTCTTTAATATTTACGAAATATATTTAGACCGCTACTTTGAAGTTGTCTATAGCTAGCGATTCCGTTAGAAACTAAACTTTTCTGGAATAAAAATACTATATTTTTTTAATAGTTATAAAAATAACCAAGATAAGTCAACAAATATTTGTTCCTATCTCTTACTAGCAAAACAGAGTTAAACATGGAGTTTATATGGCCGACCTGTTAAATGACGTCTCAGTGCGTATCGGAGCAGTTTAAAATGTTTGTATCATCCGTATTTCTTGACCAGTGAAATTTTTATTTCACTTTTGGTGATCTCTTTAACGGTAGGTATTTTAAATATTTTGTTGAAAAATGCGTTAAAAAAATCCTTGCATATAACCTATTGTACACTTTTGGTAAAGTCTTGTTATACCAAAAGCCATTTTAATTTACAGTAACTCACAAACTTTTAACATAGTTTTGGTCAAACTGATCGTTAAAAAAAACCTAAGCAAAACATGTCTAAAACTAATCGAATATAAAACTACGTGATTCCATAAAAACAACCTATAACAATGTTTCCCCCATTTGTAATCAAAAAGTAACCACAGACAACATAAACCGGGCACAGATAGTAAAACAAACGTGCAGGTTCATTTACACGCAGATTGACAATGGCAGTAAAAGCAAGAATAAGCGAAACGGCCGGCCGGGAATTAGCAATAAAAACTTTTTTACAATCGACTAAGGATGGGCAAATAATCGATGGAGAGCGTTTTTTTAAGAAAGCTTTATTTTAAGCTACGATAGTGTAGCATACAGTTGTACCAAGTAAGTGTTATGTGTGGAAATTTAAAATTAGAAGTGAGATTCCTGTATATGACGTAATTTTTTTGGTTGTACCTACGCTTAATATCTTTCATGGTTTCTAGAATGTTGCATTACAGTGTAATTTTTTTGCTTAAAAATCCAATTTGCTTTATATACAAGAAGAGATTGGATTGGACAGCATTTTATCCGGCTTCTCATTTTCGTGCATGTAACTTTATAACTTTGTTACTTACATTATTTTCCATCTCATTGTTCTTGAGTTCATCAAAACGTATCGACATTAGAACTATCGTCTTCCTCCCTCCCCAGCGGAGAGCAATAACTCTCGGCGGCTCATTTGCATTTCTTTATTGGATCCGAGGAATTGAGAAAAATTCGCGCCCTTTTAATTACCAACGAACATTTACATCAATTCAGAACGAATTCGTTAAAGTTACGCTAAATTCTAGTTACTGTATTTGTATTGGTACCTATTACTCATTAAACTTGAGAAAATAAGTCCTGGTAATTACGTTTTCTTGCGGGTTTAAAAAATATGACTCTAAATAAAAACGTATTAAAAAATCATGCGCTTATATCCTGGTCGTGGCACCAGTCGCTTCGTGTCAATACAGTACCTATTCCCAACTTTTTAATAGCGTTCAACGTGCTATCGCTATCCCACTTGCATTCGCAACTTTAATTATATAAACTGGTACTACGGGTAGGGTACATATTCGTAAATTTCATAGAATCGAAACATTAGACGAGTCCAAAGAAAAATTTAAGACCTATTATTTTAACCAAAAGGATGTACGATTTCAAACGAATAGCTTAGCATAGCTTGAAAGATTTTCTAGGTTGTCACATCTGTGTAATATCACCAACCAGTGCGATGTAAACTGAAATTTTTAAACCTCTAGGAGGAAACTCATTAAAATTATGTTTTGGCCAGATTGGTCCATGGCGTTGCTTGTTTACAAATAGCAAGCAACGCATTTAAATAAAATGTAAATTATACACCTCTTTTTTTAGATAGGTACCTAAGTTGGCAACATGTTTAAGCCTTGCCTTTAATTGTAATTGGAGCCGAGGGAAAGATATTATATATAAAAAAGTCCGAGACCCTGAATCTATTACTGTGCATATTTCGACGTTTCTACGTATAGATGTATAATAGAGGAGTAATTCATAATGAAATGAAACCTTAAATCATGATATTGTCAGGGGCGGCATCCGGCGCGGGCCATAAAAATACTTGCACGCCTCAAACGGGGGCACAACCCTATAAAGCGTATTATTAAGAAATTGTTCGACTTTATTTTAAAACGCCTTCCAAATTAAACGTCCTGTACATATTGTAGATAAGTTCTGGCCCTATGTTCTAAGGTAAAACAATCTGGCTTTTGACGTGTTATAATAAGAGAGCCACCATTACTGCCAAGTAAATAAGATATGTCGTAACGTTGACGATACAATATGGGTTTACCGTGTAGTAGAGGCTCAGTACCCTTACCATGAGTTACAATTAACGTACTCGCTAGCGAGTCGAAGCTCTGTCCCTCGCAGATCTCGCAAGTATTCTCATAGAGTACACGGGACAGAGCATTCGACTCGCTAGCGAATACGGTAATTGTAACTCATGGTAAGGGTAATTTAATATTTGGTCTAGTCTAGTAACCACAGCACAAGATGTCATTATTTGTACTCGTATGTAACTATGGGCCTCTTTCACAATGGACAAGTAAATGTATGTAAATACTTTATTGTACAAACAAGAGATAACAATTATAAAATAGACAAAAGTATAACAGGGATGTACAAAGGCGAACTTATCCCTTTAAGGGATCTCTTCCAGTTAGCATTTGAGCGATGTATCTGCTATTTGAAGTCGGATCTCTTCTAGTCTATTTTCAAGTGCAAGAAAGAGAAAGGGCTAAATTTATGTGTCAAATTATGCTTTACTTGTCGAATGTGAAACAGGCGGTAAGTATGAATAACTAGTATATGAATTAATCTACGAAGTCAGTTTTATTTACCCTATTTCTAAATTTTGCATAGGTACGTATAAAATTTTGATGCCAATACAGTAATATGGTAGGTACTATCGAAATGGAATGATGATGGAAGGGTGGTGGCCATAGGAACTCCTCAACCAGTATAGTATAGTAGGTCTATCAAGTTTGGATTCGATTGGCTTATCTCTGAAGTTTGTAATCCCGACGCAAACAGAGGGTGTTATACATTTTAGGCCAATGTGTCGGGGGTGCTCCGTTTGAAGCAGCATTTTTTTTTTAAAGTGCGTCCAAAACAGTCTACTTGTTTGTGAGCTACGATAACACTGGCAGACACCTATCTTTCATAATTTGTCTACATCGACCGTGGTGGTGGTATGGTCGCCTTTATCACGGTGGATAGATGAGGATAAAGCATCCGTCACGCTCGCACTCGCAGACTGGTCAGAAGGTAACAGATGTTATATCCACGTTTAACCACATCGACAAACAACGTAATAATAAAGCTCGAATTATATTATCGAGTAAAACAAACGTATAAATGTATACATGAACTCGGCTACACGTGGCTTGTACGTGCAACGCATCTTCTACACGTGTAAACAATCTGTACATATTTATATGTTAGTGTATTAGATGGTAAAGCACGAGTTTTTGTAGGCTTAGTCAAGATGTAAACACTGCTAAGGTATATTTTCTATCGGCTAGAAATGTACCTATGGAGATGACATAAGCGGTCGACGCGATCTGTCATCAGCTTACCGCTATAAATTTTTTGTAGATTCCCTAGAAGTAGATCCAAAGCAAAAACAGGGGGTCGATTTTTGAATCTCGCTAATGATTTTCAAATCACCATTGAAAATTATGTTCTCACCGATGACATTGAAATCATTGTTTTAGTCACGTTTTAGTACACGGTGTTTGGTATTTATTTCGTTGTACACCTTGTGTTTAGGTCAAGTTGAATATAGGAGCTTAAATTTACATCATCCAAGTCGTAAAGGATAGTCGCGTTGTTATATAACTGTCATAAACGTCTGCGTAAAGTCATAATTAGTTCCTATAACCGTTGTTATATTTTTATTTTCCCCATTTTCATTACAACCAAACTCCCGTACCCTACATTTAGCAACATTATCCAAGGCGGTAACTTTGCTGCCGGTTACCATGACAACCGGCTACGTGCTTCGCATGTCATCATGGTTACCGCCGACTAAGGACTCGGAAGTTCAAGTTTGTCGTCTTTTGGGAGATGTGAAACATGTTGGTCTAATTGGATAATAACGTAAGTTTAATATTTAGAATCAATATGTAAAAACGTAGCTTTTAACCTATTATAGGTGAAAAACTTAAGTAAGAAAATGACCTCTTTCATGTAGTTGTTTACAAAATGAATATGGAATTGACGTCAAATTTCAAATATAGAATGTCAAACGGTCTATACAGATGTGTTACAATTACATGCAAGAGGTCATTTACTTAAGTTTTTCACCTAAAGTAAGTACCTAAGTATTTTTGTACGTATATTCAAAATAAAAGTCGATTGTATTATATTATAATGCTCCGGATCCCCTGATCGAGTTGGTTAGTGTAATTAACATTTAAAATCATCCAAAATCAAACAAGGTTTGTAATAAAATAACCCAGCAGGTCAGTTTACTAAAGTAATTCTGGGGTTGCTTACGGCATCTCTCGGTGAATAGCCAGTTACTCGCGACTCCTCAACAGATGGCGTTAGCTGTACCATAAAAAGTTGTAATTTATGAATAAAGAAACGTTTACTCCATTACCCGCTAGCTAGTTACAAATAAAACCTGACATATTTAACTACCCAATTATCACAATAAACTGTTTATTATGACGACAACTTCATTAGTTTAATATCTTTAAATTAAAATCAATAGAAAGTGCGAGTATTTTTCTGGTTTTATCTATTTACTAATATCCACTGTCAGGTTCCTAGTCTCGTCCTGTCCAAGCCGTTTGAAATCAATTGCCGATTCCTTCCCAATGTCCTATGAAGGACATTTTTGTATAGATAATTTGAATTACCGCGAGAAACGTACATGATCTATTATCCTTATTAAAGATCATAGTGCCCCATGGAAGAGGGTAGTGAAAAAGGGTATATAAGTAGACTGTACTCTTATTTACTTGATTTTCAGAAAATATTTAAATATTTATACCCGTTTTCACTGGGACCTCAGTAGTTCAAAATCCGTACACTTTGGGTTAAGTTAGACCCATTTTGCCTATATGTGAACTATCAAATTTTATCCCTAAGTAACCTAACATTTATACAATACTGCTACAACTCGAAAAATGATGACGTTGTAAAGAAAACTTTAAATAGAAAGTGTTCTGAATTTAAATGCAACAGCAACTCATTTTGAGATGCCGCACTCTTGCATAAAGGCAACGTATCCGCTGTTTAAATATTGGGAACGAACAAAGACAACACAGGTATCATCGGCTACCTGATCACTTAACCAGCATAACTTGAACCCAAGGCGCGTAAGCCACGCGTGCCGACTGTTACCAAATATTTTGGCTGGAATCAGCTGTTAGGCCGCCATAAAGACCCTTCCTCACGCGCGTCCTCCGCGACGTGCCGACGTCTTGCACGTCTGTGGGGTCATTCCACGTCGTGACGTGACGTGCGGTCTAAGCAGAACAGGTTTCTTTCAGGATGATTCATGGGGTTAGAACCTTACTGAAAGATGTCAATAATGGTGCTCACACACTTCAGATAGTAATAAGGTGGCACTTGCTACAGGAGTTTTGTCAGAGATACCGCCATTTGTTTTAACAGGGCAGAATTTCAGTCCGATTAATGTTTCTTAGAAATGGCGATAGATGTCGCTACTCACCTCACTCATGCGTTGAGATTTCGACATTTCGGAGGTTAAATTCGTTGTTCTGGAATCACATTCACAATTATTCAAAATATCTCGTGTTTAATGGTCAGCAGATTTTAATTTAGCTTTATTTAAGGCCTACTAAATACCTAACAAATACCATGTCTTCTAAAGTCTCTCTTTTTGTTTCAAAAATGTTTTGCAAACGCTACATTCAAGTCAGTTAAAAGTTCTTGGAATGAAGAATTATATCCAATCCCAATATTCAAGCCGTGGATACGTTATTTTTTGTTAAAATTTGACATTAGCCACGTACAAAGAATGTCGAATTTAAACCCGAAATATCAAATTTATGTACTTTTAAAACATTGCGATCAGACATTTATTATGTAGTGAATAGAGAGGAGAACAACATTAACGCACATAACGGTGTTTGAGTGATAAACGTTATTCGCGATCGTCATCTATTTGTTAATTCTTTCGAATATGCAAACGTAAGACCGACGCGATACATTACACAGTATTCAAACTGTTGTGTTCCAGTGGAGATAAAATAATCGTTGTAATGACTAGCATAAGGCTCACCGTCTTAGTCCTAAGCGAAGACAACGCTATCTCGCTTGAGATTTAAGTCTCGAGTACCTATGCCAATGTCTATCTACTAGGCTTCAGAGCCTTACTTAGGCCTGTGCTCGTTTTCCTTCTCCATGACAAAAGAACTTAAAGTTGGGCATTCACGGAGGCGCCGTTTGTCTTCGCAGCAGATGGAGTGTATACAACTGGAAGGCGTTATATTTTAACCACATTCACGGGCGCGTCACACCATTTAGTTTCTACTTTTTATTAGAAAATGGCAGCTAGAGAACGCATTTACGACGACGTAGTCGACGCCGTTTGGCTTGGCTCGGTGGCGTGGCGTGTTCCAATTCCAACGTTGGATTTCGACATTCACGATAGTTCCATGTGGATTGCGCGTTGGCGCGTCGCACTGGCTCCATTTGGAAATCCAACAGACCGCGCCAAGTACTTTTATTTAAACGCAAATTTTTTGATTCGATCGATTTCAGCGCGGCGCTGCTCTATTCGGCTTGTTGGAGCGGTCGTGAATGCCTAGCTTAACACAGCCATATGCTGCTAAGTTGGAGGCTCAAATGTGGTGGTTAGTATGGCCGCCACGTGCCCAGGTAGGGAGGGGTTACTTTTTATTTCATTACCACCCCTAAGTAGGTGATAGTGCCCCCTAATGTCAAGAGTTCGCTTATGGGGAAGTGTGGGGGCAAAATAAGCGTTCTTGAGAAACGTTCGATTTCAAAACTGAAATGAGAAACGAAAATAGATTGACTAGTAAGTCGAGCGCATGTTTCTATTTTGGCCTAAACCTGAGAAAAGGGTAGGTATTGCTAACTCTCGGGTAGGTACTCAATGCGATTTGGACTTTACGAGTATGTACCGTAACTATCGTAATTTTAGCAATAGGAAGAGCCAATAAATGTTGTATTGGTTGAACGGGCGTTTTTCTATGTAATAGTTATAACTAGATCCCGTTATCTTGTCGCAGTGACGTCGCTTTTTCGTAGGGATTGAATGTTTATAGCGCATCAAGGAAATTTGAATAAAATGTTTAGTACCTCAGACACATTTTAGAGAGACGATTACCTCGTTCCGTTTTGAAACGTTTGTATTGAAAATTATATTAGCGACTGTATAGAATCATACGTATGCAATAGCATGGGGAGTTGGGGAGGTGGGTTTTTTTTTACGCAATATACCTACGAATATATTTCAAAACATGAAATCGCTGTCAACTTTATCGTCAAACTTCAAACTAATATAAAATAAGGAGCCGTAGCTAAGAAAAACAAATTGTTTTTCTAGCGACGGCGGGGACAGTGGCTATTTTTTGCAGGATATTAAAAAGAACAGTAAGTGCAATACGATTGCAGTGACGCCTGGACGGGCCGTGGGGCCAGGGAGCTAGCGGGAGGAAAAAGGCGGAATACGAAAAAGTTTCGATAGGTCAAACGAAGGAGTAATAAACGCCAAGTATACCGTTTTAGGAAATAATTGCATACATTTTAAATTTAATTATTTTCATTGTTTTCTTCCCCCGTAAATGTGTGGCCCCTTTTTTTAATTGACATGGTCTAGTCAATAGTTTATCCTAATTATTGAAATACGTAGTTAATGAATTCATGAAACTGAATTTGTATTCATCTAATTACAGTAAAAATACTTAACCTATTGGTTTAGCCTAGTGATTTAGGACAACTTGCACGAGAAAGATAAATCTACTAGGTATTCGTCTTAAGAGGGTTACGGGTAAGCTGAAAAATTCCATACAAAATGCGATAACGTTTCTCACTCCCTAAATCAAGTCCGATTTTTACACATATTATACAAATTGATGTACATAGTGGATGAAAAAATAAAAAATAAATAAACGTGAGTACAAACGTACCTATAGCCTTTCAAAATTACTACAATATATTCAAAATTGTGGACATCGAACTTGATTTAGGGGGTGGGAAACGTTATCGCAAATCGCGTTATCGAATTTGTATGGAATATTTTTGATAGCTACACGATTTAAAAGCGTCGCTTTGCATTACAATGCTCTTAAGTAGTTAATTGTATGGAACCGTCAATCTTAAATCTACCTAATGTAGATTTAAGACGAATACTAGTCTATAATACCTCATTCCCGCTGCTCTAGCGGCCCGCTAATGCTGCGCAGGGGCAGTAATGGGCACATTCCGCGCCGCTCGTAAATCAAAACTAATCCTCGATCCGGGGGTTCATATTGATCACGCGCGACACGTCTAATAGCACCGAAGTTCTTAGACGTCTTTGCTTTTCTTCAACTTTGGTGCCAAATAAGTTGGGTCTATTTTGTAATAAATTTGAGAAATTTGGCTCTTACATACATACATACATACATTAAATCACGCCTGTTTCCCAGAGGGGTAGGCAGAGACCACTTCTTTCCATTTGCTACGATCTTGACAAATTTCTTTCGCTTCTTCCACATTCATACATCGAGTCATGCACGCACGTCGGTTTCGGGTACTTAAGATTCGGCCCTTTTCCAGTATTTCTCCGATTTGACTCGAAAAAGTACGCCTTTGGCTCTTAATATGACAAAATAGATAAAAAGCACACTTGCTGAAGTTCCATTGAAATAAGGTCCAAAAATGTAAACATATATTTGACGTCGACTGTACTTCAGCAAGTTTGCTTTTTGGGTTTCGTAGTCAAGCTCAAACCCTTACAGTTCACTTTATGTAGCGACGTCTGGCTGTCTTTTTTTTAAATGTTGCTCACGGTTAATCGCGGACGGGGTCTACTAGGAAAAAATAAAATGTTTTTTCAGGGAGTTTCCCATATACTTGTACAGAAAAGGTGTTTTATCATTATTATCATTAAATATTTAATTAAACGAATTAGGTGACACTTGATTCTTATTTTACAGAAGATAAGGGTTAAGAGTATTTGTATTGTAAAAGTTTTCATTCGTTTTGCAACAATCAATTTAGGACCGTATGAAATTTGAATTAAGAGTGAAGTGTTCATCACTGGTGCCTGTCGGCTAAAAGTGTCCATCATTGGTGCCGTCACCCTAGTGCCTATTATTTATGACATCTTAGTCGTAGTTATTTAATTATCGGACTAGAACAATAAAAAATAAGAAACAAAACTATTCCACATACAATTTTAGACAGAATAAAATCGAACCAATTATATTACACTTTAAATACAAGAAAATATGGCGATACTTTCAAAATAGTCATTCTTTTAATAAAATTTAAAATAACTAGAGAGCTAACTAACGGATCCCAACTGAGAGTAATTATCGCCGACGTTAAACAATACGACACCACCCAACTTAATCCCACAAAGCCAACAATTCCCAAAACCTCAACTCGGACAGATCTATAAATAAATCCAATAAGAAATCGATCGCCAATTGGCATCTTCGTCAGCGGCTTAATAAGTTTCTGCTTACTTTAAGATCATCGCGCAGTTTTTATACGATCTTCATTGCGTTGTTATCAAAAGTTCTAGAACCCCAATCGAATTTCGACCTTCCTTGCTCTCCTTTAAAACTTACTTCACCCTTACCCTGTATCAGAACAAGCCAGTTTCAATTCTCAATGGATTTTGATTTTTTTTTCTTAGTTATTGTGGTCGGTTTTGGATTGTGAAAGGAACTTCAAAGGCCGGGGAACAAGGAGAGCGGTCGCTTCTTACGAGTAGTTCCGACTCACTTATTTTGTCCATACTAAGACAATGTATGCGATGAATTCGCGGCTCGGAGTAAAAACACTTACGCGGGGATAGGGTTGTCACAAGACAGTTGAGAAATTATTGACAACTAGCTTCTGTCCGCGAGTTAGTCCGCTTTTTTGGGCCAGAAAAAAATCGAAGAAGGATTTTCCGGGTTAAAAGTAGCATAATGTGCTATTCCAAGGTATGAGCTATCTGCAGCGTGAAGGAGTAAGAAAAGACACACACACAAGCTTACGATTTTTTTAATTTCAAGGTTTTTTTTATGGTTTTGACCGGTCTCTGTTGTACACTATATTGTCAATCGAATTAGTAACAATAATGACTCGATATTCATTGTTCACTCAATGATCATTGTTTGATCGTCGTTTCGTCAAACGGTCTTGTAACGCGAGTCAGGAGCAACATTTTATTATTATTCTCAAGAAATCTCAAAAATGTCGCATGTAAAGTAGGGCACCAATGTTGGACGCTTTTAGCTTAAGGTACCAATAATGGACACTTAACTCTTAATTCAAAGATCATAAGGTTATAAATTGATTGTCTCAAAATAAATGAATAACGCTTATCTTTAATGGGTATCATAAGGATCAAGTGTCCATTATTGGTCTTTGTTCATTTAATAAGTTTTCTTTTATTTATTACAATGTGGTCTCTATGTGACTACTGTCTGTCTAAGGGTTACTGGTTCCATCACCCTGCCTTAGTGGTAGTGGCAACCCTAGTTCTGATATAATATCGACGACAGAACTGCACCAGCGTGCGTCATCGTACTGTACCCTGTTTATTCTATTGTCTTGTCGTTCTGACGCCTAATCAATCACGACTTGTCTACCATAACATACATCTATCACCCGACAAGCGTTTCACACCTCTATTTCAAACCCAATAAAGGTTAAACTGCCAAGAAGATCATCGCAAAAGATTTGTTGGCCACTGTGAAAACTGTATGAATAATTGTTGATTGTTATTTTTAATCGAGTTAATTATTACAGTGATTGTTTGTGGCAGCGGTGTCTGTTTAAACGGGTAGGATACTTTGTTGCGGCCATGTTTTTTTTTAATCTGAATGTCTCTGGAAATATTGTATTGCACATTCACATAAATTAACACATCGCAACAACTTTGCCTGTCAATAAAAAGGGCTAAGAATCTTGTAGGATCCCTTTAAGGTCCAATTTATACTTTTTTAGTGACACGGGTAGCAGAGTAATAGGCGTCTGGCATGATAACTGATGCCTGCATAACTGTTAAGTTTTTATTTAACCATACATAGTTGTTTGCTGTGTGAGTAGTTTAAATCTTTGAAGTCAATTTTGAGGGTGGATTTACTTTTTGTTGTTGTTATTCTGTCCTGTAAGCCAGGAGACAACAGTGATAGACTTTCTTAGATTTTTTTTAATAATATATACTTCTAGCACACTCAGGAGAAAGACCTCTTATTTTTTTAAATACAATTGTTGTTAGAAACCTATTGTACACAATGACTAGCATCATTCGGAGTTCGAGTGATCACGCGCCCTTGCCCACAAAGTCGTTGGTGCAGGGTTGGATTCCGAGCGACCGAGTGGATTGACGAGCGTTAGTATTTGTTCCAGAGTATATTGTATATTTATTTATCTATAATTATAAGTATGTTTGTTGTCTATTATAGCCTAGAGCTTAGCTTCACAACCTTTTACTTTACATTGATGGATGATGTATGGTACCATACACTAATGAAATAAATGGTCACTGGGCGGTTTTCAAAAAAAGTGTAGGTACAGTCACGAACCGTGATTGTTGAGCCACTTGCCATTGTTCGTAATTTAGCCGTGTATTCAATAACCGATGTCACAGACTGGCTGACAGCTATTGGATTTGCATTACACGACCAAATTAGAAACATGGGTAAGTGCCTCAACAATCCCGGTTCGCGACTGTACATAGTAAAGGACTAAAAATTAAGAAACCGTGACTCAACTGACTAAAGTTACCGTTTCTTAATTTTTAGTTCTTTACTATGTACACTTTTTTGATTTCCGCCCTACTAAAATAACAAAATTGGGATCCTCGTGAATAAGGGTCTAGGTTCCATACGAACCTGACAAGACGCTAGATACATCAACTAAGGCGTTAGTTGAATCACAAAACAGCTTACTGATGCTACAAACATGCATTGGTTTACCCCTATTGTTATCGTATTGTTTATATCTGGACCGCCTTTTATTGTCAAGTTAATAGGAGTTAAAATAAAGCCTCAGTGGTTGATGTAACTGACATCATAGACATTTTATTAAATTTAATGTCAAGCATGAGTAAGCCTCTTTTTGTCGGCTCGATTTTTTTAAGTATATCTTCAATTCAAAGTTCTTTTAACCCAACTAAACTAACTAAGATGTTCCGGGTTCGATTCCGTCCCTCGTAAATAACTCAACGCCAAACGGCACAGGCGCGTAAGTGAGAAAATGATAAATATTTTAATTGAACCCCGCTTTTTGTGCGTTTTCACGGTTAGCGCCTTTTTAGGGCAATGCACGTCGTGGGGGAAAAAATTTAAATTAAATTATCTTTATTCGCGAGGTGTTTGGTTCGATTCCGGGCGGTAAAAAGATCTAAAAGTTCGCTTGAGTATGTTGGGACACACACTAAAACTTAAGTAACCAAGGGAAGCCGTTTAAAGGTAAAATGGAACCCTGACCTTCAATAGAACTGTGTCATAGTATTTGTTTTTCTTAATTAATGACGTGCACTTATTTTTGACAAGGTGTATTAAACCAATGTCGATTTGTAGACGATCACCATGAATTTATTAAAGCAATAAGTCCATGGACACGCGAGGACTATTGTTCTGTAAAAGAGTACCTATTTACCACGGTGGACTAAACAGAAGCACATGGGGTTAGCTCCACACGCTTCTGTCAAATCAAATATTACCTACAAAGTGAAACGATCCTAGATACAATCATTTTAAAGATGGGTAAACAATTAATTACATTGATACCATATTCTTGCCACGCATTTTGTGTCTATGTAATCGACAATTGGCGTTGGTATATTCAAATCAAAACGACTAACGGGTCTTCAAAAAATGAGCCTACTCTTTCCCAAAGTTCAGCAGCGTAGGGTCGAGTGTTCAACAATGAAACAGTCGTACACAATGAAACTGCGTACTATTTCTGTAATGCGACGTTGCCAGATAGTGCAGTACGCCTCGTCCTAAAGGCCTCGTACACCCCCCGCTCCTCCCCAGTTTTCGTGCTCGCCACTTGTGAAAGGACGTGTCTGCGGAGTTTTTTCGGTTTTTTGGTCAAAAAAGTAAGTATTTTTCTCAGTTTTATTTGTTTTTTCACGTAAATACTATAGTGATATTCATTTCCCTCAGTATTAAGTTGCTATGTACATGCATCATAGATTCACGTGGACTAGATTACCTATTAAATTGTTCGATTTTAGTAGGTTATATTTCAAGGTTATTCTAAAATACCCTCGGTGTCCAACAATGACACAATTCATAGGAGGACACAATGAAACAATGTTAAAAAAAATATTATAAGACATTATTGCTAATATACGAATTGTTGATTGTAAGATGTTATTACCTGTTGAATTACCTAATGCCTATTTGTGATTTTGATATTTTTGCCAATATAAATCTATATTAATAACCGCGTTTCATTGTTGGACACGGTTGATTCAGGTAAAGAGTCGTATTACCTCGTATTTGTGATTTTTGTAGTTTTGAGACTGATTAAACTTTAAGTCGGTATGTTTCTAAAGAATTTTAGACATTATGGCCTAAAACTGTTGACTGTAAATCGTTATTTCTTGTTATAAGTAACTAGATTTTTGTTGTTGTGCGACTGACAAAACTTTAATATTGTTAAATAAAATAATTATAAGACATTATTGATAACATACGAATTGTTGAATGCAAGACGTTATTGCCTGTTAAATTAGCTAATGCCAATTTGTTATTTTTGTATTTTTGCCAATATAAGTGAATAATCATATCCGCGTTACATTGTTGGACACAAGGCGTGTCATTGTGTACATATGGGTGTACACAATGAAACAATTCTCATTTTTTTTTAAATCCTTATTATTGGTAATATGTCTGCGTTTTTAAGGAAACAATTAATGTCACATTACACCTACTTAAATAGACTACCTTCCTCTTAAAAACGGAATCCATGTTTGCAAAAATGAGAGAAATATGAGACTCTGAATTTTTGGTGTTCCATTGTTGAACACTGCACCCTACTTGCTATATTCCTCTGGTCTTGCGGGTCACGTTGATCACTTGCCATCGGGATTGTATCCCCGACACTCATTTGATCGAATATATCATTTTATCGAAAGCATTTTTTCCTGAAACATTATGTTTTTAGGTTATCTTAAGCTTAAGGTCACACGGTCGCTTAACATGGAAACCAGGTAGCCTAAGGTGGTATACTGATGGCTCCAAATCCGGTTCTGAGGTAGGCTGCGGAATATATGGAGAGGCGCCTAAAAAGGAGTTAAGTCTGAATTTAGGCAAGTACTCTTCTATTTTCCAGGCGGAGGTATACGCCATAATTGAATGTGCGGCAACCAATCTGCAAAGCAACTACCTCAACAGTACCATCTATATCCACTCGGATAGTCAGGCGGCTCTCTTGGCCCTAACCTCTGATGTCATGAACTCAAGGCTGGTCGAGAACTGCTGGACACTTTTAAACACTCTGGGTACGAATAACAGGGTGATTTTACGTTGGGTCCCAGGGCATGCGGGCATCGTGGGCAACGAGAAAGCTGACGAACTCGCACGGGTAGGAGCTAAGGGTACACAATTTGGTCCGGAACCATTTTGCGGTATCCCCAAAAGCCTAACAAAACTTACCTTGTGGACATATTGCTATTATGCAGCCATTCAACTCTGGAGAACAACTCCAGGATTAAACCATTCCAAGGCTCTCATAAGAGCATTTAGCAAAAAGGCATCGACGGAGGCCTTAGCGCTGAGTAGGAACAATATTCGCACTCTGGTCAGGGCGCTCACAGGGCACTGTTGCCTGAACAAGCACATGCAGACGATTGGGAAAGGTGACACAAGGTTGTGCAGACTCTGCCATCTGGAGGAGGAAACGCCTTTGCACCTTCTCACCGTCTGCCCGGCCTTAATGCGACACCGTAGCTCCTCACTGGGAAAGCATCTAATGTGCCTAGAGGAGATCAGGTATCTCGGCGCCAACAAAGTCCTGAAATTCTTCGCAATAACAGGACTCAGCGGAGAACTGTAGGTCGTGGCGATCACAATAGATCAATTCTGGTCGCAGTGATACTAGGCTTTGGAGCCTTGAATAGCCACCCCCTGAATAATAATAATAATATCTTAAGCTTGGGTTACGTAGGTTAGGTTAGACCTGTGACCACGAAATGAATTCGGCGAAGTAAAACATTATATGATATGAGTGTCAGTTATTCAAACTCGGGTCGGTAAACCCTATTCATTAAGTGACTCTCCTACTCATCTGCCTCATATTTCCATAAAAAAAAGAATTCAATGAATATTTGCTACACATAAACAAAGACATACAAAATGTATGGCTCCCACAGACTAACAGAAGTCCCGATACCTGAAGTCCTAAGACTGTCAGGTCGCCTGACAGTCCAAAATCTGTGAACAATTGTATGAAACGTCTGTGAATAATTGTGTTCTAATACGATGGACCGACAGAGCAATATCGAACGACGTGGTGCCTTGTATTGTATCACGCGTATAAGGTCAGCTGATTAAGCCCTGAAAAAAAACAATGGTACAACTAAAACGCTGTCACATATATTTAAACCTAATTAGTCGTATAACAGTATTGGCCATCGTTATTGGCATTTATCGGCGATTATAATAAATCCAGCGGTCGCCGGTTTTTGCCGTTATCTTATATGGCGGCGGCAGTCATTGAACAATACGAAAGTAATAATGATACATTTTCCGATGAGTGCCGACTGGACAGAAAATTTCACCTGTTAACTATCTACAATGTATGTAATAGCATAGCAGACTACTCTAACAAAAAGTAAGGTACAAACCGACGACTGCACCATTTGATAAATGGGGGTCTATATGTATAACCCATCTTCTTTACATACCTAGTATAAAATAAGTCGCTTTCCGCGTGTCAGTTCGCTGTATTATATCTAATGGGCGGACGACGGATGCAATATGGTGACAAAAGCACAAGATGGATAAGACTTTTATTAAATTTCGAGTACTATTTATGTCTGAAAATATATGAAGGTTTTGTTATAAATCACTACATATTTCGTATATTAAGAAAGTTCTGAAGTATCACTTTACAAAAATACGCCCCACATGCCAGTACCGACCTCAAAGAACGAAACAGAAATTGCAAAGCATTTATTAAGACTTAAGAGAAAAAGTTAATAAATGTGCTATAGGTTCAATTTCCTCTATTATTGTTAGTTTAGATTCTTTTACCCCAAGGGGTAAATTTTAACAATAAGAAGCCTGTTTAACATATAATATGTTTCTCACTTTCGGGGTTTGGGCTTTACGCCATGTCTTAAAATACCAAGTTTATCTAATTTTTACTAATTAACTATTTTAGGTTTCACCAGATCGTTTGCAAAAAACCGGCCAAGTGCGAGTCGGACTACCAGTGCACGAAGGGTTCCGTACCATTAAACGGCAAAAAAAAAACACGTTTCTTGTATGGGAGCCACACTGAAATATTTAAATTATTCTGTTTTTAGTGGTGTCCGGCCTTTTCGCCGAACTTTTTTTGTCCGAATTTTGCCAACATAGTTTTCGCCGATGATTGACTTTGACAACTAACTATTGCCAATTTTTTGTATGACAACGTTTCATTTGGTCGAATTATCTTAAATTCGATAATTATAATGACTTAAAACTTTTGGGAGATCTATCTATTATTTGCCAAATCTTTCAAAAGGCCAAAAAACTATTACACGAATAATGTTTCGTCTGTGCAACAGTTCCCTTTGTTATATGTAGAGTAACTGAAATCTCACATGTGACAGGGTCCAGTTAGGTGCGACGACGAGCGAAGCGAGGAGTGTGTTAGGCTAACAGTGGCAAAACAGCCAGAATCAAGTTTTTCAATATTTGTAAAAGACATTCCAAAACACAACTCCAGGGACAAATTATTCTATTAAAAAAAAATGGTATAGAAGTAAGTTACTACTCAAAAGGTGGCATTTTAAAAAATGGCTTCCTAAGAAAAAAACCAAACGTACAGTTGCTAATCGTGAGGTTGGGAAAAAATACGATATCTTTTGATCATTCGGCGACACGAAATTCTGCGAATAATTGTTTGGGAAGTGATAATCGGACATAAAATTTTCTGCGATAAATAAGAGAACCGTTTTTATTATTGCTGCGGCAACAGAAATACATTATCTGTGAAAATTTCAACTGTCTAGCTATCACGGTTCATGAGATTCAGCCTGGTGACAGACAGACAGACAGACATACGGACAGCGGAGTCTTAGTAATAGGGTCCCGTTTTTACCCTTTGGGTACGGAGCCCTAAAAACGCACTTTGTAGCTCCACTCTTTGTTATGTAGCTAGAACAACTGTAGACAGTTACCTACACATTCATTTCACAATAGCGTTCAACAATATTCTTAGTTATTTAATAGCCGTGAAACGTTGACAACTCATCGCATTCCGAGCACCGTTTCTTCAGCTACCAAGCTATGAATATTAATACTTGTTATCAATCAATATATAAATAAAATCTTGTTCCCGTCATTTCTTGGAAGCGGCTACAGCATACTTCACACCTCTGCAAGAATGCATAAACAGAAGCATATTATTTGGCCGACATTTCGCTCATTGTAGCACTTTTTCCGTCAACCCATGGCACGCGGGGCATTCGGCATCGATCCTGTATCGATCCAGGCATCCTCCGAACACAATGTCATATAAGTAATTGTATATAATTGGTATTTCTCCAGAACAATGACTCGAAATTACTGTTTGACTCAAATAATTGCGGGTTTTTTTGCGATCGGTCGCTTTGAGAGCGCCGGGCGATTGTTCATGTCTCGTAATTGCTGCTCGGTGCCATTGAGTTTTGGACATAAAGATTATATTATGTGTAGGTTGTTACATGGTTGGTTCCGTGGTGAATGGAACTAGAGGAAATAGGTACAGGGTCTGTGGACACTGCAAGGACATTGACGCAGATTGCCTTCGAAGTGTTTTTTTCAAGATGGGGGATGACAATGGCTGCTAACACGCAATTATTAAATGCCTTAATGTTTATTAAAAATAATAATATATAATATACGCTTCTAACAGAGACCAGTATAGCACTCAAAAAGCACTCCGGTTTTGTATTGTAGAGGGAGAGAACACTTGCATTTTACCAAAACTTTGGACATATTTTTAGATTAAATTAGCAATCTACACTCGCGGTCAAATAATTCGGGTCAGAGTGCGTTTTTCATACAAACGAGGCTATTTCGAAGCCTTGGTTCCTCGCCAGGGGATGCTTGTAGTGAAATCTGATGATGGATAACCCGAGCATCGATACAGGACTTCCAGAGTGCCTAGGACACCCAACTGATTGAATCTGCGGCTAACGCCGGAATTGTGGATCTTCAGAAAAACATCTAAAATGACAATAAAATGTAAGGAAATCCAAATGCTGACCCAAACTCTCTCGCTGTGGTGTCAACTGATTGTGCTATCAGTTAGGTATCTTAAGAACTTTTGACCTCCTCTATTGAACCTTGGAGTATCCTCCATTAAACCTCACTCAAAACAACGCCTGGCTCGGGACCAAGGCTTCGAAATAGCCTCGTTTGTATGAAAAACGCACTCTGACCCGAATTATTTGACCGCGAGTGTAGACTTCTCTTTTCTTTAATTCATTTTGGCAACGTACAGTCGTAGAAGTATTACAAAATGTACACTTATTTACTACTTCATACCTCATATTGTTCGACAAATACAATACAGTACAGTACATACATCTGTCGTACGAGTATTACCTACCCGTCTCGTATTATTGTTTGCAAAATGTAACTTGGCTAAGTTTACCAACTACATATTTGATCTCAGTGAAAATATATATATCGTAGCATCCCGAGTACTGAAAAATATGTGTACACGACCTTAATTTCTTCATAAAAGAGACGAGTAAAGACACGTTTTGGGGACTTATGATGCTACCTCATTTTTGCAGCCGAATGTAGACGGATTAATCGAGATGTTTGTATTAGTTTTGAATTGAGATCAAATGTTACAGCGTCTCCATTCGACCCGTTTATTTTTTAAATAGCGCCTAAAGTTCCTTGCCCCCAAGGCCGCTAGCTGCTGCATCACAGAAAATCAGCGCCACCGCGCTTTTTACAGCCTTATGGTAAGCGGAGGAATCCCGCTTTTTGCCGCCAACGGTTTATGTCAGCCCCCCACTCGCAAGCGCTTTTTCCGCTTTATTTGAAGCATTAATGAATAAGAATAAAGCGGGGAAAAAGCGCGGACCTTTGATTTAATACGCTTATCTGGAGATTCGAGAGATAAAAGAGCTATGTTGAGACTTAAAAGGTGTGGTTATTTTAGATTTTGTTGTTTATCGCCGTGTGTTCGGCGGGCTATGTAAGTAATGTGTGTTTTTGCTATAATGTTGTCGGAATCGATTGCAATGTGCCTTACATTACAGTGATCGAGGAGGCTAGATAACAACAATATCTTGTTCTTTACCTGTTAATCTGGGAAGTTTTATCGTACCTTGTTGGGAACTTAAACCGTTTGATGTTCGGCCATTTTTTAACTGTGTGTATTTTTTACTGTTATGTAGACACTACAGATACCCTGGAGATAGACCAGTACATTACAATGTCTGATATTTTGGGCATCAATAATATATTTTGCTCTATAGTGCAGTCACGCTGTAAACATGTTGAGCATACTTAGTTTGTCACGCATGTCCTCCGTCTCTTACTGTACAGTCAGCGTTAAAAACGACTGCCTGTTGAGTTTCTTGCGGCGTTCCTTCTCAGCAGTGGTCTCTTGCGAAGCTCTTGAAGGTTTTTGAAGTGTAAATGTGCCCGTGCGGCCTACCTACTGAATCATCAAACATCTTGTATCTTTTTTTAAATCGGAACTTTTCACTGTTACCTTGAAAAATAAGTCTTATGTGAAATGAGCATATGTTATTTATATCTCTGACTGTACCTTCTATAAAAACACAAATATCAGTCCTATTTGTAGTACAAATTTTCGACCACAAGTTTTCCTAAGTGCACTTTTTTCCGGCATTCAGCCAAACGTATATCGATCGGTTAATTGCATTAATTGGTGCATCAATAAAGAGTTATCTGATGGCCGAAGCCATAATGAAATACATTAATTACGTTATAATTATCCTGAACAATGGCGCCACCTGTCGGCCGGATGCCGAACTAACGATCCATGTATCGATCGATGTCTGACGATCGCGTAGAGGTAGGTAACCTAAGGGTCTTATTAATAAGCTGGTCTAAGGTACATGCCCTAAATAATACACAGTTGAAATTTCTGACTCGTCTAGACGACTCGTCGTCTAAACGAGAAAAACCTTGTCAAAAGATCCGATCAAGAAGTTTTTAAATTACCAGAAACGAGTGTAAAATTATTTTAGAGTTTGTCTTATTATCCTACTGAACTCTTCTTTAATGTGTTTACTCTCACGTGGATACATGTTTCATAGGTCCGTTAGTGGAGGAACGTTAAGTTTAATTATTATTTATCCCTTGCAATGAGACAGTTTAGTGGCGTGGCCATTAGAGAAATAGAGAAAGAAAGAAAATGAAACAAAGGACAGACAAATACATACAAGAAGAATGTACTAGTCTCGAAATGACCCCAACTCAGCGTAATCCTGGCATTTATGCGCTGGTCTTCTGTTGGAACCACCAAGTGGAACCACGGAAGGTTATACACATAATTATCAAAGGTTAACTGGAAGAGATCCCTTATAGGGATAAGTTCGCCTTTGTACATACTTACCTTTTTTGTTTCTGTTTATTTTTGATTTGTTATTTTCTGTTTGTACAATAAAGAGTTTACATACATACATACAATTATTTGAACACGAAAACTTCAATTATTAAATGACAAAACCTTTTATGCCCTACTCTATTTGGCAGAATGGGCAAAGTTCTCTTTGCCTTAGAAATATAAGCAAAAAGAAAATGAAAACAGACACAATCTATCTTATATATAAAATGACTTATGATGCCTTCCTCTATATTGAAAACCGTGGATAGAAGTGACGTTTACTTAAAATTTGACATTGACACGTAATAAAATGTGTCAAATTTTAACGAGACGTCACAACTCTATGTGGATAGAGGTTATAGAAACGCACCATTTACGAGTAACGTGATATAAAACGAATATAGCGGCGCGTGTTCTCTTTCGCACACATCCCTACAGAACCCAAGCGCTATAGTTAATAAAGCTGCGCGTACGCGTTTGACGTGGATGGAAAAAAGTAAAACCACTTCCGCTTGGAATCGATTGTCATCGATCGATTATAGTAATTTGTTGACAGTGGGGCGTCGAATTGTGAAACAATGTTTGAGATACTTAAATTTAGTGGCAATAACATTGGGGAAAAACATAATTAAAACAAGTAAAGTTTACGTAGTAATAAGTGCTTGATGAAACTGTGCAGTCGACCATACTCTCCGTAACTCCTTAAATTGCAGTTAAAAATGACGGATGGATCGTTTTATGACATGCCAGCGTGTGACCCTGCCGAAGAAGTCTGCGGTCGCGGATTCTATTCCCAGTATGGGCATTATATTTGTTCCAGAGTCTAGCATGTTTATCTGTCTAGGACACGTAGTGCAAATCGAGAGCCTTAGTTTGGTACCGTCACCAGCGATAATATACTATCGAACATTGGGCGCAAAAATATATGACACACTCTTATGCCTCTAGTAATAAAGACGTGTCAGATATATTGCTTTTGACACATTATCGTATTGTTTTAACTCGGCCGCCATTAAATTAAGCCACAGAGACTCTACGTTGAAAATAAAAAAGATAAAAGAAAAATTCAAAATTCAAATATATTTATTCAGTAAATTGGCCACATTTGGTCTCTTTTCCACGTCGGTAATATGGACATAATCTACAGTAGGTACTAGGCAAGAAGTCAATCCTGTCTGACACATTGCACGACCATGAAGTTTTTGACTATTGACATTATTGACAGCAGTAAAACAATGTCAAACTTATTTGTTGTGTGTGAAGGAATAGTAAATAGTAATAACAGCATTGTTTGACTGCTGTCAACATAATCCATATTCAGAAACTTCATGGTTGTGCAATGTGTCAAGATTGACTTCTTATCGGGCGGGCACTATATAGTACTTACGTTTCTATCGATTTAGTCACGAATCAAAAGGCAACCGGCGCCAGAAGTGTCGAATTTAGTACCTCCAGGTAGACCACGTGACGGAAGAGAACTTTAGCACCTTATTTAAACTAAAGCAAAGCCTCAAATATAGTACAGCACATATTTATGGTCGAGTTTTAAATACGCTGCGCGTGGGCAGCGGCGGCGAAAAACTCGCGCCGCTCTATTGATACGACAGTGACGGATTCGGGACCGGCGCGCGCGCAGGGCCTGCCGCGAGCGACGCTTTTAAAATGGTTTTTATAAGTTTTGTATTTGCAATAATTAAGAAGTTCACGAAGATCGTAGTAGTTAGTTATTTTATTGGTATAAAAAATCAAAAATATCTGTAATGATTTTGCCCTGAGAAATCAAAAAACAATTATTAGCCCGAATTTTCATTTTTCCGATAGATTTATTATGATGGACCGATTTAAATTAAATGTTAAGGTTAATTGCTAAACGTTGGTTAGATAAGGTTGGATTTATAGGAGATATTGAAAAATAAAGCCTTTTACCAAAACTGTTCATTCGGAATTATGAAAATTCGGAATTATATAGTCGATAAACGACTTCTATGCGCGAGCAACAGTAAAACTACGTGATCGAGCTTTGCACTCGAGTGTTGTCCTAGGATTAAATTAATATTTATCAATATGTAATAAGTGTTATCGGCACTACAAATCTACGCGAGCAGTCAGTAATAGAAGTTTTTCGTCCCGTGTGTAAATAAGTTAGTTTTAGTTATAAATGTAACCGTGAGATAAGAATCAGCGCGGACTAGGTCTTGCAATCGGTATTTAGTTTTACTCATTGGCAAGTTTGCTAACGACTTCGGTACTATTGATAAGAAAATAGCATTTTTGTGAATGTGTGTTTTTGGTGTGACATACATACACATTCATAAACCTTTATTTCCAGAGCAGGGTAGGCTGAGCTACAGAATTACCAACAACTCTAAAAATTTGTTGATACGTAATTCTGTAACCACATTTTGCACAATTAGGCAAACTGCCGCATTCAGAAAAGTCAATTAAATTTAATGCTTGATTAAAGTTGCGGTTGTCACTTTCTTTGCTATAGCAATAGAATAAGACAACACGTCACTAAACAAGTATTAAATTTAATTGACGTTACTGAGTGTGGCAGTAAGATGTTTACCTGTGTATTATTGACAGGTTGCAAGCCCATCGCCTAACAGTACTACAAGCCTTTATTCCCTTATTCGCCTATTACGACATCCACGGGGAGACATGGAGTGGCACTATTCTAACCCGGCAGCCACACGGGACGGGGCGGAACGGGATTTTGGTGCGAGGTTGTAGCTATTTCCTAATATCCTAATAAGTTATAGTGTTATTAATTACGTCTCTGAATTATTAAGATAAGAAATGTTTGTTTTTCCATGGTTTTATGTATTTTTCATCACACTTGCTCGTAAATAGTGTCCTAACATGCTAGAAAAATCGACCGTAAATCCAAAATAATACCCGCGGGCCTTTTTTTACCATTACGTTACTAAAGTGCGTAATAGCTTTTTTTTATAGTACATTGTGTATTAAGGGTGGTAAAGAAAGAATTACAAACGAGAGTCTGTTAGAAGCCCGAAGCCGTAGGCTGAGGGCTTTAATGACTCGAGCTTTGTATTTGCTTTACCACCCGTGTAACATACAATGTTTTTCATCACAATTGCGAGGAAATGAAATAAAATCAGACAAAAGATCATATTTTTAACTTATTAGCGGCAGACTACATCATTGTCTGTGACTTACCACAGATAATGTCAAACGTGTTCGGAGTCCGATTCTAGTGACATATGAGATCAATAGTTTATGCGAGATTGTTAGGAAATAGTATTCAACTGACATTTCATCTCGAATGAAACTTCATATCGAATGGCACAAGAATTGGGGTCCTGACGTATTGTGATAGTTTGAGTCCACGTATAATATTTAAAAAAAAAGCTATTACGCACTTAAGTAACGTAATGGTAAAAAAAAGGCCCGCGGGTATTATTTTGGATTTACGGTCGATTTTTCTAGCATGTTAGGACACTATTTACGAGCAAGTGTGATGAAAAATATTATACGTGGACTCAAACTATCACAATACGTCAGGACCCCAATTCTTGTGCCATTCGATATGAAGTTTCATTCGAGATGAAATGTCAGTTGAATACTATTTCCTAACAATCTCGCATAATAAACTATTGATCTCATATGTCACTAGAATCGGACTCCGAACACGTTTGAAATTATCTGTGGTAAGTCACAGACAATGATGTAGTCTGCCGCTAATAACTCTAATAAGTTTAAAATATGATCTTTTGTCTGATTTTATTTCATTTCCTCGCAATACGGTATTTGACAAAAGTCAAATCAGCTTCTATTTATGAAACGTCAAAACACTCCGTTACTATGGAATTTATAGGGATTACTAACTTGTGACGTCACAATCAAACAGCGTCCTTATTGTTGGATTTTATGAATTTAAAAATCTTAAACTAGCAAACATGAATAAAAGATTGATGTTTTCCTAGTATTTTTATAATGTTTATCTGTTGTCAATGAAAATCCAATTTAATTTCACTCTTGTCAAATACCCTATTGTGATGAAAAACATTGTATGTTACACGGGTGGTAAAGGAAATACAAAGCTCGAGTCATTAAAGCCCTCAGCCTTCGGCTTCGGGCTTCTAACAGACTCTCGTTTGTAATTGTTTCTTTACCACCCTTAATACACAATGTACTATTAAACCTTAGGATCCTAATTTTCGAAGGTTTTTTACAAGATTTTCATTTAGGCCTAGTTAATATGTATTATTGCTGTTAAATGGTGGCACAAAATCGACCGTTGTTTGTGGAGATCCTTGAGGAAGTCCAACAGTGGATGTGCTGATATGATGACGATGAATAAGTTTTAACGTAAAAATAATAGAATTCTAAACACATGTCTATTTATATTATCAATATTATCAATAACATTATTAAATATCCTGTGAGTGGCAACCCTACGTTTAATACACATGGCAGAGACGCCGCCCTGACATGTTTACGGGCCAATTATTTGTATGGATTCCGCCTCGGTAATGATTTCTTGCGTCCGTCCGTCCGTCCGTCCGGACTCATAACCTTTTTCTTAAATCTGTCCTTTTGATACGATCGATTTCATTCTGTACATTTTTGTGAAATACTTTAACTTCAAGCAATTAAATGTTGACGGTTGTACACGATGGATGCCCTATCATACTGTGATGAACATTAGGTTTGGCTTGATTTAATAACTCAACATTTTAAACCACAAGTTATTAAAAAAAAAAAGTCAAGTGTGAGTTGGACTCGCGCACCGATTGGTTCTGTATTCAAGATAATATGGTTGGAAAACGCAAATCTAACATATATTCTTAAAATGTCAAATTCTTTTGGTACCTTTACCCGCGACTTCATCTTCGATTTTTTTTTTTTTTATTTATTAAAATGGCAACATCTATCTAGATGGTATTGGCTATTTGCTAAAGGTGGCACTTCACTTGGTTGTTATTTGTGAAATGTTTTGGTTGCATCTCTTTCATTCGGCATGTCAAATGTAAGAGATGTAAGATCAATATTTGGCACACAGGGCTAAGTGAAGGCAGTAGTAATTAGGTTCAAGAAACAATGAACCCTAACAGGAAAAAAATTGAGGTGCAGCGGGAAAATATTGCGTGTTTCGCGTACGAAGTCGCGGGCGTCCTAGTCTCATAAATAAACTACTATTTTCATTGCTTTACAGGTACTTAATGTATTGTATTTAGATCGTAGGTCATTGTAGCTAGGTATATTGTTTATCGGTCTTAACACCCGGTACAGGAATGGGAACCTAATATGGCTGCGTTGATCGCGTGATATATAAAACATCCGTCACTTTCTGATACGTACATAAGTACGAGAGTGACGGATGCTTTATCCCCATTTTGTCACGCGGTAAACTCAACCATACTAGGCCCTCTGGTATCAACTAAAAGGCCCTGGACAATGCTTAACGTTATCGTAAACGATTTTTGAAAGCTGTCCAAGTTTTTGAAATTTACCTAAGCGATTGACACGACTATCCGATAGCTTACGTTAATCCTATACATTTTCAATGGCGATAAACCGATGAATCGATAAAAACAATAATATTAAATAATAATAACGTCACATCATAAATTTACGACGAAGATCAATAAAAGAAAAATACGCAATAAAAATTAGAGTAGGTACATTAATTACTTACATCAAACATAATAGAATAGAATCAAATGAACAATATACAAAAAAAGGCATAAAACCAATGGTTTATTAAACTTAATACTGCATACTGAAATTAGGCAAAAAGTTGATAAATCAAACAATGGAATACCGGATGCCTTTCCAAGTGCCTTCATGTCAACGAGCATATGCCACAGTTGCGATGCGATTGCTTCGTTATTATGGAAGTCACGCGCCGCATAATCAATAAGGGTCGGTGGATGCTGAAATTATTGAACTTACGGCATCCGCGCTATATTTAGGTTTTAGCACGTGAGCGAATCAAAGACACGTAACCACGGTGGAACCTACGTAAAAGTGTCATATTTAGTTGTATAGAGAAGTCTAATAATAACTATAAGCTATTGTGAAGCTAAGAATTTCCATACAAAATGCGATAGCGTTTCTAACTCTCCTACGTTGTAGTACATTATCATGAAAAACTATATACGTTTTCCTTTCCAAGACATATTTCGTCGAATGAACCAATTTAAAAAACAAAAACAGACACGAACATACCTAGTTCCTTATAACAACTACAACATATTCAAAAATCGTGGAAATCGGACTTGATCTAGGGGTTGAGAAACGTTATCGCCCGAAATTTAATTTGTATGCATTTTTTTTTACAACTACGCGATTTTAGTTGCTCTTCTCAATCCTCTTAAGTCAAGCTACACATTTCATGTAAGATTATAAGAAAAAAACACTCGAATTTCAGAGGAAATTAAAATTGTTCCAAAGTACACGGCGCGCTGTAATCATCCCCCTCAGTAGTCAGTATGGGGGTCACGTAGTCGCCAATCGATACCGCCTCGTGACTACGGCCACCTCATACCTCCGGCAGAAGATACTGCGTATGTTGATAAATAATGAGAGTTATTCTTATTACGTTGGAGCAAAAATAAGTTACTATATAATATATTTTTTGGACAACCTAATTTCCCACTGTACCTTTTTTGCTGTACTTCCATCATGTGCTTAACAAAAATACTAACGAGTTCTAATTATTTTCTAACAAAGTGGGTCTACTTTAAGCATAGCGAATACATTGCCACCTTCAAAATATTATCAGACCAGCTCTTAGATACCAAAAGGCATTGTCAACAGGTTTACGGGAACTGGTTCAACATTTACTTGCATGATTTGTTTCAAACAAACATGATAAAATTTTGACGGACTTGCACGAATAATTTAACACAGACACTTACTCGGTATAGTAAACGTCTGATTCAAACGAAAACTATCATTTTAACTCAAGTTAGTGTCTTACGCCAGTGTTCATTTTTTCGTCCAAGTGACCTTAAGTGGAGTAGAGCCCTAAAGAAAATAATGCATGACGCTAAAGTTAGCGAAGGCTTGACGTAGCTGACCGATCTGTTACTTAACGCTAACGTAAACGATTTTCGAAAATTGTCAAAATATATGGAATTGACGTAGGCACTAGTCGCGACCGTCTGACAGCTTAGGACAACCCTATACATTTTTGATAACGATAACGAACGCCGAGTGTATCTTATCTTGGACCTGATCTATCGCGTTGACAAGGTTATGTCAAATTTATAAATTTTGTCAGTTTTCGAATATCACTTACGTTACCGTTATCGAAAAAACTTTGTAGCCTTTATTATGCGTCAATCACAAAAAAAAACACACACAGACAGCCAGCTCATGTCAGCCAGCTCTTATTAATTTGACAGTAAGAGCTGTCAAACGGCAACAATGATTTCGATAGAAGGTGAGCTAATACAATGTACATTTGACGCCCTAAGCCTCTATTCTACATTGTCTTTGCCCTATCGTTATCGTATGTATTGCTTTTGTCAACTGGACATTCAAATATGATTGCAAGAGGGGTAGT
This sequence comes from Acleris laterana, assembly GCA_963966035.1. Classification (NCBI taxonomy): domain Eukaryota; kingdom Metazoa; phylum Arthropoda; class Insecta; order Lepidoptera; family Tortricidae; genus Acleris; species Acleris laterana. Next base: position 4,713,848 of record OZ014459.1, on the reverse strand, counting down.
GGTAGGACCTTGTACACTACGGGGAAGGCTCGGATCGCTACCGCCGCGCCGTCTCAAACGTCTGGATTGTCAATGTATTGGCAGTCTTAGGATTGCAGTCTTGAAATTCTAGTCTAAGAAATGCACATGTCTATGGGTCTCAGATCCCCCTATCAGATGATCTGTGAGACCGGATGCTTTCAGATTATCATAAAAAAAAATTTGAAAAGAAAGATCGGTAACCCTAGACTAGATGTATTTGGTGAACTTTATCGTTACTGAAAATATATAGGACTAGCGACCCGCCCTCGCTTCGCTTCGGTTTAGATTTTTCATACAAAAGGATTTTCCCGCTAATTCCCGTTCCCGTGGGAATTTCGGGAATTCCTTTCTTAGTGCAACTCTACGGTACCTAAGCTACGTCCCTTCCAAATTTCAAGTGCCTACGTTTAGCCGTTTAGGCTGTGCGTTGATATGTCAGTCAGTCAGTCAGTCAGTTTCTCCTTTTATATATTTAGATAAGTATAATGTTTTATTTTTTAATCTGTATTGCACAAAATAAAATACTTAAATGCTGTAGGCACCTTAAGGCAGAGCCGAGATTGTAGTGGCGGTGCAACATCGGGTCTGACTATACATGTATATACATACACATCAATACAGGAGTATTATAGGATATACGTAAGCCGCCGGACAGTCGTGTCGAGGGCTTGGGTAAATACTGTAAGTATCAAATTCACAAATTTTGACTGATTTCGAAAACCGTTTACGTTAGCATCTAAATAAACGGACAGTACTTAAGTACTATTGTACCCGGCCGTTACGAAGTCAATCCTGACATCTGTCATCACAGTACGATTTATAACCTATTCTTGGGTTTGAGGTTATAATTTGTACTGGAATGACAGGTGCCAGGATTGACTTTATAACGGCCGGGCACTATAATGCATTAGTGCTAGCTAACAACCGACCGATTCTAAAAGTAAAACTAGATTAGATTGTATACTATTTAGCACATTATTACTCGTACAGTACCGCTGAAAGTTTACAGCTATCCGGGAAGGCTCCGTCGTTTGTAAGGACGTCACGTGCCGGGCCGATCGATGCCGGCCCGTGCCGAGAAGCTGTGGAGGCGGCAGTCTCGTCTGTTATATTACTATTTCATCATGGCTGTTATATTGTATACTGAGTATAGGTTATTCGGTAGGTATAGCCATCAGCATTATAACGCTTTACGCAAAAACATAGCCAACCAAGACATTTTCGTTCAGTTGACAAGAATGATTAAGGCAGTTATGACATTCCTAGACGGACCTACAGTGATCAGATTCGCGATGTACTGAATAAGGGCCAAATCAAAAGCACCCGAAACCGCCGTACGTGCATGAAGAGATTGATGAATGTAGAGGAAGCGAAAATTGTGTGTTTAGATCGGTGCACCTGGCGTTCCATAATCTCTGCCTACCCCATTGGGAGACAGGCGTGAAGGTATGTATGTATGTATGTGTATGATATTCAACCAAAGCTGATCTGCTCCCTATTTCACCATATCGACAATGACAGATGACAGGGCATTTCAGTGTACAAGGCGCAGCGTATATGAAACCCAGTGATTTATCAACGTGTGAACTTTGCAATGTACATCGGATTGTCACCTGACACGTGTCATTATCAAAATGGTGAAATAGGGGGCTGGTCTTATCTTACCCTTTCGAATACGCTTTAACGTCTTTAGGATCTTTTGTTCAATTACCCTCGTACACACTCAGCTGGTTGAATGTGCAGAATCCCTCACGATGTTTTTCCTTCATCGTAAGAGCATCGGTATTGGGTAAAGTGAGTTAGAAAATCATGGTACGGTCACGAGCATTAATTTGGGACCCATTTCAAGAAAAATAGGCTTGAAGTCGGCAATGTCATTATTAGAGATGTCAAGTCATTTGTAACTTTTAGGAAACTCAACCTTATTGTTGTAGGATGTCAGATTGACTTTGGACCTAAGGTGGGTACCAAATTAAATCTCGTGACTGTACATGGTGGTGGTGGTTTAAACTCGGGCCCTTATGATGACGAGTCGACCCCCAAAGTCATTCTTTAGGTCACCGACGCTCTAATCAAAGCTGATAGTAACAACATAAAGTTCTTTAGTGATACAACTAACATCTTAGTTGATGTATCTGACGTCTTGTGAGGCTCGTATGGAATCAAGACGCTTATAAACAATAATCACAACCTTGTTAGAAGCAACCAAGTTTTTTTTCCAGTGTTATTATCCAGCTAGTGGTAGTTTTGAATTAATTTAGGAGAAGGGGAGGCATTTCCTATAAGCCAACATACCGGCATTGTAAACCTACCTTAATTTGGGTTCCTTCCCCCCTCGAAAACCGCCGCTGTCCAGCCTATTCGAGATTTATTATAACGAAAACTAAGGTCATTTTTTTATGCTAGAGAGGGCAAGCGAGCTATCGGGTCAAGTGATGACCGCTACCCAAGGACACCTGCAACATATGATGATGGTAAGCATGGAAATTTGCGTTCTCGCGATTGCAAAAGTGTTGACAACCCTAAGGACTAATATAAAATGCTCATACTTATCATTACTATTATCTTACCCTCGCACTCAAACACAATATTGCGAACACTCCTGATTAGTGGGTTTGTGGTATGCAGTGGTCTTTTGATTTCGATTACAGGATAAATTCTGTTGGTGTCAGATTAGTGGTGATTAATGGATTACCTGTCTACTAAATTTCATCATAATAATATGTATTCGTTTTTCAAATACGCGCAGTGTTCAAACCAAACATTGAAATATTTTTACAAAACTATATCTATATATTCTCATGAAATTAGCAGCTGTTAATCAAAAGTTTTTAGGTATTAAAGTAAAAATAACTGATAACTTTGTATGTACAAATATAAAATGTTACGTAAAAATATTTTTGCCTGAACATTACGGCGCGTCGTGGCGTGAACGTCCGGCAATAAGTAGGGCCGTCACGTCCCTGCGCCGGTCGATATCCGTGGGACGCGCCGCTTACAAGAAAAACAATAATATAAATCTACTTATTTTCCCAGCGAAGCCGTTTCATTAGAAATATTAGTGAATAGCTAGCGAGTTTTTAGGCATGTTGAATTTTATCCAGATAAGTAGGTATTATATTTTTGTAAGAAACAATGAATCGACCCCAAATTTTAATTGGCGAAGATATCGCGATATATGAAATTGTGTCCCCAATTTACCACACGGGACGTATACCGTAGTCACGTTTTTTTATTAGAGGTGGAAAATTGGCGGAGAAGTGTAGTAAATTAAAAAGAACACCCAAAAAAACCAGACGAATTGAGCAACTCCTCCTTTTTTGAAGTCGGTGGAGCAAAATCACCGTGTTAAATCTCAAATTTAAATCTGTATCTCTTTGTGATATTCTTTCCCACTGTTTTACACAGCAATATGAAAACTATCGGAAACAGCGCAAAATGTTATTGCATCGTTGAGTACTTTTTTCGCGGCGTTGGCGTTGGATATCTATCGTTTAGCTGAATGATTTTCTTTTAAATGTACATTTAATTTTTGTTTAATGTGTGCCTTAATATTCTTCCCTAAAGCGTATTCGTCTTTTGGAGCTGTTTTTGATTATGTGTGTGGAGGGGGGGGGGGGGGGGGATTATGGTGATGGACTTTTTTTTCCACACTTCGACAGTGTATGTTTGGGCAACAAGTTAAATGAAATATAGTTAATTAATTTTAATGAATTTATCATCGACTAACTCTTTATTGAACACCGCACACAGCAGGCAAAGGAAAAAAAACAAATACATAGTGAGTCAACAGGCGGACTAACAACCTAATATAATGTATTTATTTTATTATAATTATATTTTATGTCATTGTAACTAAGCTACGAAAACACGTTTTGTCCTCATCTTCCTCCTAATATTAAATACCCATATATTTCGGTTTAATATGTCGTTGCGGGTTCAACCAACCGGCACGCTTATTGTCTAACGCACTTGCAATCGAAGTCGGCTTCAAATTGAAACAATTGTTTTCATTTTGTATGCAGACAAGCCTTCGATTTTCAAAATGAAAACGATTGCGATTGCGAGTGCGTTAAGCAATAGTTCTGGTATCGATTGGCGTTGGGACGTGACAACCCTACTAAAGGTCGGACCTTCACTTGCCTTCACGTTAGGCGCTAGTTTGTTTATTATTAGTAAAATATTAAGAATAACTATCCTTGAAAATTTTATCATTATCGTTAGTTCAATTTGTTGTGTGGACAATATAATTGATAAGGTACAATATGCTTAGCTTTAAAGTTTTAATTATTATTTATGCGTTGAAGGTATACGGTATTTGACCAAAGTCAAATCAGCTTCTTTTTATGAAACATCAAAAACGCTCCGTTACTATGAAATTTATAGGGATTACTAACGTCACAATCAAACAGCGTCCTTATTGTTGGATTTTAAGAATTTAAAAATATTAAAATAGCAAACATAAATAAAAGATTGATGTTTTCCTAGTACTTTTATAATGTTTATGTCTTGTTAATGAAAAAGCAATTTAATTTCACTCTTGTCAAATACCCAATTACAATTTAATGATAAATTAAGGTGTTTTTATAAAAGTTTAATATCATGTTGCTCTTTCAGAGCGTATCAGAGAGCAGCAGTGTGCGCACTGTTGTCAGCCGGTAAAACGACTAGTAGAATATGTTAGCATGGACTTGTGAATCATAAAGAAAGAAGAAAGAAAATCGTTTAATTGGTGCAAAACATAAAACAATATAAAATGAAATACTGTGGGAAATTAAGAACAAATTTTAAAACTATTTGATATTAATGCCAGGAGTTTGGATGTTTTTGAGTCAGGTGCCACTCAGGTGCTACTAGGGTTGCAGACTGTACGAGTAGGTGCCGCATAATGTTGAGGTGTCCGATTCTCTCCGACTAGGACACATTCCGTACTTTTGTATTGTTCTACTCTTATTGGTGTGTCTTCTGTGTTGTTATTAAATAAATGTATATCTTCTTTTTCGTAAACACTTGATTAATATGTAATAAGCAAGTAGACAGTTGAAATTTTCACCAGGCCACCTTATGGCAAAGGAGATCTAAAGTATATCCACCTATGTTATTAAATAGCGGTCTTAGGCCCGCATTAATAAACTCATCTTGGCTGAGATGCGCGTCACAAGATATGTCAAAGTAAACGTCAAACCATAGAACAATGTCATTTTTGACACATCTCAAGACGAGCATTAGAGTTGAGATTAGTTTATTAATACGGGTCTTAGGATTGCAATCTCAAGACTGCAAGACACAAATTAATATTTTAACCGGTATTATTTAAAAGTACTTTGTTATTCAGGAAAGAAACTCGCTCGTTCCGCATTGGAGTCACGTTTCCTCCAATCGATAGTGCCCGGAGCATCGTTACTTCGTAAATAATAGACTTGGCTTGACTTTTTCGCACTTTATCATTATTTCGTTATCTGGGTGTTTAACGCAAACGAGCACGACACGGGTTATTCTGTTAGGTAAAACCATATTCCTATTGACATGTTATCGTATCGTCAATCGTCAAGGATTCGATAGCTCTTATTCACCTATTTGACAGTAATAGCGACTGAGTTGAAACAATACGATAACATGTCAAAAGCAATATGGTTTTACCGAGTGGAATAGGCTTTGCGGTCCGAGGATATTTGTAGTCTAAAAACTGCAATCACGTTGCATATCCAGGTATAATGGAATGCCTCTATGCTAGTCATTAAACTAGCTGGTGTCTTAGCACATGCCGGAACACAACGACGCGGACACTGTGAGCTGCAGCGGCTTACTGTCAAAGCGATGCGGTAAAGCAATGGTTTCCATATCGTTATGCAGTACCCTAAAGAAAATATTAAGCAAAGCAAAGACTAAAGAGTCATAATTAACTTCACACAAGGACAAGTATGACACTGGCAATGACTTCTAAGTATGCTCAGCGTTTTTAAATTACGGTACTTATGGTTTGTATATTTCGGATTTAATTTTTCTTAAAGGAGGTTGTTTGAAGTTTAAATTAGGTTGACCCAGGGTCAGAGCAAATCCAAATATAGATTCATGTTGATAAACTCAATTCATTTCCCTCTCTAATACGTCTAATACAGCCTGTAAAATAAAATTGTTTATTTTATATAGTAAATGTTGTATGTTGTTGTTAAAGCGACTGTTCTTGTGAAATTAAGCTTAAAGTTATGAGTATGTTTTGCTGCAACTGCAACTTCCAAACTTGCACTCCAAACTAGGAAATGACATAACTTCGTAATATATTCAAGTGCTACGGCGTAGCGCCGTAGCGCTACGATCATAGCCCGCATACTCTCATAATTTATTATATCTATCACTGACCCAGAATTTACACCTCACCACGCCTACCAATGAGGGCCGCCCCACGCCTTCCGCGCGCGCCGGCCGGCCAATCAGCGGGCGGCGTTCGAAATTCAAATGACGCCGCTCGAATATAGCCGTTTCTGTCTCGCGTGCGGTTGTATGTTTGAATTTGGAATTGGTGCGATTTTTTTGTATTTTAATTAACAATTTTTTGTTTGTTAATTAAATATTATTTCGTTGAATCCTTTTAAAATAAACAGGTACTCGTAATGTAATAAAGCTGTTTTCACAAACTTAATAGGCAAGTATTTTTTAGGTATTTTTTTTGCAAAAACCTGATGATTCTTGTCATAAGGTATGAATATTATGATTATGAAAATTAGTAAGTATGATTTTTTCCTAACGAGACATAGATTAAATTTTCCTATTTCAGCATAAACAAAAAGATTTATTTCATAAATTTCCTAAAAGCACACTTTCCACAAGAAAAACGTCAATGATACTCCTTTAGGCAGTAACTCAGGCTTACTCCCTTTTAAGGTGACCATCATAATAAATATGCCCAACGTTACTAGAACCCTCCTAACTCCAGGGCGTCAAAGACTCAAGTGTCAAGTTAAGATGGCTTCGTCACCCCCACTTGCGCATATGAAGGATTTTTTATAAAAAAGTCTTAAGTTGTTAAATGGATGTGTGGTCATGAATGAAGGGTGTTAAGTAGGATTTATGTGTTTAGGGTAAAATTGGAAATTTACTACAAAAAAAGTATAGACTAAATAAAAACGGTTACTTATAACGAAACCTCTAATAACTCTTTTAAAGAATCCGAAGTGTAATGGACTAGAAAATAATATAAATGTATTTGGACAAACAATAACAACAGCAATCCACATCTTAAAATGTAAATCCACCGAGACAATGTCGTCAATAACAAGACAGAAACACCGTTAAGGTGTTAGTCACACCTGTGTTATTTCGCTCAGCAATTACTTCTAAACCGTCCAACTAACCTGACCTCTCATAACCTATTAACGTACGTCTCTTTTCAAAGCCAGCATATGAGAGAAGAGAGGCGAGGAAGACCAAAGTATACTGGCAGTCGTTTCCCGCTTAAATGTCGTTTTGACAGTTACAAGTCAAAATGGCTACAGGTTAGAGGTGAAAATATGAATCGTGGGAATAGCTTAATCTCGCGTGTTCCAAATTTGAAATTTCCTTTTTAATGAGCGCAGTGAACTTTTTTTAATTTGCGTTTCGTTTTACCAGAAGTACGTATAAACGAGTAAGGTAGGTTAATTTGTTTGGTTTAGTGGCCAGTGAGTAAATAGATTAAATTAAAATAATAGCTAGCGTGACCTTTCCTTGTAAGTATTTGGTGGATAAATATTAGTTCGCATTGTTTATAGAAAAACTTATGGCGCCGTACATGTTAAGTAATTGAGTAGGTATTTTATTTGGTAACTAGTTCGGCGGGTAAATATATTACTTGGTCCTTACGTAATGTTATTTCTGTTTTTAAGGTTTCCAAGGCAAGAATGAGGTGCTTTCAGTGTTTTTGTCAATGGTAACCTCAAATAAAATAATGTTATTTAAAAATTAGGTCAGTAGCCCAATTTAAATTTAGATATTATCTGCCCCCAAAAAACCTTGATCCTTTTCGCACTCAATTCCGCATAGCGAAAGTAATTACGTTCCGCGCGTGACGCTCCGAGCGTCACGTAACGTAACCCAATTACAGGGACGTGACGCAGAATTCGACAGGACGCCGGAACCCAGAAAAAGAAGGGCTCAAGTGTGTTACAGGAACGTGGACATAGGTTCTTCTGGTGTGGGTAAGGTACCATAGTTGTTTCGTATGCGGCCGGGCCGGTTCCGCACACACCGTAGTTTTGAGTCGTCAATGACCGCTGGATGGTGGGGGCCGGCACACGTCTGTGCGGCGAGCGTGATTCGGACCGCGATCTAACCTGCCAGTGTTTTTCAAGTGAAAGTTTTTTGTGATCCAAGCCTATTTAAAAAAGTTTGTGAGGATTTTGTGTGTTGGTAGCGGAGGGACTTTTTCATGTGTTTTTAATTTTGGATGTTGGTAATGGTTCTGTGGTTAAATAGGGGTGTTTTTGAAGTTGGAAAATTAAGTTTTTGTTTTGTTATTGTGACTGAAAATGTGCGATACTGTAAAAAATAATAATGATCTCTATGACTTTAAACAATTTGTAAAAAAAATAATTAACTACTAATTAAAACACTGTAATACTTTTCAGTAACGTAATGAAACAAAAATATTTCGATTCTTATCCCAAGATTCCCAAGTGGTCTATCGCAGACATTTTGTATTAAACCTTTGCTTAAAATGACACAAATAAAAATATAGAATAGAAACACCGTTCTAAATATACGTACAAAACTAAAGATACGAACAAAAACAGAACTTTTACATAGACGTACATAGGTACTTTTACTTTATTTTACGTTTCATGAAATCGACAGGTGGCGGATTAGTAGGGAGCGTAGGGACCGGCGCAACCGACTGTCAAAGTTCACGTGCTTGAATTCCGCACATCCAAAGAGTTTCTTCGTTTTCTTTTTTAGTGTCATCTCAGTTGCAAAATAACACAGATTTTTTTATTTAAGCAAGTAATTTAATTTATCAACCATATTGCGCAAATGGTCCCACTGACTGATTGATATTAAAATGTTAAAATATTTATCATAACTGATAAAATACATGTATTGTATCGGGCAGAATTGGTAACTAAGACCTCACTGAACATTTTGGTCAAGAATAACATGAAAAAATGTGTTTCATATGCTATTTGAGATTCTGAATACTATCGAATAGATACGCGCTCTTTTTTCTTGATAAAAGTGTAGGCAGATATAATTTGAAAAAAGAAACCGTACTGGTTTTCCCGGTGTAAATATAAAATTAGTACAGAAAAGTTTCGGGTTTTGTGTTTTAATACATTTTTTGAACATTTTACTGCCGGGCGCATATTAAATTTCAAGTGTAAAATACGTATATAAATAAGTATTCTCAACGATTTTGGATAATTAACACGACTAAATAAAATTAGGCAGGGTATATAGACGTCTAATTATTTGTTCTAAAAATACTATTGAATAATAAATTCCATGCTTAATACAATTCGTCATTTGGTCCGTTATTCCGCTATGGTAGACTTCAAACAACAACAATGTTGATCGCTTTTCCTTAAGAAATGTTGTTTTTTATGAATAAAAGGAGTTTGATCTCGTCTCCAGGGTACAAACTATAACTGTACATAAGTAGGGTAGGGTAGGGTTTGGTAGGCTTTGAGCGGTGAAGACACTGAAGACGCAACAAACAAACATACTTTGGCATTTCAAATTTCGCATCGCATAAATGGAGCCAGTACCTAATTGGTCTCATCCCGGAACATTGAGATTCTTAGTTCATAGTTCAATTAAGATAATAAAATAAAAGTTAAAACTACTAGGATATCATAAATATGCCTTCTGTGGAATAAAAAAGTTAAATGTGCATTTTAATTTATCCAAATAAATTTTTTGAAGAAAAAAATACTGAATTGTAGTCTTTTTTGATTTCAATGGACAAAAAGCATCACCCTAAGTCTTTTTTTTTAACAGTGTCATTTTGCCTTAAAAATGGTTAAGTAGTTAAATCATGCGTGCCGAAATCTTATCAGATTAAATTGTATAATTCGGATATGACAATAAAAAGAGTACGTATATAATTGCTTTGTAGGGTTCCTTAACCAAAGTGTGTCAAGAGAACCCTACTATTATACTAAGCCTCCACTGTCCGTCTGTCTGTCACCAGGCTGTATCTCATGAACCGTGATAGGTAGACACTTGAAATTTTCACAGGGTGTATATTTCTAATGCCGCTATAATGATAAATTATAAAAATACAATAAAGAACCCTTCGAGTGGGAGTCTGACACGTTCATTACTTACCAGGTTTTGTTAAGTCAATCACAAAGCAAAGCAGTCTTATCCGTAAGCTCTTCCAGAGAACCTTAGGCCCACAAGATACGTCAAAATAAACGTCAAACCATAGAACAATGTCATTTTTGACGCATCCCAAGACTAGCATTAGTGTTGAGATTAGTTTATTAATACGGCCCTTAGAACGGAAAAATTGAACGTGTTGTAAAAATCACACAACCAAACGCGATATGTTTATTTTGTTCTAGTCCCCGCTATTAGTGGATATTTCGTGTGTTTGTCCGGCGAAGTATTTATTAGGAAGATTCGGTGTTGTTTGGTTAGCGGCGTTTATTGCGTAGGGTGTTTGTTGAGTTCAACACACGCTTGCGGTGGTTGCTTAAGATTCGATTATAACTAATTAGGTTTTAGCCGCGGCTTAGTTGGTTGTGAGCTCGGGAATGTTTTATTTTTTCTACATAAATCTAGATAAATACCAACATAACACTTACGGGAAAATTTAGAGGAACGCAAATTAGTAACAATTTTATACAAAAGTAGTTTTTTAAAATTTCTTGCGTCGTTTTAGAAAAACAAAAATTAGTGAAAAAAAATTTGATAGCGCAGCAAAAAATAAAAACCACACCATGAGAAAATACGGAACAGCACAATAAAAAAACGAATGCACTCTAACTTATTTTTACGCTTTTGATGAACATTTAGTTTTTTTGTACTGATGCGTTTTTAAACATTACCCTTAATATAACAAAATGACTACCCCTTAAAACATTTTCTCTGTTGACGTTGGTTTACGTTATAGCATTTGTTTGTTAATTTTTTTTAAAAAGTGCGGGCTTGTTAGGCTATAAAGTATAGTACTTACTAGTTTTAACTGTTGCAAACGTTATTCACCCACCCTATATTTAATCATCATCCATCATCAGCCTATACTAGGCCACTGCTGGACGAGACCCTCCCGTTGTTCGCCACCGAGCACGACCCGCGGCCATTCTCATCTCATCTCATCCAGCTCTTGGCAGCCATCTTGTGTGGCTCATCGCTCCGTATAGTGTGTACTGAATAAAAAAAAATATATATTAGCAATTCCATCGATGTGCAGATAAAGTAAGGAAATAAAATATGTATATGGTGAAGTTAAAGAACAACCACAAAACAAACAAAAGGTGATTTTGATTTATTTTTTTTGATATTATCATTCATTTTATGAAACGCTGCAAATGACATATACTGTCACAGACTAAATGACAGTAATAAACAGTTTTAAGCCCGGCAATAGTTACCTACTTTACTCCATTAGTTAGTTTTGATATCAATATTCGTTATGCCAAAATAAAAACATTATGTTCCTCACTGTACCGTTTTTTATGTAGTACCTACTTTACGAGTAAGTACATTTTTTTTTAAACAATACTCATATTCATGGAAATCACTCAACTCAGCAGTTATTCCATAAATGCGCACGTAGCATTAATTAGCAGCTTGCAATAACAGTTTGTTCAAAAATTACTGCTGTTTAAGCCAATTTTACTAACTTTAAAAATAGTATTACATACCTACAAAATACACAAGAGGAATAAAATAATTATTCGAAAAACACTTAGTTCAGAATAAATAATGAAGCACGTACGAAATAAATTACAAAAACTAGGGTAAAAATTTGACCATAAAAACGTCTCAAATAGCATTACGCTATTTATTCAATTTAATGGTTGTGTTAATGGTTTTAGTTGCGAGTTACCGCGAAATGGACAGACGGACTGACTATCCTTATAAGGCATTTAGTCTTTATAAAATACTTTGTAGAAAAACAGTTTAATTCACTTAAAGTAGGAACATAATGAAAAACAATAGTTATTTTATTGTTCATTATCATTAGTAGGAACAACGCTGTAAACTTGCTTTCTAATTATTTTTACCATTTACTGACATTATTTATTTGCCTCTTCTTTTTCACTTAATTTCTGGTAGGTTTTTTCTTCAAGTTAGGGGAAAACTATTTAGATTCTTTGACTATTTACTCCTTTCTCATCATTCAATCATTTTTTGTAGGCAGCATCTCCTCTCGAAAGTCAGCTATCATTACAGCTATCGTTATTTAAAAGAAAGAAAGAAAAACCATTCGTGAGAAACAGACAAACTAGAAGGAACAAAAGACTGACATAGACAAAAGGCCTGTTGTCACAAAATGGTTCCAACTCAGCGTTATGCTGCCTTTAAAGACAGTACTGGTGTTCCGTTGGGACCCTAGACCATGGACCATATTTAGGATACAGCTGCTTGAAACAGGAAACTGCTGCTTAATTAAAACTAAGTCCGTAGGTTTTTGAGCCATGAAGTTCGTCTTCTGCCGGGTTTTCTGCTACCTTTTCGACCTTTCCTTGCATTCCTGGGGGAGATCATACTTCTCATTTCGCATTATATGTACAAAGTATTGCCATTTCCGATCCTTTATAATTTTCAAGACTCCCTTTGACTGTACTCCCGTCAATCTAAAAGGCCCGTTTCGATGGCTGTCCACTGATTACAAGATATGTATTTCAGACATGCTTTGAGGTTAGTCAAAGTCAAAATCAAAAGTCTTTATTGTACCTATAACTGAGAAAAGTTGACATGGAACTATATAAATATAATGATTTAAGAGTTTTACCGATTCGGATGTACAGTATTAAGTTATGAAGTTTAAAATGAATTACAACTTACGATAAATATGAGGTAACGGTTAAAAAAAATGCGTCACGTTTTGACGAGCTGTCAAAACAGGCCTTTTGGAACAACGCGAGTATAACCATCTGCAAGACGCTCTTTGATTGACTTGACAGTTTAGTCCATTAGAGAAAATACTCCTGCACCAAAACAAAACTATTGTCTTCGCGTGTGATATCCACGGACTTACTCGTATTTCTCTAAGAAGTGCATGGGGTCTATAAATAACTCGACATTAGCGAATTACACCTTAACAGGAGTGAAGCATCAAATACAAAAATAATTTGAATTATAATCTTTGATTAGACAATATAACTCTGTACACCAACATCTTAAGAGTTTGTATTTGCTAAAGCTTTTATGCATAAAAGCAATTAAATCATAAACCACCGGATTGAGCAGTTTTTTTTTACACATCCCAAATAATTTCGTAACTTTTCGTCATCAATAAGTTTGTTTAATTGATTGGCTTGGCCAACAATATTCCGCTATCAAAACCAAACTCTTTATCTATATCAAACACCGGCGGTGATCAGCAAATATACCGTACCGAGAAATCATTTATTACTACGCTTTAATACTTAACATTCTTAAGAAAGAATCCAGAAAGGTCATGCAGGTCATATCAATAGTAACTTGACCACTACACTAATTACAAAACTTAACGACCAAAAGTAACTATTTGCTCATATTTTTTAAAGCCAAATTTGATAACAATATGGGTAGGTTCAAGTTGATTCTTAGATGATATTCCATATCCATATCCATTTTCGAACAATAACGATAAAGACACATGAAAAGGTAACTCGATACTTATTGCAGGTCTAGTTTAATTCGCTTCAGAGGATAATACAATCCCGACACCATTTGACAAAGAAACAACGTGCAATCATTTCAAATGTTAAGTGTTTGACTGCAACGAAAGCCAACTAGAAACCGTTCAGATTTCAAATTCGAATGTGATATAGTGACTATTCAAAACAATGTTGCAAATCGAACGTTTCATTTCAAATTTCAAATTCTGAAAGTGCCAAGCGTGAAGGCGTATGTTTTTTTTTAAATCCAGTGACTGTGCTATGGAAGTGTAATGGAGCACCCAGGGGGCTTCGCATCGTCCCCGTGGGCCGCCATGCTTGGCCACGGCGTCCACGGCATGATGCAGCATGAGTATGGCCATGCCCATGCACCCATGCCCATGGACTTGCATGTGCCGCAGCCGTTTCCTTATTATCGGTAAGTGTAATATGTGATTTAGGTGCTGGCTGGTTTCAATTAAAATGTTGTGTGAATTTTTGTCATTATCTCTGGAAGGCCGAGTTCGGTGGGGAATTCCTTTTTGTCATTGGACAAAGGGCTTGTTCGCTCTATAAAATGGTTTATTGCATCAGCGGTAGAACTGTTTAAGTGAGTTGCATTATTTTATCCACTGAACTTAGCGGTTGCATGAAACCGGAGATCAAAGTAAACTGGTAAGTCAGCATCCCTTCATGAAGGGATCAGCATATTGTATTGATGTAAACGAAAAGTCAAGGTTTCTATGTACAAAGTACTTCAAATAATCAATCTGCCATTCCCTTGGAGATTTCAAAGCTAGAAAAAAACAACTAAGGTTTAATTTATACGCATAAAATGTTTGTTGTGATAACATGGCTGTAAAACTAGAAATGTAAAGTTAAACAAATTCGAACGAATAATTTGATATTATGAGTTCATTGTCACACTAAAAGCAAAATCGAGAGTACTCCAGTAAGTAGATAATTACATTTAAATCAATAAATCAATCAGCATATTTTCAAAAGAACAAACAAACCATAAATCCACGGCCATTCTCTTTCCTCGGTCGGTTAAGAAGCAATATCTCACAGAAACCACTCGCTTATTCCAGTCAACCCCCCCACAATGTTAATTATAAACATTTATCATAGCAACACTACCAATCACGGCTAGCACTCGCCCCGCAAAAACCGTAAAAAACCGGGACCAGCAAAAACCGGTAAAGTTTAAACATGGCCGCTCATGCGCGATCGGTTTTTGTCGGACATATCTTGTCGCATAACGTACCGGTTATAAGGCTGTGTACATTTGTGGAGTTCTTGATTATCTAATTGTGTTGATTGGGTATGTTGGTTAAGTGAATAATAATTAATGTTCTCGTTCATTTAAATTGACACAGAAATCATATAAGGTTATTTATCGGATTGATTAACGTCCATTTATACAATGTGTTGCACATACTATGTTGCACATATTTAGTTAGGTATGTGTTACATTTTGTTCATTTCACTTCTGACTTATGCCCTTCTTGTAAATGAAAGGCTGAATATTGAAATACATTATTACGAGTACTTCATAACTGAAAAAAAATGAAAGTCGACCACTCACTAGTAGGTAATACGTGCTAAATAATATTGTTTACCTAGTAAATTTCCAGAAAAAATGCTGGGATAGATAATGGGACAGATCGATTTAATATCCCGAAAACCTCTAATTGCTTGATATTCCTTACATTTCCGTCAATGAGTACCTTGATGATATTGACCTTTTATTATTCTTATTTTAACATGATTCAAAATCATTAACATTAATGATTGTGTTTGTTTTGTTATTTTTGACATTATTTTTATGCTTTATTCTTAATTCAATTACGTATGTACTGAACTTCAATGACAATGTATAATCCTTAGTGAATTAAGAATAAAGATTTTTCTTACGCTATGTAGAAGGCAAACGAGAACCCAAACCACCTGATGGTAAGTGAGCTCTGAGTGCCATAGACAATTGCAATCTCCAGACTGCAATCCTGAGACTAAATACGAATTTAAGTGGGTCAGCAAATGTTCTCATTCGAAAACACAAGCATCTAGAAATGTCATGTAAAGATGAATGGGAGACTATATTAGTCCAGCAATGGGAAACCGATTAAGCTAAAAAAAAAGAAATTAAAACGTTATATGCTCGCTCAAACGCTCAGCTGTCATACGGAATACCATTATGGAGTTAACTATAGCTCTTTGACAAATTGCAAGATGGATTAACGGCACCTGTCTTGTGACAGGAATGGCTTATTTACGACGATTATAAACCAATAAGTCATAGATATTATATACTGACGACATTAATAGCACTTGAAGTAAAGTTCAATTTACGTCATGGCGAAATATGGTAGGTATTTTACTGCCCTAGGGCGATTTGTTAGTAGGCATAATTTTATTGTTGAGGTGTTTTTAGTCATTAATTGTAGATTTTTGCACCATGCAATTCCAGAAAACCCCAAGGCGTATTCGTGTTCCTGTAATTCTTTGTATAAGCAAAAACGTGCTGTAATTGAAACTTTATTGCTCTACAGAGCAGAAAAATGCCGCTTTCTTCTTAATGTGCAGTTGTGATGAAATTCTTGCTTTGACCAAAATATTTCTGATTTTACTAGGCAATTTTTTTGCAAGCTAAATTTCTTTTCAGGGTTATTTTTTTCTAACCATTGTGAATGTTTTACTGATGCGTCTATAGAATTAAGTCAGAGATCGCATTTATGTATTTAATAATATAGTAGACATAAAAGTTCTAGTAACTACTAATTACTTCTAGTAGTTTTAGTAAAAAGCCATTTTGGTCAATGGATGAAATTCAAAAATCGATCCCCGGCAGGGTACCCATGGCACCCTTTTGCGTCTTAAATACAATCGGGGTAAATATTCCTGCCGATGACAGCTACATCACAAGGTCGATTGAGAACCTTTATGGAACCCACAAACCCAAAATCATTCAAGTCATTAAACTCTCAAATCAATTCTCCAAACCCATTGGGAACTTCGAATGACAGTCATCGCTGTTCGCGCTAATACGGCCCGCGCAGTAATATGTGTACGCGCACCCAAATTACCAAGATGGCGGACACCTGTCATTTCGCGGCGGACATTGGAAAAAAATAATTATACGAGTTCGGTATCGATGGGGAATTTAGGTCCTTTAATGTTGGAGCTGTGCTATTTCTTAGAAGGAAGATTCTTATACGAGGAAGCGGAGGAAGTGGGTAGTTAATAAAATGGATTAACTAATTCAGTCAGATTTCGATATTATTTAATTGATCAATGTACTTATGTACAGCATAAACTGCATAAAATAATAAATAAATAAATATCAGGGGACAATGTCACACCAATTGACCTAGTCCCAAACTAAGCTCAAGGCTTGTATTATGGGTACTAGACAACGATATAAATACTTATATAGAGAAATATATACTTATATAATTATATAGAAAACATCCATGACTCAGGAACAAATATTCACGCTCATCACACTAATATCTGCCCTTACCGGGATTTGAACCCAGGACCGCTAGCTTCGTAGGCAGGCTCACTACCAACTAGGCCAGCGCGTCGTCAAATTATCATAAATTAGCGACCCGCCCTCGCTTCGCTTCGGTTTATGTGAGTATAGCCTTCCTCGATAAATGGGCTATCTAACACTAAAAAATTTTTTGAAATCGGACCAGTTGTTCCTGGGATTAGCGCATTCAAGCAAACAAACAAACTCTTCAGCTTTATAATATTAGTATAGATAAAAGACGCCCGCGACTTAATTCATACACATAGAATTAGTTCCCCGCTGCTCCTCCTTTCTTTGTGCACCCTAGACCTTATGAGGAAAAAAGTTTTTAAACATATTCACCCTTTTTTTAAATATATTTTTTAAGTAATCACTTAAAGTTGTTAATTCTATACAAAGTGAAAAGCAAATACTGGGACACCTAGTAAACAGTTTAAAAAACGGACAAATAGATTTAAAAACTTCGATGATTCGTAATGATTCTAATTATGTAAGATACCTACCACTGAAAATTTTATAAAATAAAACATGAAATTAATGATTTTTTGTGACATGGACGTAAATGAAAATTACAAAAAAATCGATTTAAATGATCAATATCTCCCAAACTACTAAAAATCGCTGAACATAGATTTTAAAGGGGTCAAATCTATAGCTTTGTACCTGCTCTATCGACCCTAGGCGGGTTGACGTTGGTTTCTGGGACACCCTGTATATTCTGTTTTCCAGGAACAAAAGTGTCCTATGTCCGGGGACTCAAGCTAATATCATACAAAATTTTATCGAAATTGGTTCATAGATTTAGCGGAGAAAGCGTAACAAACAGACATACAGAGTTACTTTATATAAATTTATTACTATTATAGTATGAATAAATAAAAGCATAAAACAATGAATAAAAAAATAAAAAAATAGAGATTTCATGTTGATGAAACAAGTAGCATTTGTTTTGACACAGTAGGTACAGTCAAGGTCACTATGTATACACCACAAAGTCTCATAAATATGTACACAGACCTTATTACTAAGGCTATAAGGTCTATGTGTACAAATTTTTGCAACTTTGGTCGGCTGTTTATTTTTAACTTTGACTGTACTCGTAT
Organism: Acleris laterana; assembly: GCA_963966035.1. Taxonomy (NCBI): domain Eukaryota; kingdom Metazoa; phylum Arthropoda; class Insecta; order Lepidoptera; family Tortricidae; genus Acleris; species Acleris laterana. Next base: position 4,695,402 of record OZ014459.1, on the reverse strand, counting down.
TCGTCCCTTTGTATTCGACTGTATTGACAAAAAAATGTACTTAACATCATTCCTTTAAATGTTTTTGAGAATAATTTTCTACATATCTACTAGTTGTGCTATGATCTAAGGATACGTCAACCAAAGAACGTGAAATCTATACATACCTACTCGTAGATCTTAACCCCTTGTAATATTATAAAGAATTTGTGTTGGTTTGTCCTCCTTTCTTGCAGTGCTTCAAAGTTAGTAAGTAATGCATAATAGCAGCATTTAAGTCCTATCGGCACTATCTTTATACTCGTATATCATATATCCCCAGATTTTACAAAGTTGGTTTGAAACTTTTAAAGCACTAGCCCGTTTCTTAAACGAAAAGTGTTTTTACTAAGAATAAATGTTTCATTTAATTTAAAAATCTCATTTGGTCAAATGGCCTGTATGCTCTCAAACAAGTTTAATTCCATACGAGAACCCTAAATTTCCGAAAACCTGCCTCGTAGTATGATAGTGCAGTTTTTACTTCCCGCCAAAAACCACAGCTGTCAAATCGTCGATGACGTTTAATCAATTCAGCACAACAAGAGGAAGCTTCTACTGTATGCGATCGAGATAAGATTCAAATTTGGAATGCGTTACGACCAATGAATTTTATAAAAACAACAAAAATATCAATTTGAATTTCAAAAATTGTTCTTATTTTGAACGGCAGTATTTGGTATGTTGCATTTGGGACCGCTTCATTAGTGTCTGGTGTCGATTGGGATTTAGTCGGTCCCCGTTTTCTCTTTATTTCATCAATAATTAATGATGGACGTCTGTAAAAATGCCATTGCGGCACAAATGTGCCGTATATGTTACCATATAAGGTATTTTACTTGGTTGTGAGCAAAATTCGGTGGTTTTCTACAAAATTTCCTTTTAATTCTGTGACTTTGAAGAATCAGTTTTTGTGATGTCGATTCCAAGAACGAAATTAGTCGTATACCTACACATGTGGTTACGCAAAGAGAGTCGATTAAATAAGCAAACAGTTTTTTTTATTATGTCAATGCCATTCAAATTTCTTGAAATTACTTTTGTATTTGACTCCAAATCCAAAATTAGTTAGGCAGACTGTCAGTTATTGGTTTAAAATACAGTCATTATTGTCGCAACAGTAGAAGAAAACCGGCCAAGTGCGAGTCGGACTCACGCACGAAGGGTTCCGTCTATCTCTATCTATACAAACTAAGACACTATATTGTTGCCGTTATTAATAAGGAGCAAAAAACGTCAAATAATCACGATTGTTGTATGGGAGCCCCCAATTAAAAAATATATATTCTGTGAAATTTTCAACTGTCTAGGGGCCGTATTAATAAACTAATCTAGACTCCAATGCTCGTCAAAAATTACAGTTGTCGAGCATCTTAGTCGAGATGAGTTTATTAATACGGCCCTATCACGGCTCATGAGATACAGCCTGGTGACAGACAGACAGTGCAGTCGCAGTAATTGGGTCTCGTTTTTACCCTTTGGGTACGGAACCCTAAAAAATGGGTGTCATTTGTTGATATGCCGATAAGTCCTGATTTACAATAATTATGCAATTCAAAAATCGGAATACAGTTTTTTTTAGTTTGTTTGCTTGTCGCTGTATATTTAATGAAAACATTATATCAAACAATACAATTCTAATGGGTAAACAATATCTTATGCATACATCATATTTCATATTATTTGAATTTAACGGCCAAACAAACCATCATTAAAACTGTAAAGCTCTAAAACATTTGCTAGTCGGAAACCATATTTTTTACAAAACCCGTCAAGTTTCTCGAGCTCTAAAAATGCTCAATAAAAGCCAGTGACATGTGCCTTATAAGGACTTCGAATCTACCGTCATAAATCCAGGCTGGAATCAAAAAACTATCTTCAATTGCCTTTAATTCCCTTCCAGTGCACTGATCGTAAAATACGTCACAATTAGTCAGCTAAAGACGTGCTTTATGTATAGAAAAAACGTCACAGTAAATACCGATGCCATTTCCAAATGAGGCTTTATCCATGTAGACCAAAGTGGAGCGTTGTTGTTTTTGTTTTTTTAAAACCCAATTGGCTGAAGGTATTGATTGCGTTGAGTCTTAATTGTTAAAAAGTATTTGCGTAAATTGGAATTTAAAAGAAAATCTTTATTAGTGTAATTAATCGATATGAAGGAAATGTCATTTTGCATCAAAAATGCTTAAGTCCTTAGCCTTTCTTTTTCACATAACTTTAACCTTATAAAACTTGGTTTACAGATAACATAAAGCTGCCCACGCACGGTGCGCTTAATTGCCCTATAGAAATTAATTCGCCGGGTCTTGTCGCGCGGATTGCCACGTGAATAGTGGGAACTAGCGGCATTACTTACATGATTAATAGAATTGGTTTAATATCTAGTTGTAAAGGTATTTAACATTGCAGTTGTCACTAAAACCACAGATTAAATAGAGTTACTCTAAAACTAACAGTTGCTCATACAAAAACGCAGCTAACCAAGATGCAAACGCTACTAAAGTTTCTGTTTTCCATCGACTTGAAATGTATGAAGTTGGTATATATAAGCGTGCTACGCGATCAGTCATCAGCTTACGTATTCCTATACGTTTTGTGGATATTCAAACATCTAGCGACTTTTAAAAATTTGCGATAAGCGTATTTTAAAACTTAGCGTTATGACATCGCTCATTGAATACAAAACGGACACATCCCAAAATAATTTGCTCTTCCATTAAAAATCGTATTCCAACCGGTTCTAATTTTAAAATGCAACACTGACTCATTTTGGATTGTGTCCGTTTTGTATTCAATGAACGACATATGCGTCTTGACTAAACCCCCGGAGCCAGAAAATATAAATGTGTACAAGTACAGAACGCGCTCAACTACACTCGGCGTCAAAAAAATCGCACCTTCGGGAAAAATATGTTCAACCGACATTATACCCTATTTAATCAAGGGTAAAGGTATGACTGTTAGGTATTATTTGAAAGGTAATAAAATATACTTTTTAAAAAAGCTAAAAAAAATATAATTATTGTAACCAGGTTTAAAAAAAAAGAAGTTTAATGCGAGGACAAGAAAAATGTTTATTAAATTGTAAATTAACATCAATGAAATGGTTAACAAACAAACAAAAAAGACACTTAAAAGTAACCTAAAACCTAGTGTTACCCCCCCTTGCCCTAATTACTGCTTCCATGCGGTCTTTCATTGACCGAACCAACTTCACTACGTCCGACTGAGGAATGAGGTTCCATTCTTCAATCACGGCGTCCTGGAGGTCTTGGAGAGTGGTAGGGATGGCATCACGTGACCGAACACGTCGCTTCAGCTCATCCCAAAGGTGTTCGATTGGACTCAAGTCGGGACTTCTCGCTGGCCACTGCATAACAGGGATCCCAACCTCTCCCAGGTAATCACGAACGAGCATTGCAGTGTGGTTGCGGGCGTTGTCGTGCATTAAAGTGAATCCAGTGCCGACAAAACCCGCATATGGGACCACATGCTCTTCCAGGATCTCCGTGACGTCCCGGTGAGCAGTCAGAGACCCCTGCCAGCGAGTACCCCCCGTCCGGGAGACGCACAGAAGGTCGGTCTTGCCATCTGTGGACATACCGCCCCAGAACATGCACGAACCACCTCCGTAGGCCACCGTTTCTTCAATGCAGGCTTGAGCAAATCGTTCTCCCGACCTTCTGTAGACTCTTCTACGCCTGTCGTTGCAGTAGAGGCAGACCCTCGTCTCATCGGAGAAGAGAACCTGCCTCCACTGGTCGAATGTCCAATCGACGTGAGCACGAGCAAACTGCAGGCAGTCTCTGCGATGCTGTGCGGTCAGTTGGGGACCTGTAGCAGCCCTGCGGGCCACAATCTTCTTCTCCCGCAACCTTCTCCTAATGGTGGAGGTGCTAACAGAGGTCGTCCGAGCTTCTCGGAGACGCTATTGCACCTCAACAGCATTGGAGAAGCGATTGCGTAGAGACGACGACACAATAAAGCGGTCGTCTCTTTCAGATGTGCAGCGTCAGCGGCCAGCTCTATGCCTCCTAATGAAGTTTCCAGTCTCCTGGAACCGCAGGTACACTCGGCGGATAGCAAACCGGCTTAAATTCAGTTGCCGAGCGACATCACATTGCTTCGAGCAGTGCGACCACCTGGGTTGATTCAGCAGCAGTGGTTTCCATTTTTGAGGGTAGTTTTTTTGCTTCAGCTCCTTAGATGTGTTCTCTTTAACGTCTGGATAGCGAATGATTGACATTTGACCTTTACCAGACTTTTTATACACCTGGAACACGGCACAACTCGCGACCATTCAAACGCGTAATTTGGCACTTTTTTTTCGAAACTCTCAGTTTGCGAAAACACTTTTTTTTTCTTTAAATTAAATATTGTTAATTTAAAACACATTAAACGTGCTTTCGATTGATACTAATATTTACGAGATGGGATAATTTTACTAAGGGCTAGATTTGCTTGAATCTGATTTTCAACGAGGTGCGATTTTTTTGACGCCGAGTGTAGATCGAACGTGCCTACTCTGTGTTCCCCTTTCTGTCGTATTTATTCGCACGCAATCCAGGCCATACTAAAGACAACCCAGTGATGTCCATCGATGTACCTACTTACTTTACGTTACTAGCTTTACGCCAAAGCGCGGATCTTCGGGATTTACGTTACGCTTGGAAAGTGCTTTAACGCACAGGTACCACCTAGGGCACTATCCACGTAGACCCAATACCTATTTTAGTAACATTGTAATAGCAACCTTGTCCAATTAGCTATAGGGTGCCTCTGCACTTTGCATTATGCCCTCAAGCACAGACCTGGGGATCCTGCAGGCTATTCTGCTCAGAATTGTATTGCCTTTGACATGTTATCGTAACGTCATCGTTGCGATAGCTCTTAATTACTTGACAGTAATTGCAGCAAGGTTAAAAACATGTCAAAAGCAATATGATTTTACCGAGTAGAAGAAGTTTTTGCCTGGCCTGACCTTAAAATCATCAATCTTCCTTAAGTACTTAATTTATATATTTTTAATAATTAGAAATCATATAATAGTTTAATTAAGTTACTAACCTAACTATAATAAGCTCGAAATGACTCTGAGAATCTCAAGAAACCTCATTTGGCGAAAACGGCAATCATGCGGTCGGCGCAGTTGCAATGTTGACATTGCGGTGGCTGATTCGAATGTAACGTGAGAGTTATGATGGATGTGTATATAGGGTTGTGTTCCACTCGGTAAAGTTATCGCTTTTGACACTTATTATGTTATTGTTTTTAACTACGCCGCTATTACTGTCAAGTGAAATATCATAACGTTGACAATACGATAACACGTCAAAAGCAATAAGGTTTTATCGTGTAGAATAGAGCTTCTGGGTGCAGTGGAGACGGGTCGCTAAGGGTTGTATTATAACTGCTACATAAAGAAAAAACTTTTCGTCTACTGGTCTCTTATACGGCCCAACCAATTTACATGAAGCCCATTTAAAAATACCGATTAGCTTTCTAATAAAAGCGTTCGAATCGATTCATCTGTTAAGCAGCTTGATGCCACTGATACACATTTTAAACTTAGTAGGGTTCTCCCCTTCCTCTCTTTTAGTAGGGTTAATAATCTTAAAAAAAATAACTGAAGTATGTGACCTCATTAATGACAGTTTTCTGTGACTTGAAACTTACTTTGACATTTTAAGACGAGCTTCTTCTTATCTTAGCCAAGACCACTTTATTAATACAGCCACTGGATTAAGGACAGTTACTGGAATCAAACCGTTGTCGCCACGCGAAAATGACCTTTCGAAATCATTAATATCTTTCCATGTTATGTCAATCGATAGTCACAGATTTTTTGGAAAAAAACATAGTACTCGTATTATAGGACTACACTTTGCGAGAAAAACGCTAGTTTTGGCAAAAAAGTAATTTACATCAAGGATCAAGACTTTTTGAGATCAGATTTGTTGCAGACTGTACTTTTTTTGCGCAATCATCATCTGCTTATCATTACCAAACTACGAGGTTGAATTCGGTGGGTTTACGTTAATTTCAGCGGAGATGTATGTATGTATGTATGTAAACTCTTTATTGCACAATAAAAAAAAACAATTACAAGTAAATTCGTACATAAACTTAAGATTAACATGTACAAAGGCGAACTTATCCCTTTAAGGGATCTCTTCCAGTTAACCTGACCATGATTGAGGAAACTGTACGAGGATAGGCAAGATTACAAGGATGTGCACAAAAATAAAGAAACTCATAATTCTACAGCTAAATATCCATAAATCATACATGTAAATAAACATCAAAATATACACAAATATAAATATAATGATAATATAATGATAATATATACTTACATAAATAAATAGTTATATAAACATGTACTTACATATACTTACATATAAATAAATACATGATATCGAAATGGAACATTACTGACTATTTTGCCTTAAATAATTAAATAAGCCTGTAAACACTACTCATCCAACCACAACTTTTTTAACTTCCTTTTAAGCGACATCGCTGACTGAGACTGCCTTAAGTCCAGCGGTAGCCCATTCCATAGTTTGACAGAGTGTACCGTGAAAGATCCTGATGCCGCCTTTTAAATTCATCATCAGATTAGCTGTGCGACATCAAAATCTTACTTAACTTTTTTAACTTCCTTTTAAGCGACATCGCTGACTGAGACTGCCTTAAGTCCAGCGGTAGCCCATTCCATAGTTTGACAGAGTGTACCGTGAAAGATCCTGATGCCGCCTTTTAAATTCATCATCAGATTAGCTGTGCGACATCAAAATCTTACTTTGTTGTAGGTAAACATGATGGGTTCATATTTTTTCATTCCAATCATGGAAATTAGTTACAAATTGAACTATAACATACTGTAAAAAAGACGCGTGTAGTGAAACCTAAATAAATGATCTTATTTTATTCCTCATAGAAATAAACTTAACACAATCCGGCAACACTAATCGTTTCTATTTATCGATTCACCAGTCGATAAAACTTATCAAATTACCATTCGATTCATACCGACTCCTTCCCTTTCGTCGTCAACATAAATGTCAACCCCATATACGAGTAAGACTTATAAAGACAAGCGACTAATTGAAAATAATCGATTAATACAAAAACAAAGGAAACATAATTACAAGCATCGCATTCTTTGAAAGGGGAAAAATAAAAAAAGGTGGAAATAAAAGAAATGTGCTAAAGGAGGGCGATTGGGCCAAATGAAAGGGCACTGGGCGACTCAGCACAGAGGTAAGAGTAGAGTCGCCATATGTTTGCAAATAGACTATAAAAATAGGTTAAGTGCACTGTGCGTTTTGTCTTCATCATCATAATGTTACTAAAATAATTAAATTCTCATTTAAGTCAATTGTGTCAAATTCTTATGGGAATAAATGTCTTTAAACCTAAACCTAAGTGCTAGCTGCCTGGCTAACACTTTTTTGGCAGGTTTTTAACACTGACAGGTTTTCACTCTATCCACACCTTATTTGATTCTTGTATCGTATGATAAATAAAACCGATATAAGCTAAAATATATAGCTCTTAAGGTACAGGGCAGACGGAAGTACAGAGGGTCGGACGGAATGCATATGCTCAGTAATAGGTAAGTAGGTCCGTTTATTCACTTGGGCTACTAAATCCTAAAAATGGCAATTCTTTTTATTTTGTTCTGTTATTGTCAGCGTTTTTTTGTACGCTCACTTCTACCTACTTTAGTATTTACTATTGTACAACTCTTCGTTTTTTTTTCCATGAACTGTCTATTAATAGTGTGTCAATACTTTTTTTTGTCCTGAATTATTGTCGTCCTTTACTAATTGCTACACCTTATAATATATGTATGGCGTGCGTAATAATTACGAAATTGGAGTATGGACTAACACCATAATTTTACAGAAAATGGCTATTTAAATATCGTTCCGAAGATGACTTACTGACTGTTTACTGACTTTAAGGTTTTTACAAACGCACTAAAACTATGTGAAATATAGCAAACATAAAGTGAACGAGTGTCTAATCAGCGAAAAAACCTCCTGTTTACTTATGTTATTTTTAGTTGTACTATTTCTTTGTAATGTTTTTGTTTAGTGAACAATAAAGCGTTTTGTATTGTCTTGTATTTTAACATTGTTAGCATACAAAATGTATAACATCAGTTTCCTAAAAACGCCTATATTTAATTGTGTATCCCAATAGTGATTGTTCGACTCTATCCCTGCCCTAGCCGGTGCACAGACTGCAGCCCAAATGGGGTGTGAGAATTAGCGTCTCCTCTATTAGGCGCCATCTTGGTCATTGCCAACATTTTAAAACGAAATTAGGAGATTTTGCGAAGCGTGTTTGCGTTAGGTTGGCTGTTGGCACTTGTTTTGTCTGTTGCGTTTTGTTTTAGCTTTCTTACTTGGGGTTGTTTATTTGATTCGTATATTTGAAGTTGAAGAATTGGAAATTGGCGATAGTTATATAAAAAATGTAGAGTGGTGTTAATAATAATCTAATGATTGTATAATTTATAATTTATTATTAATTATTTACTATAATTATTTTAAGTCATAAGTAATTATCGCAAGTCAAAGTGTAAAAATAAACTATTATTTATTTAAGAATTTTAAAATCAAACCTTACCCTACCTTACCTAGCCTTATCAACCCGTAACACATTTAAGAAATTCTGAAAAGTGTACGTTTCCAGCTATAAAAAAAAATGACTACCAATACTTAGTTTAACCATAGTTAAATGTATACATTTATTCTTCGATCCTCGAGTTTCAAGCTATCACATAACTCATCTTGACTGATGTCAGTCTGCTCATCATCTTAAGACACTTCTTAAACATATAACTTAAAAAAAAACTGATATTTCTGGCTGAAAAGAATAACGTGTCTCCTTGAACCTTGACATTGGCGGAATCATCGATAGTCTCGATGGCGCTATAAAACCAAATTGATTGATTGATTGATATTTCTGGAGTCATCGCAGTTTTTACTGAACTATAATCCAAATTCCAAATATATAATAAATAAAGTGTAACTTGCAAGTCAATTGATTACAACTCCATGTTTCACACAGTAAGAAGTGGTAAAGTAATTTTATTTAGTGTTCTCAAGGTGTGAGACAAATGGGTACCCAGTGGGGGTCCCAGGGACACGAGCGGTTCAAACGCCAAACGCCTACAAAGGTAGGATATTTCATTCATCATATTATTATTATTATTATTTTTATTATAATTAATAATTAAAAATCAGGGTTAATTCTTACACAAATTGATCTAGCCCCAAACTAAACTCTAGGCTTTTGCTATGGATACTAGACTACATACTCGTATTTATATAGAGTAATATATACTTATTCATGTACAAACCACGAGACAATCTCACAGAAATTTAACTAGTCCCAAAATAAGCTCCTATCCCCCTATTCTGTATTTGAATTTCTGTCTGCATACATGGATACTAAGCGTTACGCTTGTACTATGAACTAGACAGTGATGACTCATATAGCAGAGAAATAAATAAGTGATTATTCGAAAACTCAAAATGTTTGGCATAAACGTGTCAGTTTTATTAATGCGTTATGCATTTTGTCTATGTCCCCTGCCCCGTGTACTCGTTGGTCCTTCATGTCTTAAAAAACCAACAGGCATCCAACCCAGTGCCGAGTAGCTCCGGAATCTTATAAACTTATTATAAACCCTTATCGCTCTTTTATCGCGCGTTATCCAGCTTTTAATTAGGCGGTAGATTGGTATGGTAATCACTAAGTGGCTCTCGATTTGTCGACGGTTAGATAAAGGTTATTTTCTGCAAGTTATCATGGAATTTATAGCTGTATGTTAATACTGCTTGTGGGATGAAAGGTCGCATCTTTTTAAACCTCTTTTGCGTATGAAACCTTAATGTAAGCTGCATAAAGTCGGATAGGATTTGCAAATTGAATTGTGCTTGCGGATTTTTAAATTGCGGTCTAACGAATTAGGTTAAATATTGGAGAAATAGCGTGAAGTCATGACATGGAAACGGCCACTCTTTATTATTAGGATAATATGGACCAACATTTTTTTGTCGTTGTAACAAGAGGGTCAGCTAGGAAGCATCTAGCCACTTTAAATTAAAGCCGAGGTTTAGTGATTAAAACGTTTCTGTTGACATTTTGATGTAGACTACTTTTTTACACTCTCATCATCTGCATAACGAAATCGAACTAATAAACGAGTGCAAAACTCCTTGGGTCTACAGCCAAAGTACGGAGGAGATCCTCATGTTTCCTCCCGTCTCCATCAGCTCATAAACACCAAAATATTGCATTGTCACCGGTTTTATATAATACCTACATACTACACTAAAAGTGTATTTCATTAAAAGTGTGATACTTAATTTTTGCGGGCCAGTATATTATGTATTCCAGGTCCAACTTTCAGTCCATTACAAAAACGAGAACTGGATGTACGAGTACTATAATACTCGTAATAAGTAGAACAGTTTCAAAAATAGTTTAATATACTAATTTTAACGCATGATGAGTGATGACAAAACCCAAGCCGTGCCTTTTTATTTCAAAAAAGTGTCCATAAACAACGAACATAATCTAAAATTAAATAATCTTACGTTCCGAGAAAGATGTCACAATTGCCATAAGCAATTTATGAACATTATTAAGGGAAATGTTTGAAGAGAAACAACGATTTAAACATTTTGAACGAGCAAGCGACATCGCAGCGTGAAACGAATCTCCCTCGTTTACTACCGGCGGGCGGCGGGATATCTCACACATTTTGACATATAACCTCAAAATTAATGAAACTCCGACGAAACAAAACCAACCTAATAACGAAAACTTTATGGTTCGACTTTCAATGTATGATTCGCGCTTGGAATTGGGATGTGCTAGTTTTTGTTTTCAAAAAAGGAATTATTTCACACTTCGAATGCTTTTGCGTATTCGAATTGGAGGACTTTAAATTGAGGCTCGTTTTCCATTGCGTTAAGGTTGGTATCTCCTTGGAGTTTTTATAAAAATGTTGTTTTAAAGTATGCACAAGAGCAATGGCGTCAATTTATTAACCGTTTCGTTTTGTTTCTGATTTCGAAATAATTTGTGAATGGACGTTATCAGCGTCGATTTATTTGTGTATTCACTTAATTATTCTTTTTGTTTCTTTTTTTTTCGAGAATCCTTTGAGAGGCAGCGATGTTTATAATGTGTTATGTGGTTTTCATGGTAATTTAATTGGTCGGGTGAGGTTTATCAGTGGAGAAAGAAGTTGTTACGGACTGTTTTTTATATCTAATCTATTTAATTAAGGAATTCGTTTTTATCTAATGAAGTGTCAAGGTAAAGTTAAATAACGTCTCACGCACATTCTGAACCCAAATACAATATGAGGATTTGCCTTGTTTTGAAATCTTTGAGACAGTAGGTACTTACTATTTAATGCGTGTCGTATAGTTTGCAAGAAATCCGAAACTTGGCCTAACATAATAATAATATACATACGTTAAATCAAGCCTGTTTCCCAGAGGGGTAGGCAGAGACCACTTCTTTCCACTTGCTTCGATCTTCACAAATTTCTTTCGCTTCTTCCACATTCATACATCGAGTCATGCACGCACATCGGTTTCGGACTTAAGATTCGGCCCTTTTCCAGTATTTCTCCGATTTGACTCGAAAAATAATAAAACAAAATATATGTGTCATTTATTGTGCAAAATGTGGTTATAGAATTATCAACAAGGTTTTAGAGCTGTGATGTGTTAAATGTGGGTCAAACATAAAAAAAAGCATTGGCTGAGAGGTACTTACTGTCAACTGCTACCCCCACTATATATTAGCGGTGTTCATACTGTATTAGTGTTTCAGTGTTAGAGTAAGATCAGATAAAATGACTATATCTTAGGAGATTCCAAGGTTGGTAAGGTTTTTTGAATTGAATTGTTTTTGTTTTTGTAACATTGTTGAATAATGTCCCCATGGGCCGCAAAGCTTACTTAGTACAAACAAATTAATTTAGGAGCTTGTTGTCCTTATCTACTTTCCATGAAAAAAAAACTAAAAGGCTTCTTTTCCGTCCCCATCTTAACAGTAGAATCTGATTCCCTTCAAAATCGATAAGACACCGTCAAAAACAATCTCATACCGATCGCTGCTAACTGAAAATTCTACGATCAATTCGAAAGACGTTCGGATTCGAATTTTAAAAATGATCTGTCGTCGAGTGAGACGAATAATCGGTCAATTTCGCCACCCGGCCAATCACACGCCGCGATGGGATTCGATATGAACGCGGTAAAAGCTTGGAGCGGCAAGCGATTTAGTTTCGGCCAGAGTTTGTACAGGTATGGTCCCAAGAGGTTCTTAGAATAGATTGAATGAGTTAATAAAAGCATGAACTTACATTACACCAACGAACTATAAACATTGAAAAATAAATTGTTTTAAACAGCGATAGCAAAGGTACGTGCTTTAACTGTGTTTTGAGTGGTGTGGTTGTTATAATGGTGCGACATGTGTGTAAAATAAGTAAATGGTTTGGGTAAACTTCGAACTATATTCAAGTATATAGCCGTAGTAGCCGGCAATTCAGTTCTGAAAGCGAAAGAGACCTAAAATAATTTTCATCGTAAGTATATGAGCACCAAAAGAGCCGCTCCGTCCGAGCAAATCGGGAAACAGTAAGGAAATTCGGCTGATTTTGTTTTTTTTAACAAAGTCGTCAATATACACAAACATAAAACCGGACGTAAAATCAGACTAGGAAATTAATTAAAAGCTTGTTAAAGGTGACCGTAATACGTTAGTTTCATGCTAGTAAAGTTAGTACTCAATGTCGTAAAAGTCTCCCGAAAGAGATCCTAGAATCAGTCGGACAAACTGAACTGCCAAGTCGGATGTATCTAAGCTTTTCAACTTAGGTATAATAATTATCGCGCTGAATTGAACAAATTACAATGCGAATCTCGTTACCTAAGATTTTTGATGTGAAACTGAAAAACGTACCTTTTTGGCTCTTGTCACAATGTGAATAAGATATAAAAGGTACGTATTTCAATTTCTCTTAGTCCACGCCACGCTACGCCACGTTCCGCCTTGGCAGTTCTTTTTCACAAAATTGTCTTTTCGTCTTCCTCCCCATAGTAACGTTTGCTGCAAGTACCTACTCGATTAGGGAGAGATCTCTTTACTGCACTGCAACTCATTCCTTAGTGAGATCTCTTCCAGCTAACCCTGATGTAAATGAAAGTGATGACAATACATGGGATTTGTTAGAATCATTTTCATTTTCAAATTTGCACAAAAGAATCTATATTTATAATGGATTTTCTTCCTTTCTTTCAAGACTTGGCCCCCACCCGAGCCAATATGGCGCGGCCGCCGCCCTGTAATTCCAATCCTTACCAACATTACCCGGACTATTATAATGTATTAAGGAATATTATTTTACGACTATGGGCGCATTATGGCGGAGAAAATACCGTGTGTAAGCACCTTTATGTGATAACGGACGGTATTAACACGTCTTAATAGAGTTAGTATAAAAAATACTGCAATAAAACTTAGAATAATTCTCTTGAAGACTGTTAGGGTAGTCTGAGATTTACGTCACAGAATATTTTAGTACAAGATGTATGATACTCGATAGAGATGCGCCGAATAGTGGTATACCGAATACCGAAAGAATAACCGAATACCGAATACTATACGGTTTAATCTTTACCGAACCGGATATTCGGCCGTTTTTTTTTTTTATAGCTAATTGATGACAAACGAGCACACAGGCCACCTGATGGTAAGAGGACACTGTGACCCATAGACATTCGCATTTACAAGACTGCAATGCAATCCTAAGACTGCAAATGCGTTGCCAACCCTGAGGACTAAGACGGAATGCCTCTATGCTAGTCATTTCACCGGCTGTCTTATCTCCAAACCGGAACACAACAATGCGAACACTGCTGTTTGGCGGTAGGTTAATGAATAAGATGGTGGTAGCGATCCGGACGGACCCTGCACAAGGTCCTACCACCCGCAGACGGTTTACAAATTCATTGTTTTGACGTGTAAACAGGATCTAACGACGACATGGTATGCTACGTGCCACCCCCGCACACTGCGCTGTCACTATGCTTCAAAATATCGCACGATTGCTTTATTTTATTAGCTTGACTTATTCAACATATGCTTCATAGGATTTCTTTGACTTATAATATAAAATAAATCTTCCATAAGAAGTTTTGTCTTTTAGTTCTATACCGTGTCGTGTAGCCAATAAAATAGAAATACTCGAACCGAATATATTCGGCACCAAAACCGAATAATTCGGCCGAATACAAATAGTGAAAAAGATGCCGAATACCGAATACGATTCGAATATTCGCCGCATCTCTAATACTCGAATATATGTATTCTTACGTGATGTAGATGAAGGTTTTTTCCCTGTTCCCGGTTTCTCATTGTTCTCGTATGGGGACAAGACATCGGTGAAATTACTAGCAGAGATTCATTCTATATTATTCCATAGCGTTGGTAACGCTTTTGCAGTCTTATGAAGATTCTGAAGCTAAAATATTCCAAATGCGGTGATGTGAGAAGCATTCCTTAAACCTAGTCCGATCTTTACGATTATTGAACATGTAGATATTGTGAAAAAATTGGTTTGTACGTTTTCCCTTCCAAGGAATATTTATTGCAAAAAAACAAAAAAAAACCTAGACATACAAATCTAGTTTTTATAACAGCTACAACATAATTCTAAAATTGAACTAGTTACATTTTTATAAAAAAAAATGACAGCTACGCGATTTAAACGTCGGTTGACAGACCCCTAAAGGTAGCACATCAAAGATTGAAAAGTCTTGGGAACGTAAATGTCTGTGGGTCACAGCTACCATTTACCATCTGTGGCATGTTTTATAAAGGTACAAATTACAATTTACAGGTTACAAGTTTCCATTTGACACAACCTCGACCAATGACGACCAACCATTTGAGCAGTGTTGCCAGTTTAGACCTGTAAAATTGTTACTTGTAGCTTTATAAGTGCCCCGTTGGTCTGTGTGCTCGTTAGTCTTCTCATTGCTATTAAAAAAATAAGCTTGTTGTCTCGAGCGTGCTAATGTCTATGAGTTAACAACCTCTTACAACATGACCTGACCAAGGGTGTTATTCCCTTAAAAACAGCGTTCGGTCGGTCGAACGAGTGAAAGACAAAACGCGGCGAACCGGCGAGTTTAAGTAGTCCCGTAAGAGCGTACATAAAACAGTTTAGCACGTAGCAGGGCTTCTGCCGAACGATCGAACGTAAAAAGGCTGCTTAATTGAGAATGCACGCCCTAAAATATGTTTTGTACGCTCTGACGGGACTACTTTAACTCGTCGGTTCGCCGTTTTCACTTGTTCGACCGACCGAACTCCGTTTTTAACAGAGTGAAACCGACCCAATCTTAGTTCTAATTTTCCATCTACATGCTATAAAAAAAACGACAAACTAAACTACTCCAGTATGAGTCAGAGACAAAGTTAACTGGATAATTCTCAAAAGTAACATTTTGTTTGCGTGTGAACCGAATCCCCGTTAGCTGTAATAGTGGCCATTACGTCGTACGTGGCGTATAACCGCAATTACAGCCTTGATTGTTTATAGGTTAGGGATTTGGTTAACATTGGTGTGATGTGTGATTGACTGCTTTATGTGTCGACTAATAATGGGCTGTACGAGTGGCTTAAAAATAATAAAAATTGATAGATAAATGTCGGGAGACAATGTCATATAAATTTACCTAGTTCCAAACCAAGCTCTAGGTTTGTACTACGTGTACTAGGCAACGATATACAAACATACTTATACAGTGTGTGACTTCCAAAAGAACGTATATTTTAATAGGAGATAGTATAAGCCCTAATGAACGTTAATTTGTATTTCTAGTAAAAAAAACGTTTCATTTCAGGCAGAGTCACTACCGACTAGGCAAAACACGTCGTCAAAAACAGATTAAAACTCTTGATATAATGGCGATCTAAGAACTCTTAAATGGCTTAAATGATTTCTATCAAAACCACCTCGATTAAATTAGCGTTCAAATTAAAAAGCTTACGTGCAAATTGGTCCATCTGTTTGGGAGCTACGATGCCACAAATACACAGATACACTATTAAATTACTTATGACATTGGTTTGCGTTAGGGATAAAAATGATACTTTATTCTCATAGAAAAGGAAAATGAACACACTGTTGCCTGATGGTACCATCAAGGACTTTAAATGTTGATCCGCCATAGACCCTTGGCGAAATGACATCGTCAAGTGACGAGATAGAAATGACGTAGGAATTAATCGTTGGTTTTATGCGACAAGGTTCTATAGTGGTTCATGAATTAATCTCCGTGACCGTACGTGGGCTTTGAGGCCCATAGACATTTCCAATCTTAATATATGGCAAATGGGTCTTAATGTGGCTAAGCTGCTAACCCGACGGACAAAGATTAAATGCCTCTATGCTAGTCGTTACACCGGAAAATACCGAAAAAATTGCATATTTTGGAGGCAAAATATGTACGGGTTATACACAAATTTAGGTTACTTACCGTCTTTCCTGTGGACATACCCAAAGTTAACGTTTTCAAGGCCTAATTAATTAACCGCGTCAGGTCTACTTTAGTCCTATAAAATAATAATGTAACTTATATGCTTAGAAGAGACAACATTTGTTTTTTCGAATGGGTATGACTCGTACATGAAACTTTGTTTATATTTTTATCTTGGCACTAGAAATGAGGATCTGCGGAGTCCTTAATTTTTTTCCAACAAAAACCCGTCATAAAAAAAAAATAAAAAAAATATGGTAAAATATTGATCCTATACCTAAGTATGGCTATGGTCTCATTGGATTCTGCGCAAGAAAATACCTGGAAAATGACACTTCACTCGCCTGGTAAAATTTCCCCCTGCCCATACCGAAATTTTGGTAGGACTCAGCAGATATTTCACTGGAATCAGGTGCAAAGTGTATACATATTTATGTTCTCGACTAAATGTCTTTTACTTTTGAGCTCGATGCGATTCGAATCCGTTACTTCTACCGCTGACTGTACATTTGCCGCGCTCCGTTATTTCTGTTCCTGACTGTACCTGCGCCAGCGCAGGTGTGAAAGGTTATGTTGTGGATTACGAGAATTATCGGCCGCTATGATTCCACCCGAGCAGCGCTAGCGTTAGGGAGATACGATACTTTGTACGATTATTTTAGTTTAAAAGACGAAAGATTTTGTTTTCGAAACCCACTCAAATTAATGTCGTAGAATTTTCTAGTTTATAACAATTGCTAGCTTTTGCCCGCGACTTCGTCTGCTTTTTCAATTCCACGGAAACAATTTCAACCAAATTTCGTGATAAATTCCAACCAAATCCGTGTAGCCATTTCAGTGTGAAGGACATACTTAGTAGTTCAAACACACTCACAAACTTACGTATTTAAAGTATTATACTTACATGGAAATCAAACAGAGGGTTTTTTTTTTAAATCAAACATGTGTTTGCATTTGACCTCAATCTCACCTGATGTTAAGTGAAGAAGAGGTCGAATGTGGTACACTCTTACTCAAAAAAAGTCTATTCACTCACACCAAGGTTATATAGTTCCGGGAATGAACACACAGCAGTGAGAGCATTAATTTCAATGCTGCGAATAAGAAATGAGGAAGCAAGCCACTGCGCCCGAACCATTGGAAATTCGACTACATGTGGATGGAAGCCCTAATATAATATTGTCTTGACTTTGCAAAATTGATTTATAACATATGACGTCATAAAAAGGGCATGTCCACATCATATATCGGTAAGCTATAATCCTCGTACAGTTATTGTTTTTTCCTCCGTAATAAGCGGTTCGCCATTGATAGAAATTATTGATTGCGCCGGAGTCGGTGGGACTGCGATAATAGCAGCGCAGGCGCGGCGGACTGATCACATGAAGGTCTTGCTTGTCGGGCAAAAACTGTACTTTCACCTCCTAATACATACATACAATAATAACAAGTTGTAGTATTAGGTTTGGGACATATCCTTACTAATACGAGTCTAACAAAAAGCAAGCTTTACAAACCCAACTGTTGTTTGGACAATGTCGTCAACATAATGTTAGTTAAAAAATAATAAAGTACCCAGGAGCCATAATACGGATCAAAATAGATGACCTTTCTTCTGCGGTTGGCTAATTATAAATGAAGGGTCACTTATTATGAAATTAGGTTTTTATCTGAAAATGAGTTCGAAATAAACTATTACGTACCACTCAGTTATATCTGTACATCTTAGTTTTTCACTGTTTAATAATCTGTACATGAAATAACGTAGTATATTTGGGATTGTTCACATTTTTACAATTACTCCAATTAGAAAACCATTTCGAGGAATAGGGGTTTAAAGCCGTTCTGCATTATTAAGTTTTTGAAATATTTATCTTTTTTGGCTATTTCGGCAAAAGTATATTTATATTTAACCTTTGTTTGACTTTCGTTTTCGGCTTGAAGCTGTGTAAGTATCTTACGGGTTAGGCGAAAACCGCTTGATATAGTATGTTTTAATACACTATTACAATCCCTTTTTTTCATTATATACCATTTAATTGTTGTAATTTATTACAAAATGCCAACCCAAATTTAAAATAACCCTGTTATCCATAAAATGTCTGCTAAATAAATTAATATATTAAAATAAAACTATTAGGTCAAATGCAAAATTAATGAAATAGGTGTCTTGAAATTTCCTATTCTTTCGAATTAGAAAGTAAAATCCGTGAGTTATTTTTTTTGTCAATCCCAATTGTATGTGTATTAATATACTCATTTATCCCTAGGGAAGCTAAAGACACACACAGAACCGTGCCATCACTTCAGAATGTTTGCCTTAATCTTATAGTCGGAGGCACTAACTAACCCGCGGTAATTGGCGGATAATTGCTTTTCGCTGTCCGTACAGTAACACTTAGCTTAATGTGTTTGTCCGCACACGTGTCCGTTTACACTTTAAACTGAGGCTAGACAAACTGGAAATCTGTTAGAAATGAATCCTACACACATCAAAAATATCCAAGGGTCGAAAATGACCGTACTATGTTTTGATTTGCAACGTGCTGCGCTGTGATACGTAGTACAGTCAGCCAATTTGATTCCTAGGCCACTATGGACTTTGTCAACGTGATGTTGTACAAATCATAGGGAGTCTCTTACGTTTTGGTTGACAACGTCACTTTAACATAGTCCAAAGTGGCCTAGAAATCAAATTGGTTGACTGTACATAGCCGAATTTCAAAATAAACTAGTTTATTTCATCCTTACACACTTTTGATGTGCGTAGGGTGACGGAACCAGTAATGGACAAGGCACAATGATGGACACTTGATTCTTATTTTGTAGAAGATTATTACAGAGGGTTATTCATTTGTTTTGCAACAATCAACTTAGGACCGCATGAAATTTGAATTAAGAGTGAAGTGTCCATTACTGGTGCCTGTCAGCTAAAAGTGTCCATCACTGGTGCCGACACCCTAAGTAATTCTTCTACAACTTCGTTTGTAAAATTAAATGTGACTGTTACTATGCCATCATCGAATCAGCCCTCTCTCTGTGAACTGTATCATTTGGCAAGTTTGTATAAGTTGGGTATTCATTTTGTTCTGGTGCCGATAAATGTTCAGGATTTTTGAAAAGACCATCAAGAACCTGTAGGTATGTAAAGTTCGTTTATAACAATCATGAAAAGTTAAATGGTTTCAAAAAGAGTAAAATATTGCGAAACACAATTTTAAAAATGAAGTCAGGCTCCTTTTTGAATAACTCATGATTACCAGCAACTAGACAATGATCGAGACTTATAAAAAAAGACTTATTCACAATAGATCATGTACGCATAGTAGGAAAAAAGATAGTCGTGTACCCTGAGTAACTCTTAACCCATTTGCGTTTATGTAAGTAGTAAAGCACACTGTACAGCAACATTTGCCAGCTTTAGCACCTTATTACTTATGTCATTGCCTCGTTATATTTCATAAACTACGTAAACTAATATTTGTCCGCCATGTTTGTTCTCACGCAACATATGACAGAATTTTATTAAAAGAATCGCCGATTTTCACTATTTGGTGTCAATGTGTTTTATGTCTTGTTTGAAACTAATAAAGATGTTAGTCAAAGTCAACTTGGAACAAGTTTTCACGGTTACAATAACAAAAATACGTAGCCATATTACAAAAAAATATGTTTAAGGAAAATGAAAACACACATAATTCATTTGAAAATACGAGTGACAGCTTGGTAAAACGGTTCTTGAGTTGCAGATAACATTTGTGCTCAATTGTACTAATTAAAATCACAAACATTAGCATGTCATACAATATGATATGAGATTACACAGCCATCAGTGCCGCCAACATCGCAAGGATGTATGTTATTGTAATTTTATTCCGTCACCTACCAACCCTAGCGCGTGCCGCGAACGCGCCAAACGTGTTCCGAATTCGAAAGTTTAAATTTGAAATGAATTCGGGTGCAGTATTCGAATTTTGAATTTTCGTTTTTAAAGGTTCAGGCTGCCGTTCGCATTTTTTGACTTCGTCTTTTTTTTTCGTGTTACATTTTAATTTTTTTTTTGTTTAAATAGTGGTTTAAAGATCAGGCCATTAGAAGTTTTCTTTGATATTACCTACTGCTAGTTATGATGTCTTTTTATGAATAAAATTGTAAAATCTATCGTAACATTATGTCCTGCTAAAAACAACGCCTTTGGCTGTAATTTTATTACTTAAATAAAGTAATGATATACTGGAATGTACCTTTTCATATTTTATAGCAATAATATACAATTATTACTACAAAATTATACATTTGCATACAAGTAGTCGCGTCAGATGCGTGGAATAGCGCAAGTTTTGTTCAACTTCCAAGCAGGTCAAGGGTGAATCGTAATTACCCATTCCAGGCAAAACCCGTTATGCCTTATTGTTAAAACTATAAACATTATAATCAAATATTTACTGCATTCTTATTCAAGTTGCATATAATTATAATTGTAATAAATACATTTGTTATAATGTTGCAAAGGAACCGTCGTCGTTTCGAAACGTTTTACAATCTTTTATTTAACTGGCTTCGTTTGTATATCTATCATTCCTGTTCAAAATGTGTTATCAGTGGATCCAGGATTGTTCTGATATTTCAAGATTTTGTCTCTAATCAGAGCCGGAATGTATCAACAAATGTAAGAATCCATCGCGCATCGTCTACTTTACTATATTAATTAATTTGAGCACTTTGTAAAGACCTTATTGAATAAAAACATTTTGTATTCCATGTTACCAATACCTATTTGGACTTGTTAGTCCAGGGTGGAATGGATACAGGTAAATAATGGATAATAAACTAGATATTAATAACACAAATGACGTACTAACTCATCATGATAATTCCGGTCCAATTGTGAATCTACTAATTTATAAGGTTTAGAACGTAGATAAAAAAACTTATTCTATCTTTTTTAGACGAATCATATTGGGCCTATTAACTAATATTACATGTTATAAATATATAATAACTTTGTAATGAGAATTATAATTGACTAGTGATCAGATCACGAAACAAAAATATCAACAACATAAAAACAATAACGTTATACCATAGAAAGCAAACAGCTACTTGTATAGGTAAATAGTGCTTTCTTTGAATCGATGTACTCACTAAACGAGATCGATTGCCTACCTTCTATTCATGTTCCTTGAGATGTAATTTACATGAATAGTAAGTTAACATAAATGCCGAAACACTCTTAACATTCTCTTACAATCAGTTAAGAAGGCAACTGCTATTTCAACACGAGGAAAAATCTAAAAAAGTGCAAAATTGATAGTCACATTAGCATGTCAACACGGCTCTCAGAAACGTTAAACGTTCCATTCAAAATGAAGGGTCCAACTCAAAACTGTCAATTTAGAACTAAATTCAAAAAGCGAAATTGTATTTTAAACTCCTTCTCTTTAGGTACACGTTTGAGATTCCTGATTAATTCACAAAAGTCGTTCTTCTCCTGAAATGTTCGACGTTCGAAATGCAAAATGGCGCCACGGCTGTTGACAATTGCAGTTCGCTCATCGAGAGTCGGAGCTAAACTGAATCCGATTACCTGTTACGACGTTTGAGTTTCGAATGCGCGTTTGAAAAATTGGAACGCTTTTCTTTTCAGTTACCTTTGAAATTGTAAGTTGGCAGTAATGCTTCCATTTTTGTATGCGTGGGTAAGCTTTTTAATCAGGGATTATGCAAAATTACAAGTATTTTTAGGTCTGGTTTTCCTTTAAGTAGAATATGTAATGTTTTATTTTCCTTTCTTAATATATTTAGTACATGGTTAATACGTCTCAATAAGCGTTTTAAAACCTTTTTATTATGATCACACGTACGCTTGTGAGAATTATTCATTTCATATTTATTTTGTATTTTACACTCGCAACATTCCTGACTCATTTGCGCTTTCAAAACAACAAGATATACGATTTACAACCTTACCTTTACTCATTTATGAGAATCTATTTTTAAAGCGGGTAGGATGCCATTTTCGTGTAAGGTGTTTTATTAAAAATTTCTATGGGGTGTAAACATGTGCGCCGGATATTGGCAAATTTGCCATTTGGGTTGCTCCAGATATGTTTTATTGCACATTTAGAGTTCGAAATTTGAAAAATGTATGAGATCATTTTGGGTTGCGTGTTAAGTTGCCAGGTTTATTATGGTAGGTAGGTACGTAATATTTTGCGCTTGCTTTTTTTAAACTGAGCGACGTTGGCTAGCCTATTTTGATTTAATTCATTCGCAATCAGTGGATATAATATAGACTTTGAATTATGATTCAATAATTCGTCTTTTCCTGCGTTTTGTGTAACATTTATTAAATTCCCTGAAAACAGGTTTTATAGGAAGTTACAAACTTAGTTATAACTTATAACCAGTCTTTAGAAAAGGATTTTTTGAGGTAGTACCAGTATGGTTTGCAAAATGGAACTGCCCCGGCTGGCGGTGGCCGCTACATGCTTAGAGTAAAATAGGTTATTATAATATTAATTTCACAAATATAAATAAAATTAAAATTAATCGAACAGACTTAAACCCTTTTATTCTTAGTCATCAAGCTAAAAAACCATAAACAAAACTCGCGGATCGTCACACCCCGCGGAAAAAAAAGAAAAATTCAAAAATCGCATTCGGTAGTGCACGCTTCGTTCTACGCGCAATATTGGGCTGTCCGCGTCTCGCATACAGATGCGGCATTACTGCGTAATTTGCCGGAGTGGGCGAAACGGAACGCCGGTTCTTATTTCAAAATTTCCGGACGCGACTTTAGATAGGTATGAGAGGCAGTTTTATTTTGAAATCAAATAACGAACGAGAAAAATACCTTTCTAAAATATTAACCTTTCTATTTTTTGCGTAAAATAGACATAAAACATGTGGGCCACGTGGCACAATTTGAGGTAGGTAATTATTTCTAACCTCACCTAAACTAATAGTCGCCATTACGTCGTTGAGACCTGGACATTTTAACATTGTGCTACGAAAAAAAAACATTCTTAAACAATGGTAAAACAAGAATTCAACTGCTATAAAAAATAACGGATTAAGACATCATCAAGATAAATGACAATTATGATGTCTTAGTGAGATATAGCATACGTAGCCAAGGCAATATTAAACAATGACGAAGAAATTATCACAAATACGTATACTGTATTAATAAAGTCATAGACACAAGATACGTCTAAGTAAACGTCAAACCATAGAAGACTGTCATTCAACACACATCTCGAGACGAGCATTAAAGTTGAGATTAGTTTATTAATACGGGCCTAAGACCAATAGTGGAACATAGCCAGAAACATTCAAGGCTACGCTAATTAGAAAAGAACAGAACGGACTAAACTCAGTCTTAACTTCTCGCATGTATTGACTCTGTGACTTTGAAAGGGCGTCTCATACAAAAGCTTTCTACCTTTCAACTTAAGTTAAAGGACTGCTTTCAAGGCTGAGGTATAGTGCCGGATGAGGTCTTTCAGTTGGAAACAGTTCAAATTAGGCTAATACTCAGTATTGTTGGGGCTTGAGCTTCATACAGATTAGCATAATTGGGGAAACTATAGTACAATTTTCACTTCCCTTCCCATGCTTGTAAAGTTCTGGTTTATGCTGTGTATACGCGGATTAAAACTGCGTTTTATACTCTAGTGCGTAAAAGTGTTTACTTCTTCTATGACGATCTATAAGCCTATATAGTCGGACAGAAATAAAAGAAGAAGAATTATAAATAAATGAATATTAATACAACCAGGCTGGAGAATTAAAAGGTAAAGTAAGAATTCAACTAAAAAAGAATAGAATAAAAATGAACTTAAGCATAAGTGGGCAGTATGGTCCGATTCTTTCCTTTTTGGTGACAAAAAAAAACCATCCCAAAAAATGTTTTGAGATAGCATAGTTCCAAGTATCCTACAGTTACTAACTTACCTTGGACTCTGTTTTTCTTTAAATGCGTTTCATAACAACAAGAGGATGTTTTATATCACTGAAAATTATCGATGTTTTAAGTCTAATAACCGTTACGGCTAAACATCTTAAGAATCTAAAGACCATAACCAGGCTTCCGACTCGCCCCAGTACTCGCCCAAGTTATTAATAATGTAGACAGTACTTAGCTGTACCACGCTGCATTATTCATGGTGCCTGGGAGGTCGTAGACTGGAGTAGTCTAGCCTAGATGTACTGCCCTCCTAAAGAAAAAAGACACATCTACTATATGAATTGTATTGCACTTCTAACCTTATTATAACCCTTGAGAGTTCAACATGCTTCTATGAATTAATTGCACTTGTGCCTTTTATCATTAGGAGGACAATATAGTGACTAAGCGTTCAGTATTCATGATTATTGTACTTATTTTATTCTTTTTTCAACTTTCTTGATTTTAGTTTTCATTTGAAAGGGAAAAGAACATTTGTTTGTAAATTTGTTTTTGGTTATGATTGGAGTTAAAGTGTTTTGTATTGTATTATATTATTTTAATTGCAGGCAACGAGGCCCAACAAATACGTAATAAAATAATCCATAATTATAAATCTGAAGGTAGCTTGTCTGTCTGTCTGTTACGCTTTCATAGCTAAACCGCTATAGCGAATTCTAAGAATTTCGGCATGAAAGTAGTTTGAGTCCCGGAGAAGGACGCATAGGATACGAATGATCTCGGAAAATTAAATAGTTCCCGAGGGAATGAGTGACTTCTACGCGGGCGGAGTCGCGGGAAACAACTAGCATCTTGAAGATTGTATTGAGAAATAGCTTGTTTTTTAACCCCAGTGTTGGCATTATTTAGAATCATACACATTTTTTTTGTTTATTTTATATTTCGTTTTGTTATTTCAGATATCGGGACGATGCCCTCTGCTGGTCTGACAGGTAACTTATTTTATTTTATTTTTCCATGTATTTATTTTAAAACACTTGAGAGTCCAATTGCTAAGGTTACTCTCAGTCTGAGCAGAATACAATACAATACAAAAAACATTGTAATATAAATACAAAATACAAAAACATTAAAGGAAAACTAAATTATATAGGAAAACACTGGTGGTCTAATAACTAAATAGAAATAGCGATCCGTCCCAGATAACTAAAAGAGATACGATGAAGAACATAAATATATTACACAACAACCGGTGGAGCAAACCTCTGGATACGGTATTTACTATTAAATAATATAAAAAATTACACCCCCTATGTAAATACGAAATTTTACAATAAGGGATCAAAATGGATATTTCTACCTTTTCTAATGACAAGAAGGATTAATTTTAGATCCAAAATTAAACGTGAAATTTTACATTTCCGCCGTCAAACCGTCCCGGCTTAGTTAAATCCTTGCACAAACTATGCAAATGTCTGACCACTATAATATTTTAATCGGCACGTGTTTTCAAGCTCGTAATCTTGTTGGAAATAGGGCCCGTTGGAACAGGAACAGTTTAAATTTAGAACAGATTTGGTATTTAGATGTTATTATAATCCGGTTCGAAGGACCACTTGTCTTCAAGGATCTTAAGTTCGAAACAATGACTTGTACATGTCGAAAATACACGTTTTACTTGCATTAAAACCATTTCAAGGCACTAACTCACAAGTGTAGGCTTTATCTTCGTACCGGTGTTTCCAGTATCATTTGTGATAAACATAACCACTGAAGTTAAAATTAGCAAACGTTTTTAAAACAGGTAATGAGACCTTGTTAGTCTTAAACCATACAAGGTTATAATTGGACACCTACGGGCCACTAGTTATATATTACATACAGGGTGTCCAAGAAACTAAGATAAATAAATCATTACAGCATAAGAAAACCCCGTGTGTAACGGTCCAGAATACAATAGCCAAAGGCTAAAACCTTATCACTTTTGACATGTTGTCGTTTTGTCAACGTTATAATAGCTCTTATTTACTTTACAGTAATGCTAGCCAAATTAAAAACTACACGATAACATACATACATACATTAAATCACGCTTGTTTCCCAGAGGGGTAGGCAGAGACCACTTCCTTCCATTTGCTACGATCTTGACTAATTTCTTTCGCGTCTTCCACATTCATACATCGAGTCATGCACGCACGTCGGTTTCGGGTATTTAAGATTCGGCCCTTTTCCAGTATTTCTCCGATTTGACTCGAAAATGTACGCCTAGGGCGGCCCCTTCCGACCCGTCCACTCACTTTCGATCTGTATATCTCTTTCGTCCATCTTCTTTCATCCATCCTTTCCAAATGATCGAAGCATGCCCTTTTCAATCTTAGTCACTACATTTTCTTTTATTCCACATTTCTCTCTGACTAACACCAACACGACGATAACATATTAAAACTAATATTATTTTACCCAATAGAATAGAGGTTGTGTTGCGTTACACTTTAACCTTTTAGTTCTTTAACCTTACCATACTTTAGAGGAAAGTAAATATAGACAAAACATAACGCGGTCGGGATAGATCGGATTCAATCGCTGCCCTCCTAAGCCAATAAGCAGTATCTTAAATTCAATTACCAAAGCAAATTAAATTCTATGTCATTAACGATAAGGTTGATATTACTACAGGAGATTTATCTTAGTTACTGCGTTTTTGCTTAGGACGGCAGATCGGACATCGTAGCTTATTCCGCTTAGATAACAATAGGACACAGGGTTGGCAATTTTAAAATATTTAGAATAGACAAAATATGCAAGTTAGAATAACTTTACTTCTGTAAAATTATAGGTAGGCAAGCATTTGATTACTAATATTTGACTTTACAGTTATCTTACATCCTGGTCTTTATTAAATGTTTTATATACGCAATAATTTATTTGTTGCGTGACTTGCATGTTAGTGTTAGTAAAATTCGATAAATTAAAAAGGTTATCGGTATTGTTTCCGCTTTAGCGAGTGTATTTTCTGTTTTTGCGGGGGTTTCTTTTTGATCTGCAGGTGTCTGGAGGTACGTTAAAATATGAACTCAGAAATAACTGATCACACATTTTAAAAATTCTATTATATATTTTTTGCTTTGTTTTTACTTTAAGCTACAAGATTAATAACCACCTGGGTTAGGACCGTTCCTCGTAAGCCATACATACATACATACTCTATTTTTTGGTCCGTCAAAAATTACATTAAATGCCGAAACTTAAATTTCGTTGTTCAACCCTACGCTTTGGTCACTTAAGTGCGGTTTAGGGTTGGCACAACTGCGAGTTATGTCGCGGTCAGCCCTCAATTACCCACCGACAACCCTACGGCTCCTTATTGTAGTTTAATTGTTTTATGGCTTTCGTGTTTCGTGCCAGTGTCGTTTAGAATTAATAAATGTGACATATGTGTCTGGGATGCTGTTATAATTGATTTCATAATAATATTATTAACCTGTGATATCACGTAACTGACAGAATAACGCACTGCCTAAACTGCTGGACCTAGGGACTCAGAATTTGGAGGAAATATTCCTTGGGTATCTTAGGGGTTCACTAAGAAATGTTTTTTCACAAATCGACCCCCAACGGGAAGCTATAGGTGTGTTGCGAGAAATTAATTCAATTTGCACTAAGTTGTGGATGTCTACTTTGAAATAAAACACAAATAATTTAACTACTTACAGTACTCCCAGCTTCTTAATAGAGTTCGGCTGGCTATCGCTATCACCCTTGCACTCAAAACTGACTGTATATCTGTCACTCGTGTTTCATGCAAAAACGAAGATTGCCGAACTACCTACATTAAGAAAATAGAAGCACTGTAAATCATAGCGACCAAAATGGATGCCACGAACATTTGTTTTTAATAAATGTAGACGATGAATGATAATGCCATTTTATTAAATTACTTAATTATTTA
The DNA here is from genome assembly GCA_963966035.1 of Acleris laterana. Lineage (NCBI taxonomy): Eukaryota > Metazoa > Arthropoda > Insecta > Lepidoptera > Tortricidae > Acleris > Acleris laterana. The sequence continues at coordinate 4,666,925 of OZ014459.1, read as the reverse complement.
AACACTAACTTAATCAAACATTTGATAACTTAATCGATCAAACAATGACGTACCTACCCACTTCTAATAAGTTTCACAATACAATTTGTAAATGTGTACGTACATCATTCATATTTAAGTCTTCTTTCACCAAAACAATAAGCCCTAAGTTCAACGCAAATAAACCAGTACACTTTAATTATCGAAAAATAAACCTTATTTCAATGAATTAAAAGTGACACCAAGTGTATTAACACTCGAAGTTTAATTACTTTAATGTATATTTGCAAAGCCGTGGGAATAACAAATCTATGGAAACGCAATGGGACAGGTTTCTTAATTAATAAACTTTTTAATACAATCAAATACGACCTTATTTATAACAGGTTGTAGTTCTAATTGGAATGAAGTGTTTTAGTTTGCACAGTGGTATGGTCTCAAGTGTTTCGGTAAATGTTTTGTCAGATCGGAGGTTGTCTTACATGTTTGGTGACAAATGAGAAAGGTCGGTGTGTGTTTCAGGTTAAAGTTTTTTTTTATGATTGCGATAATCGTGGTCGTGGTAGAAACTAAATAAATAAAGATGTTGAAATTTGACATATTTTCCTGGTCCACTACGCATGATATTTATAATACTAGGTTATGTACTTTTAGGTTCCTAGGTTAGACGGTAAACGCAGCCTACGGGCCTTATCTTATCTTATCTTATGGATGGGGTCCTTACGGATACACTTCGACCCTATGGGATCTTTTGTGTAATTACCCCTCTTTTAGCTCTTAATCCAATGCAGCCTCCACCCCTTCCAAATAGCACACAATAAGTGTTTCATTGTTTAAACCTCCTCGCCGCACATTCTACAATCTGTGTTGTCATATAGGCCCATCTTTGCTAGGAGATGTTTGACCCCAAAGTGCCCTGTAAACCCTCCGATAACGAATCGGAGTTGTCTTCTGCTTAGTTTCCAAAGTTTTTTGGTCCAGCTCTGGTCAACTACTAGCCTACGGGCCTAATATGGCTGCGTTTATCTCATGACGAAATGTGAATAAAACATCTGTCACTTTTTGACACGTAATAAGTACGAGAGTGACGGATGCTTTATCTACATTTTGTCACACCATAAACGCAACCTGGCCCCCACGTCGAAGACGATATAGTTTTTACCGCCTAGAGCAGGGTAGTGATTCTCTCAAGAACGACGGTCGGACGGACAGACGAGTGAATGTCCAAGCGGCGAGTTTAAGTCGTCCCGTCATTCAGTGCGAACCAAACATATTTTTGCGCGTGCATTTTCAATTTAGCAGCATGGTTTCTGCCGATGGATCGAACGTATAAGGCTGCTTAATTGAAAATGCACGCGCTATAATGTGTTTTGTTCGCTCTGACGGGACTACCTAAACTCGCCCCTTCGATTTCGCTCGTTCGTCCATTGTTTTTGAGAGAATAACACCCCAGTAGCCTTACCATGAGTTACAGTTACCGTACTCGTTAGCGAGTCGAATGCTCTGTCCCTCGCACTCTATAAGAATACCGCGAGGACTGCTCGCGACAGAGCATTCGACTCGCTAGCTACTCGTAATATGTTAATTGTAACTCATGGTAAGGCTACAGAGGCCCTGAGAGGGAAGTAATCACCACCACCCATAAACACCAGCAACTCCAGAATTGACCAGATTTCATATTTTCAAGACTTTAATTTTATTCGTTTTATAGATACTGTTTGGAAGGAGGAAGACACTAATAGTTTTAAATTTTCTCTAGAATGAATAATTATTTTATTATTAATTAATTAAAATGTACTTATTTTAAAAGGGCGTAACTTCATTTCTACGACACAATGGACGTATTACGTTAGTCCAATCTGTATATAAATAAGTATCATGTCAACCGATAATTCTCTAAGTATCTATCCATCTGTCAATAGTGTCAATGACAAATTTGAAGTATGACAGCTTTTTTTCACGTGAAAAAGGCAATGGTATTAATATCTATTCAGGCATAGTATTGGTAAATCTCGATATTTTTATTAACTTACTTGTAATTTTGTAAATAAAGAAAAATAAATCTAAATAAATATTTTGCCGTGTTCAAGAGGCAAAACCCTTTCGATTCGTATAGTAATTTGCAGGTGTCACCAAAATTAAATGTTGTCAATTGTCGGGCCGTTGCCGGCCAATTAGCTGCAGAAATAATTTTACGCAAACTCTCGATATTCGTTAAAAAAATACACATCACGGTCCTTTTATACACATACCAACTCTGTCTCAGTTATTAAGCAACCTGATTACAGTATCGAAATCGCATACATTAGCCGGGAGCGGACCCGGGTACCGGCGATCAAATACCAGTTAATGTTACCTCGTAAACTTTCACGTCACATATTTGCATTTCAACCTAGTCATTATTAAGAGGAATCTTTACTTTAGAATGGTTTTAAGTTACTGCTTACTTTACTTTGACCGATGTCTATTCTGCTCCGTAAGACCATTATGTTTCATTGAATACAAAACGGACACAATCCGAAATGAGTCAGTGTTGCATTTTAAAATTAGAAGCGGTTGGAATACGATTTTTAATGGAATAGCAAATTATTTTGGAATGTGTCCGATTTGTATTCAATGAGCGATATTGCTTTTGATATCTGAAGTATTTTGACGATATTGTGATAGCTGCCAAGTTATAAAAAATCGAACAAGTGCAAGTTGGACTCGCGTACCGAGGGTTCTGCACATGACACGGTTAAATCAATTCAAAATTTGGACCGTCGTTACTATAAAGACCCTGTTTTTTGTGATTTACTTAAATATTTACAGTTTTCAGATTTTTCCCTATGCTTGCAGTAAGTATGAGATGGTTTCTCTCCAAATTTAGGTCACCGGGAAATACCCTATAAATGTTGATTCCCTTGAGAGTGTCGAAATATACGTTTTGTTGCCGGCATAAACGCCCGTATCTTTTTTTTGCGTTAATGTAGAAGTTTTTGTCACGTCAAAAGCAATATGGTTTTACTGAGTAGAACAGAGCCCCGGGTAGGGTAGAAGTACCGGTTTTGGCTACTCAAATTTTTAACTAACTACTTAAAAACTTTTTTTTATCGGTCAGTCAGTCAGTCATTTTTAATCTCAGAGTATTTTTGTTACTCATTTCAACCTTAAGTGGTTAAAAAGGGTACAGTGACCACAAACGGAACTTCTACCCTACATTAGACGAGACTTTAGTAACTTAGTGGTTTTTCTGTACCCAGGATACGGTTGACCTTAACGTATCATACCCAACAGCACCAAAAAAGCCAAAACAAAATGTTAGCTCATTTTTAAACTTTTTTTTTGCGCGTACGCAGTACTTAAGTTAAACGTCTCAAACGCTCTGCAATTTGCGCGGGCCTGAGTAAGCTATAAATCACTTTAAATTATTTTTTCATTATTGCCCGCTGCAGTGTTAATATTCTATCAGTGTGGCATGTTTTACTACGTGATGATTGATGTTCAGTGTATTGGAATAAAGGTGAGAAAAAAGGATAGAGAACAGGGGCCTCTATTCTACAGGGCTAAACTGTCTGTCAACACGTCAAAGAAATTTACTATAGTGTAGCCTCTCCAAACTTATATTTTTACCCCCTTTAAGTGTGCTTTGACAAGGTGCTATTTACTTTGGCTTAGTTTAAACTTATATAAGATTAGAGGGCCTACTTTGACAATCGAATTTCGAAGTAACGCTCTATCTCCTGATTTGTGTTTGTTTTGGGGATAACCTGTGAAACAAACGACACTCGTTTGATCTAATGTACCATGTCATCGACAGCTAATTTCCGATAAAAGCTTATTCTGTTTAGATTATCTTAAGCGTGGGTTACGTAGGTTAGGTTAGACCTATGACCACCAAAAAACACTCCTGTAAATGTCTGTCGATGAAATGAAAATTCGGGGCAGTTAAACATTTTACGAAATTAGTGTCGGTGATTCAAGGGTAAGTACAGTCGGCAGCAGAAGTAGAAGTAGAAGAGGTCAAAATGATCTGCACGCGACGCTATTTGTCCAAAGAATGCGTCTTGTCTAGATCATTTGCTTAGCTACTTTGAATGCTGACTGTACATAAACTTTGCTTTTGTCGTCCCATGTTTGACTTGATCTCGGTATTATTTTATTGCCTTGACCTACGTAACCTTCTGTCTAGAATTATTTTAACACTTGCAACATTTGTAATCAATTTTCGAAATGTCAAACAAAATGAGGCTAGAGCAAGGCAATCGATTGAGGTATCGAGATATACGTACTTACGTTATTTACTTGCAAAAGTAATTTAATGTAATGTGCAACAATAACAGTGTAAAATAATTGAAAGTTTCGATGCAGTAGTCACTGGTTATTTCTTCATTTATTCAGCTTCGACAAAAAAGGGTTGTTAAACGTTTAACGTGTGTGTCTGTGTATATGTGTGTCTGTCTCCGAAACGTAGGATCGATTTGGACGAGCTTCTTTTGAAAAGAAAGAAAATTTAATCGGGATGTTTTTAAGCTAGGTTTCATGAAAAACGTTTGAGCCGTTTTAGAGATATCGCCTCTGTAAGAGTGAGTCGCTTTTGTATCAGGGCTTTTTATTTATTCATGTATGTGCTTGTCCCGATACCTCCGATCCTGGCCCCGCATTCTGGATTGGGTCTAGGGTTTATAAATCTCAAGTAGGATATTCACAAATTATGGTGATTTTTAACTGACTTTAAAAAAGGAAGATTTGTGAATTCACTTGTTTTTTTTATGAAATAGCACAAGACTATACTCCATTTGTTTAGGTACTTTAATTAATGTAAACAAACCCAACCACATGGCTCTGTTGAACACCCAATCAAAACTGTTTGACTGACCAATTATGTCACGTGTTTTTTTTGTTTACATGGAGTATAGAGCTTAGTTTGGAACTAGGACAATTTGTGTGAGATTTTCCCTTGATATAGTATAATAATATTTATACTTAAAGTCTGTTCTGCGCATGTGTAGATCTACACCGCTGGGTTATTACGCGAGATCGGGTATGTGATCAGTTGACGGGGTATCAGCCAATTTCGGCGGCTGACACTAGCTATACTATAATGTACTAGTTATACACTCGGTTATAACACCGAGGTAGCCACGGGATGAATGAACTGTGTTCAAAAATTTGTTCAACCATATGCACTTAAATTAACTTGATCTGTTAAAAAAAACCGGGCAAGATTTTATTTACAACTTTGTCGGCATTTACATTAAATATATAACGTTGAAAAATTATAGTTTTTTAAATAGGGGAAACTTTCCTTCTTCACACAAATATTTTGTTCTTAACCACACTAATCGAGATAAAAGGGTAGGACTAGGTCGAGAGAGCCCGTTGTTTCCAGTAATTTATTTGGTCATAATGTTTTTTTTACATAATTTTCTTTGGCCATAATGTTTTTTTTACATAATTATTGAAAATATCAAACTAGACTATATGAGGCTAGGTTTAGTTAGGATTGATTTGATTACTTGCTATAATTATGACATAAAACACATTGTGACTAAAAATAATATAGCCACCAATAGGTCGACGATGAATACAAAATCGGTTTATTAAAAAACTTTGTTAAAAGCAAGGCTACTCATAGTTTTGTGTTCATATTCGGGTCAATACCAACAGGATGTGATTTGTACGAAAGACGGAATGGTGAAACACCTAGCGGTTAGTAAACACCCGACTAGAACTAAAACTGGAACTAAAAAAAGCCCTCGCCATACGTCAACTTGGTATAACTTGATGGATGGACAATTTTGCAATTAATATTCGAAGTATCGATTTTTTACTTGGTGACCTTTAGCGTTAATCGACCGGGGTATCGATATCTTTTAATCGATTAACTTAATGCCTGGACCTGTTAGGGGGGGTGTTATTTTTATAGTGGTGATTACTATTTACATCTTTAATATTTTAGTAGCTTAGTTTTATTTTAAATTAAATACGTTTACTTTTAATTTTTAATTGTATTATTGATGAATTCTGTAAATAAATGTCAAAACGTAGTTGTAATGTAATTTCCAAAATTTATTTTAACTAAATTCTTTTTAAGCCATCAATCTCTCTATATTATATATTAATAAATTATCACTTGTTTCTTTGAAAATTACAAAATGGTAGGCATTTTGCCATCTTTACTTGTAGCCGCAAGCGACTATTAAATCGTTGTTCCCGCCATCTTAATTGAGATCATTGTGTCATATCTGATTAATACGACAAATCACTATCTATCAGGAATTATGAATATTAAACATAACAGTTTTCTTAAGATATATTACTTATATATTTACTTGTAAAAGTTTCTCAAATCATAGTATAAATAGAAAAGTAGTTCGTCTCCAGCCCTTTAGGGGTTTCTGTTACTTATTGCCGCTCGGGCGCTAGGGTTGTGTCGATGCTGCGGCTGAATATTTAATACGTACGCAACCAAATGTGGCGCAGGCGCTGCCCCGACTAAACCAGTGCGTCCAGGGTAGTCTAGTATGATTCTCTCAACAATGACGGTCGGACGGACGGTCGAGTTTAAGTGGTCCCGCCAGTGCGAACAAGACATATTTTAGCGCGTGCATTTTCAATTTGGCAGCATGGTTTCTGCCGATGGATCGAACGTATAAGGCTGCTTAATTGAAAATGCACGCGCTAAAATGTGTTTTGTTCGCTCTGACGGGACTACCTAAACTCGCCGTTCGTCCACCCGTCCGTTGTTATTGAGAGAATAACACCCCTTTTGTTTGCTTGTGGTGGCTCGCGACACGCAGCCATGCAGCCTTCATACTGTGTTTAAGTCAAGTATACAAAAAAAGGTGTAAGTCGTGATTTAAAGATTCAGTCAGTCTATCAGCTTATAAAATCAACCTAGATGTACACCCCTTCAAAACTAGAAATTTATAATGACATACATAATATACACATACTGGTTTTTTTAATAGTTATCCAGCCATATGTCACACAATGATGTTAAGTAAAAGTAGTACCCTTGCTTTACATGTACTCGAGATACCCTATTTTTTTTACTTATATCATCAATGATCTTTGTCGTATAAATATCTATACGTGTACAAAACTTCAGTTTTATTCATTCATAAGTTTGATTTGTTTTTGACAAAAAGTACATATGTGTGACATACAGACGGACATATCGACGGACATGGTGAAACAGGGTTCTTAGTTTAGTCTACTTCGGAATCGGAACCCTAAAAAGGTGTAAGGAAACTGTTCTAAAAATTATATTTATGTCACGTACTCGAAAACTATTCAATGTAATAAATAGTTCTTCAGAATAACCGCTTTATTTTTAATTTACTAATCACTTAATTCATATTGATATTTCGAAACTTGAAATATCTAGAAATATGGCAACTTACGTAAATGAATAATAAATAACCTAAACGTTTGCAGCGTAAACTGCAATCTATTAAGATAAGCCGAGAAGCCGATAAGCAGAGAAGTCCATACGATAAGTAAGTAAGTGCGTAAGAGACCGAGCATCCGCCATTTTGATTTGTTTGACAGATGACGCCATCTTATAGCGCTATGTTGATGTATCGCCTGCGCAGGATATACTTAAATTGAAATAGCTTTATCAAACATGTGTTTCTGTAAATTGTAATAAAATTACAACGTGTTCCCGCTGGATAATTATTATTTTTTAAATCGAAGTGCATATAATTTCATCCGTTGCAATATGAAAATAATGTGTATCCGAGTAAGGTTAATCTACATTGTAATCCATTTAACAACTTAATTACGTATCAGGAACTTATACTTATTATGAGATTAAACAATTCCGTTGTTGGAACCTACAATTGGTTACAATTGAGTTAATTCCTCAAAAAACTGAGAAAATCTACTTATATGACATAAAAGTTAATTTACGACAAATTACGAGAGGGATCTCCTTAGGGTTGCCATGTTCTTATTATGCTAGGGTCTTCTCTGCGATTGGAACTACATACCTACATCAAAAATTACCAGCGTTAAAAAATATATGAAACTGCTATTATTTTATTTAAATGAGTGTAAGTACCTATAAGAATTTACGTCACGATTAAATTTGCGCAGATAACAAAAAACTTCAAAAAACCAATCAAAGAGCCCAAGCAAAAAGTATACTAAATAATGAAGTAAAAACACTTCATTTAGTAGGTATTAAAAACTTATTGAAAGCTTCATAAAATTAGTTTTTTAATGGAAAGGTTAAGGCAAATGTTGAACATACCAACAGGCCACCCAACAAATAAAACCTAACATCCGGATATTAAATATTTGACGTAGGCAGATCTCTGATGGGCTTGCAACCTGTCACTAATACACTGCTAAACACCTTAGCCTAATTGTCCAAAATGTGGTTACAGAATTATTAACAATTTTTTAGAGTTGTTAGTAATTCTGTAGCTCTGCCTACTCCACTCTGCGAATAAAGGCGTGAACTTATGTATGTATGTAGATTGCTCAAAGGTTAACTGGAAGAGATCCCTTAAAGGGATTAGTTCACTTATGTACATACCTTTTAAGTTTCGTTTTTTTTTTCACTTCCCTATTTTCTGTTTGTGCAACAAAGAGTTTACATACATACACAATACGCTGAAAGTCCCGATATTTTTGAAAATATGGCACCCCTACTTGCGCGTACGCATCTGGCGTAAAGCGAATTTTATAAACGCCAATTTGCTGCGCGTAATAACAAGTTTATACCACCATCTCTCTTACACTTATACAATATTACTTTTATCCCGCTCTAGCGATATAGTAATAATGACTACCGTTGGATTTTTCAAAATTAGTCCCTATTTTGTTAATAAAAAGGCGTGTTAAGGTGTTTTTTTAAGGATGGTATCATCGATCTCTTCCGATGTGCCGCTTTGGATTATAATTATATTAATTTGCTACGAACCTTTGGTGTATGTAAGGTTTTTGTAACGGTACTTTAGGTGTAACATTGTCTTAAGTATAGTTAGTAATTAGTGTTTACAAAAGCTCAGAGAGTTCTTTTTTCAAACTTGTGGAAAATTCGTCACTAAGGAACGACTAAGTCATTAACTAACTTTGAGTGTGGCCATAATATGCGTTAGTCTAAAAATAAATGATAAATTGTGAAATATATTTATTACATTAACTGTCTAAGTTCGCCATTATAATTGTTTTTTATTGTTATATTGCCTGTGTTTTGCACAATAGAGAGTATAACTACATACTTACATAATTTGGATAAAAAGTAACTTATGTCCTTCCTCGGGCCTAAAGCTATCTTCTATTTTAATATACTATTTATAATAAATACTATCGACCCGCCCTCGCTCTGCTTCGGTTTATGTGAGTATAATATATATATATATATATATATATATATATATATATATATACCTATAGCCTTCCTCAATAAATGGGCTATCTAACACTGAAATATTTTTTCAAATCGGAGCAGTAGTTCCTGAGATTAACGCGTTCAAGCAAACAAACAAACAAAGAAACAAACTCTTCAGCTGTGTAATATTAGTATAGATTACATACATACATAAACTCACACCTTTATTCCCAGAGTGGAGTAGGCAGTGCTACAGAATTTCCAACAACTATAAAAACTTTTGATAATTCTGTAACCACATTTTGCACACTTAAGCGAAGATGTTTACCAGTGTATTAGTGACAGGTTGCAAGCCCATCGCCTAACAGTACTACACGCTTTTATTATCTTAGTCGGCTTTTACGACATCCACGGAAACTATTCGGAGTGGCACTATTCTAATCCGGCTACCACACGGGCAGATAGATTATAATAAAATAAAGGACACAGTGACCGCGGTTGTAACCTTACACGTAAATGTCGCGGGCGCCGCCGTGCTCCTGCGCAGCTTGTGTTAACTAAACGCAAGTCATCCCATGATAAAATTGATAAAGAATAATAAACGTAAGTATTCCATTTTTTATCTTTAACAACAAAATACTTGCGTTATTTAATCAAATATTGGTATATTGTAAAATAGTGCCAGCCGACAAGACAAGCTTAGCCTGACACAGGTAGGGGTTATTTTAGTAGTTATAGTTTTACACATACCAATGTAACCCATGTGGTTCCCACTCTATGTTTTCCCGTGGATGTCGTAAGAGCCGACTAAGGGAATAAAGGCTTGTAGTACTGTTAGGCGATGGGCTTGCAACCTGTCACTAATACGCTGGTAAACATCTTAGCCTTATTGTGCGAAATGGTTTTACCGAACTATTAACAAGTTTTCAGAGTTGTTGGTAATTCTGTAGCTCTGCCTACCACACTCTGGTATTACAGGTGTGAAGGTATGTATTGTAAGGCTAAACTACTAACTTCCTATCGCAACATTATTTTCCGTTTATCAAATTTTACCTTTGTAATTAAAAAGCAAAATATACTTAATACAAGCAAATAGTAAATTGGCCAAATGTGCTTCAATTTCTCAAATTACCGGACCTGGTCCTGAACATATCGGATTTCTGACCTTAAAAAGTACTGTAAACAACATTTGCGATAGACCTTAGAATCGAGACCATCTCTATTAGTACAAGAATAGGCCGCGGTCGACATTCGAACAAAATTGTCACCCGACCGAGTGAATTATCCCGCAGATAATTACAGGATAAGATACTTTAAGACTAGCCTATTACAAACTTTAATAAAACGTTAAAAACGAAGCAAAATCGACCTTATGTAAAAGTAGTTAAGGCTAAGAAGGCTGCACTTCACAAGTCCCCCGTTTCAATTTAAAAGGACCTATCTTTAACTTAAATGACATTGTAAAAACAACCCTTCTTCGCTATACATAAAGTTGCAAATACAATACAACTTTATAACACTTCTGCTGTTGTGGGTATGAAAGGCAGAAGTGGTGTATTTATCCAACATGACAGTGCCTATTATCAAATAAGAAAAAATAATAAAGACCGATTCGACGGCTCGGGAATTGATTGGAGTCGATTCTAGGTACCTATCGATTTTTTTATGGATCCAACATTATACTTGGAAATAGGATGGAAATAACTTCGCTTATACGGACGTTGAAACCTTGCTTACTGATTTTAATTTGATCAAAATAACTATGGAAATATACTTGAACGTAAGAAGGTAGCAGGGCCATTCTACTTTTCTGTGTACACTTTTATTATCGTCCGATAAAAAGTGTATCAAATTACAAATCCGCAAATAAATAAATAACATGAACTTAGAATGTTTAAGTTCAACGGTTTTCAAAAAAACAACTCTAAAATTACTCAATTATCGTTGAAGAATCATGGTAACTCAGTGGTAGATTGCACTTTTTCTATAGAAAAGGCAGGGGCATTAACGTCCACTGCGTTACTCACATTAAAGTTATTACAAATAACTTTTTATGAATTTGGTTAACTCTTAATATAAGCTTATTTATGTCCTTTTTCGAGTTTCAAGTTAGAAAACGCAGCACTTTACCGTTTATTGAAATAATAATAGTTTAGAGAGAACGTGGCTAAAAAATATGTACAACGAAAAGTAGAATGGCCCAGCAGTACTTTGTCGTCACGTGACTGATGCTGTGTTTTTCAAGCCGAAGCACAACGGTTCAATCCCCGCCTGACACTTCTTAGATTTAGATAACTTGTGCGAAAATATTAAAAGAAAGTGCATGTAGAAATCTGAAAAGAACAATGAGAATGTTAATTGAATAATTTAACTTTAAAAAATATTTGACGCCGCGCTGGCCTAGTTGGTAGTGACCCTGCCTACGAAGCTAGCGGTCCTGGGTTCAAATCCCGGTAAGGGCAGATGTTAGTGTGAAGAGCACGAAAGTTTGTTCCTGAGTCATGGATGTTTTCTATACAGGGTGACACCTAAGACGTAATACAAAATGTTATTTTCCGAATCTACTCATGATTACGATCAACTATTAATACGGGACCAACTTCGAAAACGTAAACATAAAATCAACGCCTCCATACAAATTGTGAAACCGGCTGATTGCTTTTAGTATGGGAGATTCAATTTTTTTCTACCGATTTCGATATTAGTCCCATAGTAAAAGTTGAGTCATCGTACTCATGAGAAGATCCAGAAAATATAATTTTGTATTACGTCTTAGGTGTCACCCTGTATATTTAAGTATATATTTCTCTATGTAAGTATTTATATCGTTGTCTAGTACCCATAATACAAGCCTTGAGCTTAGTTTGGGACTAGGTCAATTGGTGTGACATTGTCCCCTGATATTTATTTATTTATTTATTTAAATTCAACAAAATATAGTCGTGTATCACTGTAGGACCCTGTCCTGCCGCAATGTAAGTGATGTAAGTGAAAAACAAACACGGGAACACCTAGTATGGAGAAACAAACTTTTTGTGATTACTTTAAAACTTGATTATTCAAAAGCGGGCAAATGCGTTTAAAAACTTCACTGATTTGTAATAAATCAAACCATGTAAAATAAAACAAAAAAACTTCTCAAATAAAAATTGAAATTAAGGATTTTTCGTGACATGGACATAAGGCAAAATCACCAAAATTCAGATCAAAATTATGAATATCTCAGAAACGAATAGTTTTCAGCCAGGGCACTACATGACCTAATTTGCTCCAAATGAGCTCTACTATTTTTATTTTTATTTTTTATGGCATAGAGAAGACAAACAAGCACACAGGCCACCTGATGGTAAGTGGAAACTGTGACCCATAGACATTCGCATTCACAAGACTGCAATGCAATCCTAAGACTGCAAATGCGTTGCCAACCCTGAGGACTAAGATGGAATGCCTCTATGCTGTCTTATCCTCTAACCGGAACACAACAATGCGAACACTGCTGTTTGGCGGTAGGTTAATAGATAAGATGGTGGTAGCGATCCGGACGGACCCTGCACAAGGTCCTACCCGCACTATGCCTCCTTAAAGGACCTAGGTCGACTTAACCTGTAACCCTGTATATGTCGGTCATTGAATGCAAAACGGACACATTCCAAAATAATTTGCTCTTGCATTAAAAATCTTATACGAATAGATTCTAATTTTAAAATGCAACACTGACTCATTTTGGAATGTGTCCGTTTTGTATTCAATGAACGTGTATAGGCTGAAACAAATGACCCCCCTCCTTCAGCAGTCGGGTAAATAAAAAAGATAACCTTCTTTCCCAATCCATTCTTGCCACACTTTCGTAGTCGTAGGTAACATGGTCGTTAGTGGACAACAATGGCGGGTTTTGCATCCCAGGCTGCGCGCGCGCTGACGGACGTCAGGTGGCAATGTATGGAGCTGGTGCAACCGATCGTTATTACAAAATTTTATTCAACTTGCTTCGGTCGTATGTTAGTCGGTACGATTTTAATCTTGCAAGTGATGTTCGATATCGTAATGGATGGAAATTCGGTTTACAGTTGTAAACTCACGGGTAAGAACTGGTCTGCTGGAGTCGAAAAGTGGCTGTCAGATCTCTACCGTACTTGAAGATTGACCACAGCGGTGCTCAAAATAAAGTGACGTACCTGTATATGTCGGTCATTGAATGCAAAACGGACACATTCCAAAATAATTTGCTCTTGCATTAAAAATCTTATACGAATAGATTCTAATTTTAAAATGCAACACTGACTCATTTTGGAATGTGTCCGTTTTGTATTCAATGAACGTGTATAGGCTGAAACAAATGACCCCCCTCCTTCAGCAGTCGGGTAAATAAAAAAGATAACCTTCTTTCCCAATCCATTCTTGCCACACTTTCGTAGTCATACATCAAATTTGCGGACCTTAAACAAACTTTTAATTGGTCGATTAAAAACTCTATAAATTGCCACGCGCTATCGAGCCCGGCTGCAAAGCAAAAAGCGCCCGCGCAGCCAACAGCCATGCGGGGAATCCAGGAGGGCCAAAAACAAGGAATTCAACAATGGAAGGATAGGATCTGCTGTTCGGGAGTGTTGGTTGTTAATCGCGAATCAGTCGGAGGAGGATGTTCCGAGTCTAGAATTATTATTTTTCTCATCATCGTCTTCATCACCTATATAGGGTAAATCGTCAGTAACTGGCCACTTTAGAAAGTGTCATTTAGTTACTAGCCACCAAATTTCTTACTGACGCTGTTAGTAAAGATACTTGGACAGTACTCCGGGTAATAACTCAAGATCTAGGTATTCTAGTTTAATCGCAAAAATGTGAGCAAAATATCTTTCTTAACTCATTTTATTGCAAAGTGGCCAGTTACTGGGGGGTGGCCAGTTACTGACAATTTACCCTACCCAGTACTTGATTTGTCTGCGGACGACTACGGTATCTTCAAAACTGAAAACATGACTAACTGAAACCATTTTACATCGTCTGAAACTGGGTTGATTTGCTTGTTTTGTGTCCTATGTTAGTATATGATTATCTGATGTAATTCGTTTTTTTCTTCCTCAATTTATTTTGGGCTTGCAACCTGTCACTAATAAACTGGTAAACATCTTAGCCTAAAAGTGCAAAATGTGGTTAAAGAATTATTAACAAGTTTTTAGAGTTGTTGGTAATTCTGTAGCTCTGCCTACCCCACTCTGGGAATAAAGGCGTGAGTTTATGTATGTATGTAATTTGTTTTGTTTATTATTAAATAGATGGGGTCATTTCTACACTGCATATAGAAAGCAAACATGCTTAAAACTTTTTAATGGGACTGGGATCTATGGACGCGTTTTGTCCACAATGGGGAGTAGGCTCGATTCCCTATGATAGTCATTTCATAGGCTGTGTTAGCCTCAATATCGGAATATATTATTGAGTACTCTGCTTGGTGACAAAGTTTGCCGGTAAGTGGTTTTAAAGACTTCGACGGACCCTGCACAAAGCCGCTCCATCCCCGATGTTTCCGTCTCTAAAGGAGAATGAAGAGAAATTGTCATCAGTTGCTTCTAATCTCATTTTAGTTGGTGCCACAACTTCTTGCCATGCTGAGATTTTGAATTGATATGAATTACAATTTTATGTTGATAATTTGATCCAGCAACAAAATGGAACTGATGGTGTCTATATCATTCTACTAGCGACCCGCCCTCGCTTTGTTTCAATATATAGCCTTTCTCGACAAATGGGCTATCTAACACTGAAAGAATTTTTCAAATCGGACCGGTAGTTCCTGAGACTAGCGCGTTCAAGCAAACACACAAAGAAACTCTTCAGCTTTATAATATTAGTATACCTAGATAAGCGGGTCGGGCGGAACATCTTCACTGTGATGCAAGTTCAGAATGTTTAGACATCGTTCTCGCCCCGAAAGTCAGTAAACTAGAAACCATGTAAATTACTGAACTTCTTTTTGTAAATAAATACTAAAATACATACATACACATACATAAACTCACGCCTTTATTCCCAGAGTGGGGTAGGCAGAGCTACAGAATTTCCTACAACTATAAAAACTTTTTGATAATTCTGTAACCACATTTTGCACACTTAGGCGCAGATGTTTACCAGTGTTATTAGTGACAGGTTGCAAGCCCATCGCCTGACAGAAAATCTTTATATATATTTAGTTTTAAGATCTTAGATATCACATCAACAAGCAAGGCACAAAGTAAATAGAATACATATTATAAGGATATAAACAGGACCAGAATGCGGTCTTTATGCGATATCCCTTGTCCGTGGATATGAGCCCGGTAACATGGTCGTTAGTGGACAACAATGGCGGGTTTTGCATCCCAGGCTGCGCGCGCGCTGACGGACGTCAGGTGGCAATGTATGGAGCTGGTGCAACCGATCGTTATTACAAAATTTTATTCAACTTGCTTCGGTCGTATGTTAGTCGGTACGATTTTAATCTTGCAAGTGATGTTCGATATCGTAATGGATGGAAATTCGGTTTACAGTTGTAAACTCACGGGTAAGAACTGGTCTGCTGGAGTCGAAAAGTGGCTGTCAGATCTCTACCGTACTTGAAGATTGACCACAGCGGTGCTCAAAATAAAGTGACGTACCTACCGTAAACGCAGTATATCACGTCACGACATTTTCGGTGCGTCAGCGTATTTTAGCACAAGGGTGGTTGATCCTTTAACGTAAATCCACTGAGTTTGGACTCGATAGCATGGTCTCTTCTTCTTGTTTTATCAATGGCGGTTCACCATAGTTTGGCCTTGTTAAGCAGATGGTGACATTGGTGACTGATCAACAAGAAATAAGGTCTGCATTAAATGCTCGTCTGAAATAGATAATGTTTGACAGAAAGTTATTGATCAATCTTAATATGAAAATATGGTAAAAATTGATCGCAGTAATCATTTAGATTGTGGCTATCCTTGAGGTATGCTTATATTCAGCACTTAACATCTTTCGTTTGTGATGATGTTCGGGATATGATTAAATGAGTTTGTTCTTGGATAGTTTTAAAGTACTCTATTATGTTACAGGAAGCAATGACTTTTTCTAGTTTATTTTATTCGCTTGAGTCTTTCTTTTGCTGTAAGGATAATTGTGATCAAAAAACAGTTATTTCATAGCAAGTGGAATTACAAAACATAATGAATTAATGATTTACTTAGTAATCAATCGTTAGTAAACTTTGAGAATGTTTTGAAACATGCACATTGCAAGCATGCTTTTGCGATCAAATTATGTTACCAGCTCTATATCATTTACCGTTGCCATGCGCGTGCGCTCAATTGGAAATAATTTAAAGCGCGCAGTTAGTTAAAATATCGAGCAATGTCGCGGATAGACGGACGGACGGACATCTGTTTTTACATACGTTTAATTTGTGTTTCGTTATCCACTTGATTGTTACCGCAGGTGTTTTTATGGTAGATGTTATAAACAGCTTTCTTTTTTAATGATAATAATAAATAAGTTGGAGTATAATTAAGATATTTTATTTGAAAGCTTTTTAATCTCGCAGATATGTTATTCAGGCATCAGTGTTCGCATTGTTGTGTTACGGTGTGGGGATAATACCGGTGAAGTTACTAGCGTAGAGGGATTCTGTCCCAGTGCTCAGGGTTGACAACGCATTTGGAGTCTAAGGCCCGTATTAATAAACTCATCTTGGCTGAGATGCGCGTCACAAGATACGTCAAAGTAAACGTCAAGCCATAGAACACTGTCATTTTTGACGCATCTCGAGATGAGCTAATAGAGTTGAGATTAGTTTATTAATACGGAACTTAGGATTGTAGTCTTGAGAATTCAGACCCCAGTTAATCCTACTTACCATCAGATACTCGTGTGCCTGGTCCTTAACATCATCACTACATATTATAAAACAAAGTCGCTTCCCGCTGTCTGTCCCTATGTATGCTAGATCTTTAAAACTACGCAACGGATTTTGATGCGGTTTTTTTTAATAGATAGGATAATTCAAGAGGAAGGTTTTCATGTATAATAAACTTTGTTTTACGTACGGGTATTACAGAAAACTCACATAAACCGAAGCGAAGCGAGGGCGGGTCGCTAGTAAAAAAATAAAACATGTTTCGTAAACAAATTGCAAATCTACTGTGGCCCGTTTCTCCGTTTTTTTTTCAGGAACATGTAAAGGTATTAATTTGGAATTGATACCGAATAACATCGTTTCCTCGGCCCTTAAAGAGATTCGTGAAATCGACAATTATTCGTTTTATTTTGCGATAACCGACTAACAATTTTCGTTGGAATTACTTTGACTATGGTCCAACTCATAGCTGTACATTTTAGTACCCTGTCGCAGCTATTAATATACTAAATTCAAACTTCCTTACTTTAAATTATGCGTTTTTGCTACGAGGTACTATTATGTGCAGCTAATTATGACTTTAACTGCACTGCTCATGCTTGTCTAGTTTTTTTTAAACTACTGTTTACATTTAATACAATAATTGTAATTGATATGCCGTACGGCTAGCACAAATTGCATTTTCTCGCTTGTCGTTCAAGGTAGTGATTCTCTAAACAACGACCGTCGAACGGACGGACGAGTTATGTCCAAGCGGCGAGTTTAAGTAGTCCCGTCAGAGCGAACAAAACACATTTTAGCGCGTGCATTTTCAATTAAGTAGCCTTATACGTTCGAGCCATCGGCAGGAACCATGCTGCTAAATAAATTGAAAATGCACGCGCTACTATGTGCTTTGTTCGCACTGACGGGACTACTTAATCTCGCCGCTTGGACATCACTCGTTAATTCGTTCACCTTTGCTTCTTGAGAGAATCACACCCCTGCGTCTCTATCGTTACAGACTAGATAGAAAATAATATCCGAGCGACAAAAAAATCGCGGACAACTTGTGCTAATCCTGGAGTGTTATTATGACATGGTTATGCAATTCATTTTACGGCGAGCGCAAAGGACAGAGCTATAGCAGTTGTATAGCTCTGTCCTTTTCTCTCAGCGTAAACAGAACTGCAAAGCTATGTCATAATAAACCCCCTGATATTACTACATATTTTTTTATATTTTTGACATCAAAACAAGAAGCGTTATCGCCAGATCTTCGACTATTTCGTCACCGCCGCCGACTCACATGAAAAAGCCCGTAAAAGTATTCTCTCGCAATATTACTCATAATGGCGTAACTGCCATTAGAGGAGAGAAAGAAGTGTTAACATGTGTTTTAGTTCCGCGGGCTGCGCTCGCGTTGATGTTACATATTTAGACGCTAGATATTTATTTTATGTTTTATTTCCCTAGGTTTTAAACTTGTTTGATATCTTTGGGTTTATTTAAAGTATATTCATGTTCATATTCATTCATATAAGTCATATATTTTTTTATTAGTTTATGTAAATTTTACGCGCTGGCCTAGTGGGTAGTGACCCTGCCTACGAAGCTAGCGGTCCTGGGTTCGAATCCCGGTAAGGGCAGATATTTGTGTGATGAGTGCGAATATTTGTTCCTGAGTCATGGATGTTTTCTATATATTTCTCTATATAAGTATTTATATCGTTGTCTAGTACCCATAGTACAAGCCTAGAGCTTAGTTTGGGACTAGGTCAATTGGTGTGAGATTGTCCCCTAATATTTATTTTTTATTTTATTTTAAACGATAGACGTGTATGGTATTACGAGACAGAAAGCAGCCATTTTTGTGTGCGCATATATAATCGCACAATTTTTACTGCGTATGTCTGTTTGTAACTACGTCACGCTGAATCCTTTTGATGGATTAAGGTGAAACTTAAAAGGAACATTTTGCAGGCAGAAAGTATAAGTCGAAAAATACATTTACGTATTTTTTAATTGATGAATAGAAGATCTAATATTTAGAATAGTTAACATCCAGCATTCTAGTGCCGCCTAGATTTTAAATTTAACACATTAGTTTATGAACGGATTATTTAAAATCAATTGTGATGCGTTAAGAATTTATTATTTATTACTTTATTACCTAATGTAACTTACTTTACTTAATGTTTTTATGATTGAAAGAATGACCTTCTGCTGGAGTTTCTTGCGGCGCTTCTTCTCCGCAATGATGGTCTTGTCCGAAGCGCTGATAGACTCACCCTATATTACCGACGTGTAAAAGAGCCCTCATGTGGCCTATTTACTGAATAAATGTTTTGAATTTTGAATTTTGAATTTTGTTAGTTTAGCAAAATCTCGAGAAAGGCTCGATCGCGACCTATAAAAGCCATATTCCAAATTCAAAATTTTCAAGTAATTGTCTAGACAGCCCGAAACTCAAAACCAGCCAGACGCCCTACTTTGAAAATCGAAGTTCGAAGTTAGGTTAGCTTCATCCTTTTCTCTCGATTTAGTCTCGACTGAGGAGGGACCCGGATGGAGCTAACGTGACTTCGAACTTCGATTTCGTTACTACTTTAGAAAAAACTCGTATTTAACATTTCGAGAAGTACGAATTTGAACTTACCTAATTCTCATCAAGTTTAAGTTTAAAATCATAAGTCACGAAATATGAGATACGAGGTATTTTCAAAGCAATGACGATTTTCAAAGTAGCGCGTCAGTATCGAACGCGCCGACACTCGCGCGCATCCCGGCCGTCGACCGTCTCGCGCGCGCACAATGCGCTCCGTACATATGTTAATTTCTTTTATGCCACTGCTTTACATGCAGATTGGAAAACACGCGATTGAAACTGACTGTCTCGTTTCGAAAGGGTTATTAATGTCGATGATTAGTCGTTGGGGTTCCGCGATGGAATAACCCTACGTAAGTTTAAATAAAATTTAGAATATTAATTTACTGTTTTCAGAGGAATAACATAAATAAAAACGTGTTCTGGTTCTGGTTTATAGTAACAGTGCTATATTATTAAAACAGTGTTACGTTATTGAATAAATTATCTTTTACATCAAGGGCCTGTTTCACAATCGACGAGTTTTATCTGCCATTTAAAGTTGGCTCTCTCCTTGTCAAATATGCTTTACTTGGCGATTGTGAAACAGGCGGTAAGTATGTCCTTCTAAAATCACCTCATTATAACACTGTATAAGTGTAGACTGATGTTCTCTATGGATATTTAACGAACGACTACTTAGGCCATACAAAGAAAATCACCAGCGACCGACCTATAGGTATCAAAAATAATCTGTCAAACGGTTGAAGTCATACGAGCGGGCTCACTCGACAGGTAAAGCGGGTAAGCTGAGAATGCACCCCATGAGTGTTGTTTTTATGCTCTGACAGAACAAGTATAACTTGCCGGTTAATAATTGATCCGTCTAGTTAAAGAGTAAGTAACCCTAACAAAAGTTCAAAAATATCTTTAATATCCTACGGAACCTTTCATAATCCGTGTCATATTCAGAGTTCCCTGTGGTCAATGTTTTTTTTTCTTATGACATGTAGAGGCGAGTGTTAAAACAACCTTTCTTCCGCGGCGTACTTTGTTGGGCCGTGTCTAAGGGACAATGGTGTCTTTTACTATTTTTATTTTATTGTTAGAAGATAAAGCGTATGATAATTATTGGTAATGGTGAATTAGTGGGGTTAATCTGGCGTGGTATATCACAACTGGGATACCATAGGTAACCAGAGAATCTGTGTCAATGTGTCAGTTATTAATTTGGTGACATGCCGGTTTTCAAGCTCTCCTAGTTCAATGATATTCCGGATTTATTACTTTATTTTAGCTATAGATCTCAGATATACTACCACAATCATCCCTCTTGAGTATCTGGACCCTACTGGTCGAGAAACTGCAGAATACTGTTAGTAAGAGAAGAAGGAAAAGTTCCTTTAAAATTGTTGGCAAGTTCATAATTTTCTCTTTGCGAAATGCAGCAAACATTTTCGAGTAAGTATAAATCTTTGTTGTTATTCATGAATTTACATCCGTTATTAACTTGGTGTATACCCAGTATAACCAAAAATTTGGTATTTACCCGAAAAAAATGGGTATTTACGGCATGGAAGTTTCCGTTGCGCGACAAAATTGTTTGAATACTTTTTTGACATCGTCATTTGTATGCCAAAAAACTACAGCTAATTATGTCCAAGTTTTCAAACTCCACCCTCAAAATGAATTTTAAGCTGATTGTGGTTGCCCTTGCTATACCCCTACATTAACTATAGGCAATCGATAAATTCATTCAAAATTTCATTATTTCTTCGTTTTTCCCACCGACCCAGGCAATTGCCGTCACGCGGCGCGCTATATATAAGACTGACGGACGATGCATGCGCCAGCTTTGCATTTCAAATGCAGGCATTGTATGCACATTTTTACAGACTTATTACTTTCTAGCTGGTAGCGTTTGCAGCGCTGCAAGCTGCAAGGGACGGTGGATGGTATTTGCTTACCAGGATCTCTATTCCACTGGGTAAACCCATATAGCCTTTGACATATAGTGTTCTTTTTTGACTACCATTGTCAATCTTTGTAATGATGTATTGGCTACGTATTGCGTCAGTTAAAAAGCGTTTCATAAAATCGTGCATCTGGAGTATAATCTTATACGCTAAATGGACTATGATACAAAGAGATAGATAAAGATTGGAGGCTTTTGGAATGTGGTGTTGAAGGAGTATGGAGGCGATAAGTTGGAAAGAAAAAAATATCTAATGATCGAGGGCTAAACAGAATAAATGAAAGTAGGAATTTCCTAACAACAATAGAAAATAGAAGAGGAACAATGATAGGACGCCTGCTACGACACTTTTCCTTAAAAACATCATAGAAGGAAAGATAGAAGAAAAGAGGGGCAAAATAAGACCAATAAGAAATTACTTTACGCAAATAAAAGAGAACATTAAGGTTGGGTTGTACCAAAAAGTCAATCAATTGACGGAAGACCGGAGCGGTTGGCAATTGCTCCACCGACAAGAGCATGGCCATATAATAAAGAGAGAGAGACTATTGTCAAGTAAGTAAGAGCTATCGTAAAATAAAAGGCAACATGGTTTTACCCAGTACGTAGAATAGAGGCCCTAATCAATTTCCTTGTGGAACAACCAACACTTAGCTTTCTGGTCCACAGTTGCCAATCTAGAACCTTCCTGCCCTAATAGCCCACTGCCGCTTGAGGCTTGCAATTCCCTGAGCTATGTTGGTGACTTGTTTTGCTGCGGATCTGCTGGCCTAATTAAATCTCGCAAAGTCGGTTCGAGTCCTATTTCCATTGCCCTTTGGGTGACCTTGAGTCTTAATTTATAAGCGGCCTTATTGCCCTTTGTAAAGAAACAAGTCAAGAAAGATGTCAATATGTTAGTAAAACGTAAGTACAGGATCAAAGACGGGAAGGCGATTGGCAGGAGTACTTATCTCAAAATCGACCGTCGTGGAGACCCTAGGGGGTGTCCAGCAGTGAGATACTCATATGGGCTGGACAACAAAAACCCCCAAAAGACAGTAGTGGCTTCAGTATTTTATATGCTCATCAAAGTGTTTTCCTTCAAACTCTATGTTATGTCAGTTTTTTTATAATAATGACACGACGGTCGTCTTTCAACCCCAATTGAATCTACGAGTGTTGCGTTGTTGTGTTCCGCTGTGGGAATAAGACAACCGGTGAAATGGCATGTAACTATTTGTTGATTTTGTTTGTACTTTATCCTCTTGTTTTTTTATTTAACTAGAGTCTGTAACACAGTAATCCTAGTAAGTTTCGTAGTAATAATTAAATAAAAAATGTTTTTTTTGCTTACCAACACAAAACAATACATTAGGTAACACAGGAGAAAAAAAGGTTTAGTTTTACAAAAAATCTTACGTACAAAAGTAAGTGCGGTAAAATGGACATGAGGCTCAGGAACTCTGCTGGTTTTGTCTCCAAGAATTAGAACTAAAACTTAAACTAACTTGACAAAGGTGGCGACAAAACAGCAGAAATACAACATAATATATTTTGCAAAGCAGATGACAATTTTAATGAGAGTAAAGGAGAAAATCTGAAGTGTGTACGTTTCTATAATCGAACAGTTCATTTATTAACCAATTCAAAAATAAGATAAAAAAGGTAAAAAACCAATTACTTATAACGTTTCGAACTTAACGTAACTGGCAAACAAATGGTTCATTTCCCAATAAGTTTCACGTTCACCCAGACGTATGAAACCTTCTGCTGAGAAAGGAGCCACTGTTTACACAGCTTTTTCAAACTATGCAGGGTTTTAGCCTTTTTAACAGGAGGAGGTAGATCATTCCAGCATTTAGTTTATGTAACAGACATTACTAGGATAACCACCACCACCATCACCATACCATCACCACATACCACCACCATCCACACCACCATCACCATCACCACCACCACCACCATCACCATACCATCACCACATACCACCACCATCCACACCACCATCACCATCACCACCACCACCACCATCACCATACCATCACCACATACCACCACCATCCACACCACCATCACCATCACCACCATCACCATCACCACCACCACCACCATCACCACCACCACCACCATCACCACCACCACCACCATCACCACATACCACCACCATCCACACCACCATCACCATCACCACCACCATCACCATCACCACCACCACCACCATCACCACCACCACCACCATCACCATACCATCACCACATACCACCACCATCCACACCACCATCACCATCACCACCACCACCACCATCACCATCACCACCACCACCACCATCACCATACCATCACCACATACCACCACCATCCACACCACCATCACCATCACCACCACCACCACCATTACCATCTTAGCCACAGATATCTTAGCCCTCAAGGATGGTTAGACTGCAGTTTTGAGTCGTGCGGTCAGGGAATTGCAAATGTCTGAAATTTAGATGAGAATTGCCACAGCACGGTCTCCGATGACAATGGTATCATCAGTGACCATATTATTATTATTATTATTAATAGCCGGATGTGTCCCACTGCTGGGCAAAAGCCTCCCCCCACTTTTTCCATGTGTCTCTATTCTTTGCCGTGTCTGGCCAGTTCTTCAAAAAGGAATCCAAGTCATCCCGCCATCGCCGACGTCTGCCGCGTGATTATTAACTTGAAAAAATCAAATCAATTCCACCTTTTCTGCCGCCACTACATCGTAACGAAGCTCGCATCGTCCGCTGCGTTTTGTTTAAATTGTGAGTGATCCGGCCGTTAGCTAGGTTAAGGGGCGCTGGCGCATAATGGCCATCTCCATACGTCCGCGTAATAGAGGGTAGGGCTTGTTTACGGCGACAAGTGTATCGGAGTGGACGGAACGTAAAAATGTTTAAAATGTCATGAAAAAGCGAGGCATTTAGAACGAAGTGTATAATCAAACATGTCGTCAATATATATGTCAATGGACGAGCCCTAGACAAGATGTATTGCGAGACTGTGAACTATTTATTAAAACTGGCATAAACTGTAACGGTCAAGGAACAATGTTGGATGCTCCTTACCTTAATAAGGGTGCAGGATAGCTCTCTATCTGAATGTGGAAACTAGGTCGCTAGATTAAATAAAAACTAAACCATGAAAAATCTATATTTAATAATAACCTTGTTAATTGGTTTCTTTTTAGAGATTTTGTACTCGTACCTACAATTATCTTATTCAAGGAAAAATGTAGCTAGTTTAAATTAACTAGGGTAGTCACCAGTAGTCAGCCAGACACCCTGTAGTCGGCCTCTGCCTATACTTTCTATGAGTGGGAAGAGTACGAAAGATATATTTTCCACTCTTCGCACTCATATAAGGTCGACTTCTGGTCTCTAGCTGACCACTCACTGGTGATTTTACCATATAAATAAATAAATAAATGTCGGTGGACATTCTAACATAAATTGACTTAGTCCCAAACGAAACTCTTAGCTTGTACTATGGATACTAGTCAACGATAAAATCGTATTGATAATTACATAGAAAACATACGTTGACGACGCGCTGGCTAGAACCAATACTCGCGCACATCACACAAATGTTTACCCTGGGTAGTGCTTCTCTCAACAACGACGGTCGGACGGACGGACGAGTGAATGTCCAAGCGGCGAGTTGAAGTAGTCCCGTCAGTGCGAACTAAACATATTTTAGCGCGTGCATTTTCAATTTGGTAGCATAGTTTCTGCTGATGGATCGAACGTATAAGGCTGGTTAATTCAAAATGCACGCGCTAAAATATGTTTTGTTCGCTGTGATGGGACTACTTAAACTCGCCGCTGCGATTTCGCTCGTTCGTCCGCCTTTCCTTGTTTTTGAGAGAATAACACCCCTGACCGAATCGAACCGGGACCACTAACTTCGTATGCAGGGTTCTAGACTATAACTACGTTGTCAAACTTTGAACATAAACAACTAACTCTTCCAAAAACCTTAACCAACTAAGTACTTCAACCAAAACCCTTGTTTCTTCAACCACGTCCGTACTCCCAAACCACCACCAAACCAATCCCAAACGTATTAAGTTAAAAGCTTCATGTAAATCCGTCGACATCGCCATCTTGAAATTACTGTTAATACGTTCAATGCCATTGGCTCCTTAAGCAGTCAGTTTTGCGCGTAATTTGAGAATGGTACGTTTTGAGGTTAACCACAGCACTTTCTGTAGATAAAAAGGCGTATAATCCTTTTTTAAGCAAAATCAAATGCATTCTTCTTACGATGTCAATAAGGTCGTATATGTATTGTATTTTTTTTTGTATGTAAGGTTGTTTTTAGAAGTGAGGTTTGATACATTTCTTGTAAAGAGTAATTTGTTGAATGGCTACAGGTGTTTCCTATACGTGTTGCTGCGGTTGATAAATCTGACCTTTTTTTGGTTTTAATGTTTTTTGTAAATGTTATTACAGTTAACTTGCTGCGTACGCAGTGCGGTTGGTTTTTAGGGTTCCGTAGTGAAAAAAGAACCCTAATCGTTTCGCCTGTCCGACGTTTTTCATAATAACTACAACAGATTAAAAAATCGTGGAAATCGGACATTGTTTAGGGGGTGAGAAACGTTACCTGGAAG
Source organism: Acleris laterana (assembly GCA_963966035.1). Taxonomy (NCBI): domain Eukaryota; kingdom Metazoa; phylum Arthropoda; class Insecta; order Lepidoptera; family Tortricidae; genus Acleris; species Acleris laterana. Next base: position 4,640,589 of record OZ014459.1, on the reverse strand, counting down.
CAAAATTTGTATGTTTTTTTTGACACTTAATTTAAGCTGCGCCTCACAATTCCCAGTAAAAGTAAGATCCGTCTTAATACAGACATCTTTCTTTATCTATCAAAAATGACCAACAATAACAGAGCCAACCACTCTAACAAAAGGCTTTAAAATGCTTTGCTTAAAATATTATAGCTTAATGTCATGTCATTTGTTTTGCGGGTGGTAGGACCTTGTGCAGGGTCCGTCCGTATCGCTACCACCATCTTATCCATTAACCTACTGCCAAACAGCAGTGTTCGCATTGTTGTGTTCCGGTTCGGGGATAAGACAGCCGGTGAAATGACTAGCATAGAGGCATTCCATCTTAGTCCTCAGGGTTGGCAACGCATTTGCAGTCTTAGGATTGCATTGCAGTCTTGTGAATGCGAATGTCTATGGGTCACAGTTTCTACTTACCATCAGGTTTCCTGTGTGCTTGTTTGTCTTCTCTATGCTATAAAAAAAAAAACCAAAACCAAGACGAATGTCATGTACATACCTCATTATATGTTAAAATTCATCAAGCCTTTTAGGCTGCAGAGCTAGTCACAAATATACATACATACAGATTCCATTCCTACTAGAAGGCCTCAGCCACTATGTAAGTACATTCCATTTATGTTCTTGATAGACTCGAAAAACATAACCCTCCTTCTGACGCAGTCGGGTAACATGAGAAAACGTTTGTACAGTCGACGTCATAAATATGTTTACACTTTAGTACCTTGTCACTTTAATCGCTGTGACAATTTCATATGACGGTTTAAGCATGACGTTAATTAGACAAGGTGCTAAAGATTAAACATATTTTTGACTTCGACTGTAAAGACAAACGACCTTTAAAAGTTACCTGTAAAGACCTCGCTATGGCTAGCGCGACAAAGTAAGTTTTCTTCCCTGAATATTTCACGTGCATTTACATCCCTCGTGCCGCAATAAAACGGGAATGGAGTAAGGGCAGCCGCATCATTGGCTTTGTCTTACACACTGAGCCAGGGGTCGGGAACTGTTGGATTTTTTAGTTTATAAACATTTTCAGCTATGTTATGTTTTACTTTTTTGATTTATTTCAGAATTTTGTTGTGAGATGTCAAATTTTATCTTATAAATGGGTAGTTTCCAATAATTAAATAAGTTATATCTAATGAACTTATGCAGATAGGTAAAAAAAATAACTTAACGTATATTCGGTCTTGTTTAATCCCCATCTTCCTTCAATATATTATTGTTATGACAGTATTGTTGACGTTGTAGTAGCTCTTACTGTCAGGCGAGTAAGAGCTGTAATAATGTCATAAATATGATTACGATATAGAAGCAAGACAAGCTAATACAATGTAAAATAGAGGCCCAGGACTAATAAAATATCTAAAAAGTATGCATGATTTTCTAAATATATTTTTATTAATATCGTATTGTATCGTATTGTAAGTTATAACTAAGCCTATATTATAAGTAGGTAACATTATTTTAATATAAGACGCCCATCGGATTTTGACTTCAAGAAAAAACAATCAGGCAACAAAATAACGCTATTTTTTTTTCATAACTTAGAACAAAGCAAGCCCACCGCTGCACAATGCAGGTGTCGTCAAAATCACGAGTTGCTGTGCCCTGCCCGCCCCCATAAATCCTCATTAGCCCCCCGAAGGTTTACGATCCCTGTCCCACGGCGCCACTAACGCTGGTGCATTACCCCTGACTTCTACTGAGTGATTGGAGAAAATGTTCATGACTTCTGGGTTTTTTATTTTCACTGTAAATATAGATTAGTGGTTCGGGTTCAAGGTAAAATTTTGCGGGAAAAAAGTCGGTAATACCCAAGCTATTACGGAAAATGAAATACTTTTACAAATTGGTACATAAATGAAATAGGCATTTTGTTATTCGTTATTTAATGGTGGTAGGAAACTACCGCCAAACAGTATTCTTATTCAGTATTCGTATAAAAACCGTGAATTTGTTAAGATCACCAGCTGGCCTATTGCCTAACGCACTGGCAATCGCAATCGACTTCAAAGCGGAACATTATTGTTTTCATGTTGTATGCAAACAAGCCTTCGATTTTCAAAATGAAAATGATTGCAATTGCGAGTGCATTAGGCGATAGCCTCTCAGATACAAACATTAAGTACCTTTATTAATTTTCGTCTCACCTGTTCGGAAAGTAAAGATTTCTACTTATAAGGCAGAAAGTGATTTTATAAAAATAATTGGTCGAAGCGTCCAACATTTTTGACTGTTTTCTAGACTATGGTACAGCCATTACGGCAAAGTTGCAAGAAACAAGGCAAAAAACAAAAGACAAACGATATTTTTTACAAGACTAAAGGCAAGAAGCAAAAGGCCTAAAGGCAAAGTTTGTTCGTTTTGTTTTCCTCTCTGTTGAAATGAAATGTACAGTTTTTTGTTTTTTTTTTATGGCATAGGGTAGACAAACGAGCACACAGGCCACCTGATGGTAAGTGGAAACTGTGACCCATAGACATTCGCATTCACAAGACTGCAATGCAATCTTAAGACTGCAAATGCGTTGCCAACCCTGAGGACTAAGATAGAATGCCTCTATGCTAGTCATTTCACCGGCACTCTTATCCCCAAACCGGAACACAACAATGCGAACACTGCTGTTTGGCGGTAGGTTAATGGATAAGATGGTGGTAGCGATCCGGACGGACCCTGCACAGTTACAGTGTTTAACTCTGCTGAAAATATTTGTGTCTCTTTTATTGACGCGGGATATATCTTTTGTTTGTTTCTTGAACGAGAAAATAGTCGATAGCTAATCGCTGCTCACTGGCCCACTGCAAACACTGGCCACCTTTTCCCGTTAAGCTGGCCACTTTTTTCCGGTAAGTTGATAACTCGAAGGTGAATTGTTATTAAACTATGTGATACACCCTATAAGTTGTGTTTTCATTTGTAGTACAAAAAACTACCAACCAATTTCAAGAAAATACTTTAGTCTATTAGAAAACACAATAATAGTAATGAGGGCGCCACTGTACATCCGGCGTACGCTCGGCGCAGTCTTAATAATTCTTCTATAAGTTGCAAAGCGAATTGTCAAAGATAGTAGAACAACAATAAGAAACTGCGCAAGAAACACATGAGTTGGTCTTATTTTAAACAAAACATACTTATGCAAGAGATTAAAAATAATTTAACTTTCGCCGCAGCTTATCACGTAATTTAATATTATTATCGTTTGTTCACAAAACTGTTTCCAGAATCTGTTCATATCTAACATCGTCGGAAACCCCTTAACGTTATGCAGGTTAGAGACGCAGGAAGTTCTTAAGAGGTAACGCCACATGCGTATGCGCAACTGAATTAAGTAAGTTACCAGTGAGCAGAAGCGCTACCTAATGGAAATGATTAGTTAGTATCCTGTCCTGTACAACATGCATATTCTATAGTCTTTTTTTTTATATAATTGGTATTCATTAAATACTGCCTGGACCACTCCTAGGTAGACCGCATATAGCTGTATTTGTATACATATTATAATTAAAAAGCACTGAACAAGTGTAAGGAGAATTCACACCATGAGATTTGCACACGAAATTGTACATGTACTTGTATGTCAATAGTTTATCCATACCTGAAGTCGAGTCTCGGTTAACATCGCACCATCGCGGTTAATTCTCGAAACTGTGTAGTGATTCTCTCAAAAACAACGGACGGTTGGACGGACGAGCGAAATCACAGCGGCGAGTTTAAGTAGCCCCATCAGAGCAAACAAAACACATTTCAGGGCGTGCATTTTCAATTAAGCAGCCTTATACGTTCGATCCATCGGCAGAAACAATGCTGCTAAATTGAAAATGCACGCGCTAAAATATGTTTATTTCGCACTGACGGGACTACTTAAACTCGCCGCTTGGAGATTCACTCTTTCGTCCATTCAACACGGCAATGCCAAATCATTTTTTTTGGACAAATTTGTGTAAGCCCTCATTTATACCAAAAAATAATGATAACGGAACTAGCTCAACGGAAACGTTCATTTTCGCCTCTTTCGTTTCGTTGTCTCGTACCCATAGTACAAGCCTAGAGCTTAGTTTGGGACTAGGTCAACTTGTGTGAGATTGTCTCATGATATTTATTTATTCTTGACTAAGGCTCTAAAATATTGAATACAACGACCCCTCGTCGTCCTCGGCCACTCGATCGCCATCGCCGCTCGCCCCGAGCACAAAGATATTTGCCCGGATAATGTATTACTTAAGCAAAAAACTTGCCCGGACATTTGCATACTTAACCAAGTAGGTGATTATCGTTACCGGCTAAGTAATAATGTGCAAGTTTTTATTTAGAAAATAGTTGCATTAAAAATGTATCACGAGTTGACATGTTAATGTTTTAATTATGAATACTATGAAAAATTATACTCCATTTACTATTTTGTAGCGGGAGATCCATGCTGTATTTATAGACTATGATTAAGGAAATTACAGACAGACATTACGAGACAATTAACTCGTTCCTTTTTTTGTGTGTGCAGTGTTCGCATTGTTGAGTTCCGGTGTGGGGATAAGACAAACAGTGAAATTACTAGCATAGAGCCCTCAGGCATGATAACGCATTTGCGGTCTTAGGATGGCAGTCTTAAGATTGTAGTCTTAAGACTGCAAATGTATTTAAGTCACAGATCCCATTTACCGCCAGGTGACAAATGTGCTCGTTTGCTTTAAATATGCCATAAAAAAAATCGTTATCTAGTACGACTTAATCCTCATTAATTGACTCTAGATTGCGGCGGAAAGACTGAGAGGCTGGTAGACAGTCCAAAAAAAAAGTTGTTTAATGAAATGTATGAAACTGAGAAACTGATACTCTGTGTTATAATCCGATGAACTGAATGTGTATTGCCTACGATTGGGCGTTTTTCAAATTGAAAAACACATTGTCCTTCATAACAACTTGTAAGAATCTAACTAAGTTTTAGTCACTAAAAGCTTTATGTTGGGGAGATTACAAGGCTGGCAACACTATTTCTAAACAAAACAGTAATAATTTGCCTATACATAATTGACAGTACGCACGCGTCCCGGACAATTTATTTATTATTCACGCGGTGTTGCCAGTGTTCTGTCATATTACCCCGATATTGGGGAAATATTCCCGTTCCGCGAGGGGAATGCTCTCTTATAGGCCTTTACTGTTGTTTAGTGGTGGTAACTTGGATACATTCTTTATTGTTTTTTGTTTTGGGTAAGAAAACTTTTATGAAACAGCAACGTTTGCGATATATTTTATATTGGAGGAAAAAGAGACGTTGAAAATGAAGTTTTTTTTTGTTCACAGACTTATGATACTCGTATGAAACGATTTTATATAGTGTAAATTAGAGATGTGTACAAAATTTAACAATGGGCATTTTTTTTGTTGCTAATATTTTTGTTCATCTCTCATTGTCATAGAGCATTAACGTTTTCAACTTAAGTTGAAATAAATGTTTTTGATAATATCCTTACCGATTTCTAAGCTTTTTATTTATTCATTGTTCAAACAATAACATTATCCTGGTGCCATAACAAAAAACCTTTTTGGAAATAGATACCCAGATGACCAACTTTAAAATTAGAACACGAATTAATTCCCGATGTTGCCAAGTTGAAATTCCAAATTCAAAACTTTCTGCGCAGTCAAAAGTCACCCATTAATGAATCATTAGGCCCGGAACACACACAACGGTATGTATTTATATGTAAACAGTGCAAGGGGGCCCTTGCGAATTTTCCGAGGGCGTGACACTAGCACGTGGTGTGCCGCGGCGAACGCCGGCCTGCGGAACCAAATAGTGCGCGGAAAAGTTCCATTTTTGAAAACTAGTTCGTATTTCGAAGTTTAAATTTTTGTTTTTAATTGAGATTGTGAGTCAGTTTTAGAATTCGAAATTAAAATTTTTGAAAGTTTTGCGCGGTTTGGTGTTCTGAAAAGTGATGACTTGTAGTTAATTAAATTTCAAGTATTTTTAAAAATTATCTTTAAAAAAAGTTTGCTAATTATTGATTGGAAATCGGTGTAATTATTGAGTAATGTAGCTTTTCGCGAGCTCTTACAACTTTTTACGCGCGTATGTTAAGTGACACGAAACCTCGTTGGTTCGTTAAGCGTGTGCCCGGATTGGCTCCTTATACGCTTAACGTGGAATTTGACGTTTTGAGTTTTCCCCGAACCGCGATGTGGGAGTCCTGCCGTTTTTGCCGCGGATACCAAACGGCTAAGTTAATCAAGACATTTGTATTGACATGTTGCTTGCGTAAATAATTTTCGGAGCTTGCATTTTCGTATGTGGCTAATTAATTGATTTCGTGAAAAATCTGTAATTTGATGACTTTTGCAAAAGCGTGACAGAAATTCGAAGCACTTTTATTTAATACATGCATTCCAAATTTTTTCGAAACAAAATTTTTCGTGAGTGATTTTCAATATGTTAAGATTTTTGCCGTCGAAAATAAAGAGCAGTTATCGTTATCATATTTTACTATCGAGAATACTAATAAAAGCTTCCTATCATCTTATAATTAACACACTTTTCGGATCTTATCTTTTTTTTTCTCCCTATTTGACTACCAACTTGAAGAAACAAATCATTCACGGTAGCGTTTCCATGACGAATGTCAGGCGGCGCCTTTGATAGCGCGGCACAATCGTAAAGTGTTCGAAATTCGAATTTGAATCGAGTGAAGTAAATCGGTGTGATTGCCATCGAATAGATCGATTCGAGATCGACTCCGATTATCGGTGATTGGAAGGGTCTTGATGGTTGTCGTCGATTCTGATGAAGTTGTGTTGGATTTATTTTATGTCGACGGTTGAAGTGAATTTAAGTTTTGAAGTGGTTTAAAACTGCCACTTTAGGCTACTTTATACAGGATCCTGCGGTTCTGTTTTGGCAAAATTTTTCACTTGTGGTTTTAGTTTGGGGTTAACTTTGAGAGGTTTCAGTTTAGTTTTTTTTTGTTTTATGTTACAACGTTTTAACTTTATAAAAAAATATTATTGAAGAAAATAAATATTCACATAATATATACAATTTATCATTTAATTTTGGTAACATATACTTAGTTATCACCCTTGTTTATTTACCATACAGTTTAGACATGAAAAACTCGAGTCATTACTTATTAAATAGATTTCTTGTCTCGCAAGTATCAAATATCCTAGGCCACAATCGTAACAATTATTCAGTGCGTAAATAATCAAGTTAAATACATAAAAAGGTAAAAAAGGACGGGACTCGTTTCCTTCTCCATTGTCCACTGCAATATCTTTGGACTTCCGATAAAAAACGCCCCCCCGTGATGCCGTTTTTAAATTTTTATAGTCATGTGATCAAAATGCTTTAAATATATGATTTGAATTTATTTGTATATAAATACTAGTACCTTAAAAACGGGACCAAAAATAATGTCGTCCACATAATCACTCTCAGGTACAGTGTGTATGCGGACATTTATTAAAACTGCCGATAATATGTTGCTTTAGCAATTGTTTGCAACTATTATCAATTAAAAAATAATTGAAATAACTTCACAATAAATTTTCTTAGATACTGCCCATTTTTAATGTAGTGCATGTGCTGCGTGTTCATCGTTATCATTATCGCCGTTGCGTTGCTTAGAACAAGGCATGTCGTGGTACGGGGGCAAATCATAATAATCAAAGTATCCGTCGACTGTTATTTACACTTGTCAAATTGCTGTACTTTACATTACTGCCAATTAAAATTTTATTATAAAGTTAAGAAAGCCGGAAAATTTGTTTATTAATTATATTAATGTCTGAACTATACTAATTAACTAACGTTACAGATATACGTTAAAGTAACCTACATTAAAAAAGGACAGGGTGCTGGTAACACACTGTTTCTTAAAATAGATTAAAAACTTCCGAAGTCATTCCAAACACTACTACTAAATATTCTTATTAAAATCATACACACAGAAAGGCATCACATTTGTGATACTACTATTTTTTTGGCGGGGAATTAAAAAACTTTACAATCATTGCAATTGTTTAATCATCACTAGTTACTTCATAACGGTAAGTACAGGCCAGAAAAAACTGAAAACCAAAGAGGTTCAAATTTCAAATCTCTGCATGCTCTCGCCCAGCGGGCGCTAACGACATCTCTGAGCCGCTAAGTGGAACTATTGTCCGATTCGACTCGGTTAAGATCGGAACTTGTCGGCCTTTCTGTCAACTAGCCGTTATTTAGTGACGGTAGCGGTGTATTTAAAACTTGGAATGCGATGTTTTGTCGGCAAGTTACAGTGAAATGTTTAAATCAATTGAGGTTGAGGGCAGTGGAAATTTAAATTTAGAATTGTTGATAATAGGGTCGCTTTTTGCTGATGGTTAAGCAGTACAATTTACATAGCATCAATTTGTTGATTAGGGCGATAACAGTTTAACGTATGTGCCTATCTATATTTGTGTATATGGCATCGTAGGTCCAAAATGAAACCATCGATTTTAAATTAGTTTTCTTTTCTAATTAAGATAATTAAACTGGAATTCTAGGTTAAATTTGATGAACCTCTGAAAGTAGGAATCGGTATTAAGTATATGCCGGTGTTTTTATTTATTTATTATAGTTACAATTATCTAGTAGTTAAGTTCAAAATATTTTTAAACGGTACATGATCCACAACCTGCGTCGCTATTGCCTAACGCTCTCGCAATTGCAATCGACTTCAAAGCGGAACAATTGTTTTCATTTTGTATGCAGACAAGCCTTCGATTTTCAAAATGAAAAAGATTGCGATTGCGAGTGCGTTAGGAAATCGCGTTACGGTTTTAATAATATTTTTTTCCAGCTTGTATACACTAATGTAACTTATAATAAAAATGTCTAAACTTAGCCATACCATCTAAAACCCCTAATCAAGTAATTTAACGTGAACTTTCAACGCGTAAAGACAAAAAAGTATCATAGTTTCAAAGATGTACGCAGTACCGATGGTTAACTTCTGCAGCCCCTACCACCTGGGTCCACCTTATCCACCTGGACCAGCTCTGCCAGAGTCCTACTGGATGTAAGTACCTATATCAGAGTCACCCAGCACTGTACCGAGGAGAACGTTCTCAAAATGTGAAAGTTTCCTATAAAAATTCTTGGTTACTGAGAATATTCCGTTGATGATGCAGTTGGCGTAGTTGGTAGTGAACCTGGCTATGAGGCTAGCGGGCCTGGGTTCGATTCCTGGAAATATAATTGTGATGAGATATATTTGTTTGTAGTATTTTTCTAGTACATTTTACGAGTATAATACAAGTTAAAGCTTAGTTTAGGACTCGTTAAATTTGTGTTATGTTGTCCCCAGATATTTATTCAATTATTTTAACTTTAAACAGCGGCCATTCTATATTTAAAGTTTTTTGTGACTTGCACTAAGGCCCGTATTAATAAACTAATCTCAACTCTAATGATCGTCTCGAGATGTGTCAAAAATGACAGTGGTCTATAGTTTGACGTTTACTTTGACGTATCTTGTGACGCGCATCTCAGCCAAGATGAGTTTATTAATACGGACCTAAGTGTACTAAGGTTTAGAACTCGGCGCTGTGCGACTCATGGCGAAAAATAAACCATATAGAAAATCCTACGTTATGCCTGCATTGCAGAATCATTTTATATAAATATTAAACATGATAATTTACATGTATATTCTTATTGTTGCAGGAAACCACCGGTAGATGGCGTTGGGAATGCGGCATCAGTCAATAGTCGGTAAGTTCATAAGTCATTATTATGTATAATTATTTTAAAAATATTATTAACGGGATAAGTAGAAAGGTATTTAGAACGTTAAAAATCTTTAGAGTAGTAAAATTATAAATAGTTGGCAATTATTACTATTATTCTATTAACAGTACTTGTTATTTAAATAAGCCGAACCAACAACCGTAAAAACCTTCAAAGAACCGCTAACAATTTCAAATTCAAAATATAAACCCGATTTGCAAATTCAATCCTCGCTACCGACAATTTACATCATTAAGTGTTATGTCATCACTAATTCACCAAAAATCGCCACCCCCACGCCCAAAGCATGTTATCCCAGTCCCAACCATCGCATCTCCATCGGAGATCACCTCAATCGATTTCGCTACTCGATTAAAATAACCTCAAAAAAGTAATCCAATAATCCTGCCTCTAAAAATGGTAATTTCCTACGTTGTTCTCACGAACCAAACAAAGGATTGAGCGGAAAAAAGAGCTAAATATCGAATGAGAAAAAAGGTATATCCAATCACAATGAAATTACGCCTGCGCACTGTAATTTTGTTTTCCAATCGGGTTGATGGCGCGTAATCTATGACGTTATTAAAATTAGGGCAAATGACAGATGTGGCTGTTTGTGCCAATGCTTCCGATTGATTAGTACTTATAGTTTTTTTTTTAATTGGTTTATGTCATTTATAAGACTTCTTATTCGAATTGATGTTTACTTATTTAATTGCTTGATAATATTTTTTTAACTGATATAAAGTCTATATTTATTTATCCTAAAAGCTTTAACCGACAACACTGCGCTGTTCGAGTCGATGTTAAAATCGTATATTTTTCTAAAACTGTTTAGTATGCGGCGAGCGCGGTAAGCCAGGCTTAAGACACTGGCTGAAAATAATGAAAAACCGCTCGCCGCACTAAGCCCGAACAAATTAGATCTGGCGTGTGCCTTTATGTCGGGTGGGAAAAAAAGTATAAACTAACCTAAAAAAAATACACTTTACCTGTCTACTTTTTTATAGATTTTTTGCTGTGCTATAAATAAAAATATCGCAAATAAATAATCATGTTACCAGTCGAAATGGTAACAGTCCATCGAATGCCGTCCACTAGTGGTCGGTCAGTTCATCGTATTCAATAAAATAATAATAAGTAATAATCAATATAGGCGGTCGATTTCACTTTCATTTTAACGTAGATATCTTTGTTAATGGTTGGTATATTAAATGGTATTTTAATTTTTTATACAGCTGTATTGAAGAATAAGTTAGTTTATATCTGGTATTTTAATCATCGTTCTAGTTATTCATTCTAGTTGTTCATAGGCCTAGTTTTATTTTTTTACTTACAATGAATGAAGCAACGCATTATCAACATTTTTTATTCAAATTAAATAAAGCACGAGTAAATACGCCACGAGAACTTAACAACCACGTCAGCCATATAATAACTCGGTAAATAAATAAAAAAGAGCGGAAGCTCGTTATTTATTAAGTGCGGGCGATAGCCATATTTAAAATATTTAAATCGTGGGCCGCGGCGATCTGGAGTCATTATAACATTAATAACTGGAATATAGATTCTGTTTACCAAGTAGAAATATTGATATTAATAATTGCTTACTACAGTTTTAAAATGATATAATCGTAGATACAAAAAGTTAATCTGAATTATAATTGCCGGCCAGTTACCATTTTCAAATTTCGAAAATTGTTAGACTTCAGTAAGTTTTTAAGCCATTTACTGCCAAAAGAGCTGTCATTACTTTGACAGGACGATAACAAAGTAATGTATAAAATTACATTTAACTATTAAAAATCATCTTTCAAATCAGTTGACTACTTTTTATATCAAAATGTATGGAACTGTGAGTCATAAATCAAGATTTAAGACATAAATTGGATTTATATTTTTGGTACAATTACAAACGACCGTTAAAATTGTTTAAAATATTTTTAAAAATCATACAAGTTTTCAAAAATGGCAACACTGCGCGACGGTTTTGGAATTTATGCTGTCAAATTGCGGTTTATGATAGCAACACCGAACCCGTTATTCCAGCTACTGTTTACATGTATTGCTCTACACTTGCAATCGTAAACCATCGTATGCAAATACAATCGATTAAAAACAATAACCGCTGCATCGAATAAGGAATCGATTCGATCATTCGATTCGATTCATTCGATTACCGTCCCTACTAGGTAACTCGTAATTAGTCGGCTATTGTGACTCGATTTATGTTGGATGTGAATAATAATAATTTATCGTGGAAACAGGTATTCAGAGACTGTTTAGCATAGGTTTGTATAGTCAAAATTATTGTAATTCTTTAATTATAGTGCCTAGCCGATGAGAACTCAATCCTGGCACACAACTATGAAGTTTTTAAATATTTACGAGTTATTTATACACACTCCCATGGACTAGTTAGAGAAATAAGTCCATAGACACTATACGTGAGGACAATTAATTAAAAAAACAAATGAAGCTCTATGCTTGTACTATTGCTACTAGACAACGATAACCATACGTATATAGAGAAATACAACTTGAATACGTAGAAAAAATAAAACCTAAGAAATAAATACTGGTGCTCATCACACAAACATTTGCCATTACCGGGGAATGAACCCGGAACCACTAGTTCCGTAGGCAGGGTCATCAATTACATTACCAACTCAAATGGTTCGGTAATTGAGTATTTTTGTCTTGTGGACTAAACAGAAATAAATGATAACAGGTCAAAAATTGTACCGTGTGGAATACAGGCCCTGTTCAAACGTTATGATAATCTTATTAAGTTGACACTAAAAATATTTTTCTTTCTTTCTCTGTTTCTTAAAAGGTACAATGCGGTATTTGACTAAAGTCAAATCAGCTTATTTTTATGAAACATCAAAAACGCTCCGTTACTATGTAATTTATAGCGATTACTATCTTGTGACGTCACAATCAAACAGCGTCCTTATTATTGGATTTTATGAATAAAAAAAAAAACATAAATAAAAGATTTATATTTTCCTAGTATTTTTATAATGTAACTATTTGTTAATGAAAAAGCAATTTAATTTCACTCTTGTCAAATACCCTATTAGTTATATTATAATGATGACGAGTGGTTATTATTTAGCACCTCGTTCAGGGTCCGACTGGATCGCTACCACCATCTTATCCTTAAACCTACCGCTAAGCAGTGTTCGTATTTTAAAATTAGTAGCAAAGAGGCATTCCAACTTAAAGGAAAAACTTGGCATCGAACTCGGATCCTTGCGATCACGAATCAACGTGACGTGACCGTTCCCTCTTTCTATAATATTTAAAGAAAATAAATAAATAAATATAAGGGGACAATCTCACACCAATTGAACTAGTCCCAAACTAAGCTCTAGGCTTGTACTATGGGTACTAGACAACGATATAAATACTTGCATAGAGAAATATATACTTAAATACATAGAAAACATCCATAACTCAGGAACAAATATTCACGCTCATCACACAAATATCTGCCCTTACCGGGATTTGAACCCAGGACCACTAGCTTCGTAGGCAGGGTCACTACCCACTAGGCCAGCGCGTCGTTAAAAGCATCACTAATGAAAAAAACTATGCCGCTTTTAATAAGGTTGTGATTGCAGCGCATTAGCGTCTTAATTCCATACGAGCCTCACAAGACGTTAGACAACCACTAAGATGTTAGTTGAACCATTAAGACTGCGCCGAGCGTACGCCGGATGTACAGTGGCGCCCTCATTAGTATTATTGTGTTTTCTAATAAACTAAAGTATTGTCTTGAAATTGGTCGGTAGGTTTTTGTACTACAAAATAAAACACAACTTATAGGGTATCACATAGTTTAATGACAATTCACCTTCGAGTTATCAACTTAACGGAAAAAAGTGGCCACCTTTTCCCGTTAAGCTGACTACTCAAAGGGTAATTGTTATTAAAGTTTGTTACGTATCCCATAAATTGTGTTTTTACTTGCGCTACAAAAACGTATCGTCTGATTGCAAGGAAATTCTTTAGTTAATTAGAAAACACAATAAAAGTAATGAGGGCGCCACTGGACGCTCGACGTTTGCTCGGTGCAGTCTTAAAGAACTTACTGTTGCCACTATCAGCGATGGTTGATATAACGTATTAGGCCCATACTTGCGCGAACCAGAGTTAGCCCTTAACCCAGAGTTAAGCGTCTACTTTTGTACGTGGTTTGCCGCCTAACCTCGGGTTAAGACGCTAACTCTGGACCACGCAAGTGGGCGTTAGTGTGCGTTCGGGTTAAGCCAGCACATGTTGTCCGCGACTTGTTTCTCGCTCGGATCTCCCTTTGTATCTAGTCGGTAACGATAGAGACGCACTGAGAGACAAGCGAGAATATACAGCTTGTAGTACCCGTGCTGGTCGAAAGGTGTCGTATTCCGGCATTTTCGGAGCAACCTACGGGCAGCGGCCATGACGAGAATTTTGGAAAATCAAGACCACGCTGTTCTGTCATTTCGTGTTAGTTTTAGGTTTTATATATTGTCATGTATGTTTGTCTATGTATAGGGTAGGTGCTTGTAAATATGGGCCTCGTTTCTCGAATTGAAAATGTCATATTTTATTCTTACATACATACATACATTAAATCACGCCTGTTGCTGTTGTTGTTGCCTGTTGTTGTGTGTAGGGAGAGACCACTTTTTTCCATTTGCTACGATCTTGACAAATTTCTTTCGTTTCTTCCACATACATACATCGAGTTATGCACGCACGTCGGTTTCGGGTACTAAGATTCGGCCCTTTTCAAGTATTTCTCCGATTTGACTCGAAAAAGTAAGGCGGTCCATGGCCCATCCGACCCGTCCACTCACTTTCGATCTGTATATCTCTTTCGTCAATCTTCTTTCATCCATCCTTTCCAAAAAATTAAAATGAAAAAAAATAATGATTGAATGTTGATGATGATGATGAATGAAATTATGTGGTTGGCTCTCGTTTTTCGAGTGATCTAATAATAATGTTCCAAACTTAAAACAGACTATTTTAAAACCAAAACTGCCGCATAAAATTCGCCTCATATTATTCATCTGCCTAGCATCCATACGTCATAGCTGCCTCCCTCGCACCCGAGCAAGTTTCCCGTTGAGGTTAAACCTCTCTTTCCTCCTCAAAGGATCGTGACCGGCATACTCCTTAGTTTTTCATGCTTTATGGCTTTCCTGTGAAAAATTACCTGCGTTGATACCGCCCGAGCTTTCAGGCTTGCAGACATTAGCTCTATTTTGTAGTTATAAAGTATATAATATGAGTTTATTAGAAAGGGTTGGCCTTATAAGTAGCAGGGATGTGATTCTCTAAAGTATTACTTTTCTCGATATTAACTGGCGAGTTTAAGAGGTTGGGGAAGCTGAAAATTTATATACAAAATGCGATATTTCTCTGCCATTACCGAGGCGGATTATTACGATTTTTGAATATGTTGTAGATATTATGAAAAACTAGGTCTGTACGTTTTCCTTTTCAAGGAAATATTTCTTGGAAAGAAACCAAACAAAATAAAAAACGGCAAAGTACAACCATAGTTAAAAAGTTGTGGAAATTAGACTTGATTAAGGCTGTGAGAAACGTTATCGCCCGCATCAAACTTATTCTTTACAAAGGTATCTCTTTCAGTTAACCTTTGTAACATTGAGACATTATATTACTTAAAAATTATGTCCTTACAAAAACAAAAACTGCAAATCCAAGCAGCAGTGTTGAAATTGTTGTATTCCGGTGTAACAATTAAGACAACAGATGAAATGACTTTCATACTGGTATTCCATCTCAGTCTTTTAACGCATTTTATTTTGCAACCAATTTTGCAACCAAGAAAGTATGATTGCAGTCATGAGATTGCAGTCATGAGATTGCAGTCATGAGATTACAGTCTTGAGATTGCAAAACCATCAGGTAGCCTATGCGCTCGTTTGCCTTACCCATGCCATAACTTAATACTTAATAACCGATTTCAAAGCAGATTACATGCATTAGGGGTCAAAATCATAACACAACACCTCAGTTAATATTATCGACTAAGTATTAGGTAAAAAACGGATAAGGGCGAGTGGGAATCGCACACGTAGGGTTCCGTAACATTCTTTAATTGGGGCACCATTTAATTATTGATTTACCTTTTTTTTTTTGTGAACATTTTTTGAAAATGTTATAACGTCTAGGTATGTACCTATTACTGTTTAAGAGATGCAGCGATTATTTATTAAGGTAGAATAAGATATGCTAAGCAAATACTTTTCTTTTATTGGGACATCTTAATTTGAAATTTTATTATATTTTTATAATAATTATGTTGTTACACCAGCATTGGAAATGGGAACACCTTAAAATTCCGAATTACTTTATTCCAAATTTTCATTTTTCCGAAAGCTATGTTAAGCTGGTGCTATTTTAGATAAAATGCATAATTTAAAAAGTAGGTTTGATTTAAAAAGCAATAGCAAAAAGTTAAGTCTTCTTTTTCTATCAAAAAATTACGTTCGAAATGACTTTTCGGATTTACACACTCAGTGAAGATACAGCCCACCGACAGACAGACAGACACGGACAGCGAAGGCTTGGTAAAAGGGTCCCGTTAGCCCCTTTGGGTACGGAACCCTAAAAAAGAATATGCATCCACACTAGAAGCCGCGAGGGAAAGTGGATTCTTTGTCCGCGACAATGCAGCCGCCGCATTGTGATGCAAATCCATCAAAAAGGGGCCAGCCTTTTTCAATTTCAACGCTTAGAATTCCAAGATTTTTATGACGTTTGCACGCTTGAGTTGATTTTGATTTTAATGTTAGGTTTTTCTTAAGTTATCATCTAAATATATTAAGTGTTTATAACAGAGTTTCTTAAATTTTACTGTGGTTTTTGACGATATGTGTATAATCTAGTTGTTCGACCAACAAGGCTAGCGGTGCCGGGTTCTATTTACCGGGACGTAGGAACTTTTTTTTTTGCCATAACTGGAATTCAAATCCAAGATTGCTAGCCTCGTAAGCAGAGCCACTACCAACTAGGCTAAATAACCTCGTCGTCAAATAGTAAATTAGAATTGATATAAAAAAAAACAAAGGACTATCTCACACAAGTTTTTCTCACTGGTCCATGGTCGTATTGTTCTCATGGTTATTTTTTATCAAGTTTAAGGTTACCTTACCTACATTTGGTAAAAAAAAATTTTTGGTAGTTTTAAGAATTTATTATTTATTACTTTATTACCTAATGTAACTTACTTTACTTAGGGCCTGTTTCACAATCGACAAGTAAATTTATCTGTCACATAAAGTTGTCTCTCTCCTTGTCTATTTTCAAGTGTACGACAAAGAAAGGGCTAAACTTATCCGTCAAATATCCTTTACTTGTCGATTGTGAAACAGGCGGTTAATGTAACTTAGTTTTAAGTACTATTATGTTTTTGTGAATGGAAAAAATGACCTTCTGCTGGAGTTTCTTGCGGCGCTTCTTCTCCGCAATGATGGTCTTGTCCGAAGCGCTGGTAGACTCACCCTATATTACCGACGTGTAAAAGAGCCCTCATGTGGCCTATTTACTGAATAAATATTTTGAATTTGAATTTGAATCTTGTTGACCTAGTCCTAAACAACTACTAGGCTTGTACAGTCACAACGGGGTAATGTTAAGCCGTTTGCCACTCTTTTAATTTAACTGTGTAATGCATTTTGGGTTGACAGCAGACTTGACATATTACCCGAGTGTAGTGTACACGGCTAAATTAAGAAGAGCGGCAAGTGGCGTAACATTCGTGGATTGTGACTGTACCTACTAGAAAACATATATACTATATTGAGAAATACATATATTTGCCCATACCAGGAATCAAAGCACAGGGCTACCAACTAAACTAAACGCGTCGTCGTATATATTAACTCAAATGTTGAATGTAAAAGCAATGTCGACACTTTTTTTATTTATTGCCGTTTAGTATTATATAAACTAATTGGTCTTTTGTTCTATATTTATCATCGCATTCGTTATCTCGATAGATAACCGAGATACAGATCAGGCCAATTAAAGCGGAGCATGCAAATAGCGGCTTTAACATTAAAATTTAAAGCACTGTAGTTGTTTAGTTAGTCTTTGTAGCTGGGAGAAAATAGGCATTATTTTGACGTCGAGAAATGTATACTACGATACTATAGACTATAGTACTAGGCAGATAAGATGTAAATTTTGACACACTGCACAGTGACGTTTCTGATAATTGATAGTGTTGACAGGAGTAAAACAATGCTTAATTTATTTGGTGCGTTTGAAGGAACAACAGTGTGTAAAACCTTATTGTTTTTGGAATGTTTCCGTATTTTCAATGTTTTGATACACCTTAATTTCTTGATATGAATCTGAGGTGAAAATTATTGTATATCTTTAACCGGGGTTCAAGCTATATCCATACCAAATGTCATCAAAATGGATCAATGGTTTAAACGTCAAAAGGTGACAAACAAACATACAGCCACTGACTTTTGTATTTATAATATTAAAGTATACTGCAAGTATGTACGTAATTTACGTTTACATCGTTTTCAACGCTGTTATGTCTCCAAGTGACATTTTAACACTAAAAGTGACAAATGCGACGTCATATTTAACCGAGTGGATATAAAACGACAAATTGTCGCCGCTTCATTTTATCTCGTAGATTTATCACCTCGATTACGTCTGTTTGACCCCTGATCATTCGCTTGTTACGCTAGCATAGTATGGATTCACTTTATAATATTGTTTTGATATAATACTTAAGTGTTATTATGTGTGAGTAAACAATCTACAAGCAAAATATGAATAAAGTTGTCTAGGCCAATAATTGTTGTATTTTACTTTATCTATTGGTTATATTATTTCGGTTGCATCGAGACAAACCAAAGTTGTTGCATCGAGACAAACCAAATTGTGGTTTAACGGTGCAGTTTTTAATAATTTGTAAATGTTTGTTTGATTTATTTTAATAATTAAAAAAAATAAAAAAAAGTATCGTTTACAATTTACGATTATGGCGAATAAGTCATCAGTCAACGTGTGAATTGCCATATTATTATTGAAATGGTTTAACGAATCTATCCATAATCAATTTCGCTTTAAAAATGGTTGTACTTTTATGTATGGCAAAGTTTTCTCTCTATAACCGAGAGCTATACCTATTGCTGTTACCTAAAAATAACTAACGATTGAGCCCACCGATAAATACTTAATTTTATCTTTGTCGCACCCTGCAGCTGCGCAGTAATCGCATTTTTGTGAAATAGGCATTCCACATGCAAGGCATGCAGTGCATTTGTCTTAACAAATGTCTATGTGTCAATCCCACTTACCACAGGTGGCCTCTGTGTCGCTTTCTCCATATAATAAAACCTTCAAATGTATCCTTCTCAAAATAAGTTTACGCTAAAACATAAAGAGTCTTATCCACACTCTTCCTTACAATCTAGCACATAATTAAAACAGTTGGGAATTGCATTAATTTCTTCGTCAGCACTTTTAATTTGCTCGCGAGTGTTTTGCATAAATTCTTTTTTTCTGTTCGGATGCCAAGCCCCCCAATTAGGAGGGAGCGTAATTTATTTGCTCTTAATAAGAAAGTTCCAGTTTTTTTTGTGTTTAAAAGGTGTCGGATTGTTTAATTAGATTCTTTAGGTATTTGTTGCCTATTTAGGAAATAAGTTCTTTTGTTTTTGTTATACTCCATTCTTTTAGGTGTTCAACTAAATGTAAACAAACAAATCTATGTACCTATCTTTAGAGGTTTCTTATAGCGGTTTTCATATAATAAACGTAAAGTCACGGTAAGAAAAGCTTCGTCACTTTGGACCATAAACGCGTTGAAATAGAGTCGAAAAGTGACTAACCTTTCCTTAAAGTGACTATACCTTTACTAGTCAGCTTATAGAAGGACTGTAACGATTTTTTTTGGTTTTCATGATTCTTTATTTTTGCTTACATTTAAGTACAACTATGAACGTTATAATTATAAAGTGCAATTAAATTAACAACAAAGGCTTAGGAAGTACCCATCAATACTTACCCATAAATCAATCAATCATTTATTGCATATCATATTACAATTCAAGGTGGAACAAACAGGAATAGGTATACATGTGACACCCTGCAAGGGCGCAGCAACACGAGAGGGCTAGCTACATTTATATAATAACTAATCTATGTCTACGTTACAAATACTTAAAATAATTTTCTCTTTAAACTATATGTTTGCACTTCTTATAACGTAACTAAGTAGTTTTTTTATCATCATGTGGTCACTTACCTAAGTAATAAGTATTTTATTTAGTTTGATAGATATTGAAGTATACTTAAGTACAGTCAACAGCATAAATAAGTGATCATTTCTGTACCCTGTCGCTTTCAATCGTTTCACAATTTTGTATAACATTTCAAACATGACGTTTAAGTGACAAGGTACATAAATGATCACTTATTTAGGCTGTTGACTGTACTTAAGTATACTTATATCTGGTATAAAAACAAAAAACTAGCTTTTTAAAACCGCAATAAACATCAAAACCACAATAACTAACGGCGGACACGGCACATTCCCTAATATCATAATCTAACATAGAAATGCTTTCACTATTCCAACTCCTGGGCACCCTAAACAATATTTTCAAAATTCCCCCTACGCTAACCAAATATGAACTCTAATTACATCACTTAAAGCGCATTTTACTAAAGCCTCGAATCTAATCCAGTAGAAAAAATTGCCAAGGTGATTTGAATTTTAACACTTTGAGATAAGGTTGATTTTCTATTATTGTTAAAAGTCCCGGTTAAAATGAAGTGCCCCGGGCTATTAGTCCGGGATTATCCTCTGATCCCCGGATCCGATGACCAACGTCATATTATTAAAACCGGGATTTGGTCACTTGTTCTAATTCGGTGGTCTGCGGACCTCTAGGGGTGTCTGTTTAATTGGACGAACGTTGGCTGGAATAGATCCTTGTGTGCTTAGGGGTTTCGGATTGGCAAATGGCATAATTAAACACAGTTTTTTATACACATCTATACCAAAATCATCACAAACAATATCAGTATATTATTGTTATTAAGGTCATTTTCCACCGGTGGTGAGGCGACTTTGACTGTATCTACTTGTATATAATGAACCGGGACTGCAACCCACGAGTATTGTCTTGGATGTAATATCTTAACCAACCTACCGGTCGTTAAATTTAGATTACTATTTGGTTAAAATTCTTAAGAAATTAATAGGCCTTAACATCTTAACCTAATTGTGCAAGTGGTTACAGAATTATTAACAAGTTTTTAAAGTCACGGTACGGTAATTCTGTAGCTCTGCATACCCCTCTCTGGGAACGAAGGCGTCAGTTTATGTATGTAAATAGGTCTTATAGCTTGCTAAGCATTCTTAAACTGGAAAGATAAGATAAAAATAATGAAATAAAATATGCAAATTTTCCCGTTTCTAATCTCGTTTTTTTTATCTTGACCCCTGGAACATACAGACGGACAGACAGAACAGAAAAATATGAGCAATAGGCACGATAAATCATTGTCATTTTTTACAACACTTAACTCTTTGCCAATTAATCAAAACAATTGAATTAAAGACCTCAGCTCCCGTGTTAAGGGCCCGGTTCACGGCAAGACGGATCGGCCGATTAGCGCGACACGACACCCGACACGCCCGACGTCGCAGTTATTAATAACCTAAACGATCGAGTTAATTAAAATAAACATCGCACCCTTAAATTGGAAATGAGATGAACTTGGTTTTTGAGGGGTTGATATTTTTCTGATAAAACTTGTATTTTTTAATTTTAGCACAAAAAGGGCAACAAAAAAATCGTAAAAACTGTAAATGTCGAGATAGTGAAAATATACATTAAATAAAATAGGTAAGGTAAGTCTATATATAAATATTAATGTTTGTCTGTATGTCCTTTATACAATCGTAAACTATGCATTTGATCATGAATTGTGATAATCTTCAGCAAAGTTTTGTGCATGAGTTTACGAAGGTTTCTGAGTTATTTTAGTTAGTTGAAAAAGTTTAAACTGTACCTAATATTTTGCATAATTTGATTCTTGGTTAAATTCCCAAAAAAAAACAAGTTTTCAACTAGGTAGGTACTTAACGATTGAACAATGCCCACCAAATTAAAAAGTAAAAATAAATACCGTCCAACATAAAACATAAGTTCCTTACAATGACTAACTTAAAGAATCATCACATTGAAGACTTATGACAAATCGCTACCCCAAAAAAAGACAGTAGCGTCTTTGAAAATCGTGTCTCTCGCGACCCCATTCGTCAGGGGAGGCAGTTAATCAAAGAATCACAATGACATGAATATTTATTAGAATTAGTCGGTGAGACGGTGCGGTGGCCCCTTAATTGTTAGGGTTTGAGAAGTCCGTAGTGTAAGTAGTTTTTTTTTAATTTGTTACAAATGTGTTTAAAATCTGCTAAGAGCGTGTCGGGGTGTGCTTAAGACGGGGTTCTGTAGTTGACGACACCGTCAGCGTAGTTGTTAGTGACTCGCCGACGAAGCTAGCGGTCCTGGGTTCAATTCTTTGTATGGATAAATACTTTCATGATGAGCGTGAGTATTTGTTTCTGAATCTTTGATGTTTCCTATGTTATTAAACTAATATAGTATATATTTCCCTATTTAAGTACCCATAGCACAAGCCTCAAGCTTACTTTGGGACTAGGTCGATTTGTGTAGGATGGTTTCCTACTTTTTTTACCATAAAAAAAGGACGAAGTGAGAACTCATTCAGTTGTATTTTTCTATCATAGAAAAAACTTAGTTTTACACACCAAGAAATCGGCCCAGTCTTCATAAAAAATTGTATAAAAATTGGTCTATTATCAAGGAAGTATCATATCTATGGTAAAGAGGAAACTGCACCAAGAACTGATTAAACAAACTCAAACAGCGTTCCATAAACAAATTGGATAATGCAAATGCGATCGGCGCCGGAGTTGAGACATCAAACTTCAATAATCAAAGGGCGAGATCTTGTTAAGACGCAAAGAGGAGAGATGCAGATAGGACACTTTGGAATTGTTTTTAAAATTAATATGTTGGTATGGTAAGTTGATAATATTAAAAGGTATAAATACTTTTAGATCTGTTTTATTAATGTTATTTAATCATACAAACTACATTTAAGTTTGCATTTATGACTTTAGTACTATTGGTACATCGATGTCCACTATTTTATTTTTTTATTTAATATACATTGCATAAAAATACAAATTTGAGTACAAAAGGTGAGGTTTAAGGGAATAAAGGCGTATAGTACTGTTAGGCGATGGGCTTGCAACCTGTCACTAATACACTGGTAAACATCTTAGCCTAAGTGTGCAAAATGTGGTTACAGAATTATCAACAAGCTTTTAGAGTTGTTGGTAATTCTGTAGCTCTGCCTACCCCACTCTGGGAATAAAGGCGTGAGTTTATGTATGTATGTTTATGTAAGGTGAGGTTTTATTTGGTAACTCTAACTTCAATTTTAACTGGTAAAAAAAGTCATTTTGACATATTTAAAAAAAATATATTTAATCAATTATTTCAACAGGTAGGCACTTAATAGAACCTTATTAACATACCTAACATATTTTTTATCCATCATCATTCATCATATGTAAACCTACCTTGTAACTACCGATTTTTAAAAGAAGATTTACACATTCAAATTTAAGACTGCGCCGAGCGTCCAGTGGCGCCCTCATTACTGTTATTGGGTTTTCTAATTATCTAACCAATTTCCTTGGAACCAAACAAAATGTGTTTGTAGCGCAAGTATAAACACAATTTATGGGATACGTAACAAACTTTAATACCAATTACCCTTTGAGTAGTCAGCTTAACGGGAAAAGGTGGCCACTTTTTTTCGTTAAGTTAATAACTCGAAGGTGAGTTGTTATTAAACTATATGATATACCCTATAAGTTGTGTTTTCATTTGTAGTACAAACAAATTTCGTCCAATTTCAAGAAAATACTTTAGTTTATTAGAAAACACAATAAAAGTAATGAGGGCGCCACTGGACGCTCGGCGCAGTCTTAAGTAAAAAGTGTAAATCAACGTCTTACCTCCTCTTCTAAATCTTATCTACTCTTTGCCCGGATTTAGTTAACATATGTACCGTGGGGTTGCCAGCCATAAATAATAATTCAGCCGAGATAAATCGACGTATGGTAATACGCCCAAATTATTTATCGAGGGGCAACCCCGGCAAGTGCAGGGTTTTTGTTTGGCAGCTTGGAGTAATTTGGATTTTGTTTGTAATACAGGTGGTAGGAATAAATATGGGGTCCATATTGGCTCATATAAAATTGGTCTTCCGATTTTTTATACAAATAACGATTTGTGACTATACTCATCATTACTTCGAAAAATTTTGCTCATAATTTTTAAGTCATAATTATCGCAACTCATACCTAATGCATTTTTTCAAAAAACTGTCTCATTAGATTTTTATAAATCTAACCTAACCTAACCTAATCTTATCTAACACGTAGGTAAGTAGGTAATTTAAGAAATTCTGAATCGTGTACTCGTACGGTTCCATGAATATATATTATTGAAGTTATAAGTTCAGATGATTATAAGTTCCGATCATTAGTATTGAAAAAAAAATGAAGAGAGAGAGGAGTGATCACATACATACATACATAAACTCACGCCTTTATTCCCAGAGTGGGGTAGGCAGAGCTACAGAATTACCTACCAATAACTCTAAAAACTTGTTAATAATTCCGTAACCACATTTTGCACTTTTAGGCTAAGATGTTTACCAGTATATTAGTGACAGGTTGCAAGCCCATCGCCTAACAGTACTATACGCCTTTATTCCCTTAGCCGTCTCTTACGACATCTACGGGAAGATATGGAGTGGCACTATTCTAACCCGGCAACCATCCCCCCGGTGATCATTAGGTTGTAAAATTATATGAGATACATTTTCGAAGTTCCAATAATCTTATGAACTTTGAAATAATATGAACTTTGGCGCTCCCATAAATATAATATTCTTGAAGAAGAAGAATTTAATATATTTGAAATAATGTTCTTATTTTTACTAGAAAATCAATGTTTTTTTCTCCCGGCAAGAAGGCAAACGAGCACACAGGCCACCTGATGGTAAGTAAGTGGGTTTTGGGACCCCTTATACATTTGCATTGATATATACATATGATTTATGTGATAAATATATTTCTTCATTCTAAATTTCATCTAAATCCGTCCAGCCGTTTAAGTGAGAAGGAGTAACAAACCACACAAACATGTACGATAAGATTTATTGGTTTTTAATTAACCCAGAGGTAAAGTAAACTATAAATAACACTTAATAAAAAAACTTTTTTAAATATGATCCTATTCTAACACACCCTACTCTAAATCAACGCACTTTTTACAAAATTTACGTGCACGGTAGTGCCGGACCAAGTTCTTACAATCTCGGCGTTCTCCCCATACATAATATTCCAAGCGCGTGCGTGATAAAGTGACTTTCCTAAGCCAATACGCTTGTTTTATTGGACTTATTTGTCAAGAACGAGGAACTGTTTTTCCCGGGCCATAAATCAGTGTTGCTCTTTATTGAGTTTATTGGGCGAATTTGCTTGATTTATTCTTATTGTTTTTTAAACATATGTGTTTTTTTTGTTCAACAGTTTTCAACTTTCCTTTTTTTATTTGAAGGTTCTAAAATAAATTCTATGTTAAGTTATTTAATATCGTTATTACTGTTAAATATATTGTATTAGATGAGATGGGTTTAAAGGGTAAGTCAAATTTTCTTTGTAGCTTGTTGCCATGGTGACGTCTCCTGGGTCACTCTTTAAAACTATGATTTCAATCGATATAATTCCACTAAAAATCAGTTTTATTGGCACTTACAAACCCATTCTATTATGGTCTTTCTCCTGAGTGTGCTAGAAGCTATTGTTACTTTTTTTCTAAGAAACTCTATCACTGTCTCCTGGCTTACGGGACTGAATACCTAACAATAACAAAAAGTTGATCCACCCAAAAATATCCCACGAAAAAAAACTGGTTATGATTTTTTATAGCATACAGAAGGCCAACAATGATAATTATCAATCATTCCACTACCTAAAAAGTCAATATTTTTTAAAGTTCTCCCTGTCTGTTCGTATTTTTCTTTAGGCTAAACAATAAATAAATAAATTAGCAGGTAACAACAGGGTGTTAAACATTGCCAAGCACCGACCGTAAATCTAATAGCCGGCTATTACGAAAACATTTATTATTCATCAACTCTACGCGTCGTTTAATTAATCATTCGTATCGCAGCAGTCGTCAACCTAACACAATTAATATCGCACTCTATTAGCCGTATCGGGGACGTTTTCCTGTTCATTTCCTTTATGTAAATGTTTGTCACCCCTGCCTTGAGGGAGAACTGATTAAGATTTTTTTCTCAAGAAAGCGTGTGTTTTGCTTTGACATATTGTAATAGCGATGTTGTGAATTTGAATTCGGCTGTGTTTTGATTATGATATGATAATTTTACTTGGCTTATATTTTAAAATGATCTTTTTTCCGAGATTGTTAACGGCTTAATTCACTTTAAATCAAGATTAACACGTTAATTAAATCAATATTACTGTATAGTGTTTAATTACATTTTATTTTATTTTAGGTCTTAATTATTGCCGTGGTTCTGTTAATTATTTAATCTATTTAAGTAAGTTATTTTGGAATCGTCTAATCATAATATAGTAAGTAATATTTGTTCATGTAGCTGTCCAAAGCCAATTATTATTCTACATCTTATTGGTGCACTGTTAAGACGTATAAAATTATATGTAAATGCACTGCATGCCTGCAGTAAAACAGATTAACTTTGACAGTGGATTTTACTGCACAAACTCAACTCGATCAAAAATATATTATGATATACCTATTGTTATATATATTTGCAAAATATATAAGATCAAAATATAATAATTCAATAATTAAATTCCATGCTACATCGAAGTTTAAGCTGTGACATAAAAGCAAGACATTATTTATTTATTTCAACTTTATTACACAATAAAAGAAAAGTACAAATGGCGGACTTAATGCCTTTAGGCAATCGATAATGATTACTATGCATGCAGCCCTAAAAAAAGTACAAACTTAAGCATACAATAACTTAAAACTCTTGTTAAATGTGACGTGAACTTCCATATGCAAATACGGCAGTTAACGTTTGATTAAAACAGGGCTAACTGAAACGACTCGAGTTAACGCTCCGTTTAACTAAAGTAACAGTTAACTTTAACTTATGACGGCACTTAGCTTAATAGCGAATCATAGCTTTGTTTTATTGTCAAAATTTAACGAAACTTTTTAACATTTATATATTTTTTGAACCCCAGTTCCGAAAAGCCTTAAACATAATTTCCCGACTCATACTCGTAAATGTAATCCGGTTAAATTTACATTGTATGTGGTAAAATGGGAACAACCTGTAGATACTTGTGAAATAGGTGATATGACAACAAAAACAAAATTTCACGTCCCTAGATCCAACGTTTTCGGCTGGTCCTTGATGATACATAAATACTTACCCACTTTCACGCCTGCAATACCAGAGTGGGGTAGGCAGAGCAACAGACATTACCTAAAACTCTAAAAACTTGTTAATAGTTATGTAACAACATTTTGCACAAATAGGCTAAGACGTTTACCAGCGTATTAGTGACAGGTTGCAAGCCCATCGCCTCAACAACAAGCTTTTACCCCCTTAGTCGTCTCTTACGACATCCACGGGAAGACATGGAGTAGCACTATTCTAACCCGGCAACCAGACGGGCAGTACAATCAGCCAGAAATTAGTAATGAGCAGTCATAATCAAGAGGAAGCTCAAGATATGGGCCTACGAATCAACGCTAGGAAGACCGTTGAAATGCGAGTACAGTCATGCGAAAACCGACCCATCAGACTCAATGGTACACCTCTGGAATCTGTCGCAAAGTTCACATATCTCGGCAGCACAGTGACCAACAGCGGTGGCTCTGATGATGACGTCAACGCGAGGATCAAGAAAGCGAAAGGTGCTTTTGCCCAGCTAAAACCAGTCTGGGATTCGAACGTGCTCACCCGGCGGATCAAGATTTCCCTCTTCGATTCCATAGTGAAGTCTGTTTTGCTCTTCGGCTGCGAGACCTGGAAAGAGACTAAAGGACTGACGAGCAAGCTACAAGTGTTCGTCAACAAATGCCTAAGATCCATCCTGCGCAGATTCTGGCCGAACACTATCAGCAACGAGGACCTATGGAATCAATGCCATCAAATCCCGATTAGGCAAGAAATCGCCCAACGGAAGTGGAGGTGGATAGGGCACACCCTCCGAAGAATAGAGGACAACGCCGCCAGGGTCGCGTTCACGTGGAGGCCGCGCGGGAGCAGGCGACGAGGCCGGCCGGCGCACACGTGGCAGCGCACCATCGACGCCGAGCTGCGGGCAGCCGGGCTGAGTTGGAGAGACGCGGAGCGAGAGGCTCAGGACAGGAGCGGATGGAGACGTCTCACGAAGGCCCTCTGTACCACTGGGGTACCATAGGACGACAACAACAACAAGTCACAATTAACTGTTCTGACTAATTATAAAAAAAAAAAAATTTATTGAACTTTACGCTCACATAATATATGGGGTACTAAAAACGTTTATAAGGTTTATTGTTTGGTTTTCTGGATAATTAACTGATTAACCGATATTTTTGACTCATCTCTGTCTTAAAGAGCTGGACTTATTGCAAAAAATATTTATAAATAAAAAAATGATAATCAAGTATTGAATGTAATTTAACAATAGCTATAACCTGTACGCACGATTCATTCATTCAACATATTGCCATTAGTACACTTGCAAAGGTTATTTATTAATACTCATACTTATGGTATGATTCATAGGTACTGATTTAAGGGAAATATTGTATTTAAACAGTACAAGGAAACATAAATAAATAAAAAGCAAGCTTTTAAAGCCAGACAATTTTTTTTTATATTGTCGCTGATATATGTTGAAAATATTAAAGTTAAGTGGGTGATGGTGCGGTGTGTGAGATTGATTAAATAATTTCATTTCATTTCATAATCCGGCTCTTTTTAAACAATGCTATGTATGTAGATTTTTACAGTAACTAGTTTTTCTTGTTAGTCTTTTACCTCGTATAGAATTCTCCGCAGATGAGCAGAAATAATTTGCAGGTATATAAATGAGTTGCTATTTTCAACTGGCCCTTATCTTATGAAGGTATTAGTCATAGACGGTAGGTCGGAGTTCAGTGCTATGGTCAGGTTTATTATAGACACAGCTTGTGTTTCCATACATGTATTTTAGATTATTTCGTTATGAATCTAATACTCGTAGTATTGAAGCAAATGTTTGTTGCTATAGTCTGTGCCAATTGACACAACTAAACGCACCAATTTACCATTAATAACTTGATAATCACGTGCTTTTAAAGATAAAGTGAGATCTTAGCAATGGTTTATACACGTGATCTTTACTTTTACATTAAGTTTAATATTAAATAACTATTAAATATACGTTATTTTCAATAAAAACACGCTCGATGAATATTTGAGGTTATGTGTCAAATAGTACTAATTTGTTTACGTCTTTGGCTATTTCAATTGACACAGACTATAAAGGAGTACAACTCAATTTAGAGCCCGGGTACGCATGAGGTGCAGGGGTTCGATCTATCGGCAGAAAACATGCTGCTAAATTGACAATGTACGCGCTAAAATGTGTTTTGTTCGCACTGACGGGACTACTTAAACTCGCCGCTTGGACATTCACTCGTTCGTCCGTTCGACCATCGTTGTTGAGAGAATCACTATCCAGCATCATGGTTTCTGCCGACGATGGATCGAACATATAAGGCTGCTTAATTGAAAATGCACGCCCTAAAATGTGTTTTGTTCGCTCTGACGGGACTACTTAAACTCGCCGCTGCGATTTCGCTCGTTCGTCCGACCGTCCGTTGTTTTTTAGAGAACAACTGCTTACATCTCTCGCGTTTTGTGTCTATCACCGCCATCTCTGTAGAGATCTTCAACTGATTCTACTTATAGTGAATCACTATAATTCTGTTGAACCATGGTGCAACATTTGTTAGGAATATGTTAGTAAGCTAAGACACTCATTACTTGCCAGAACTAGTAACACAGTAATTATTCCGCCCACGGGAGGGTAGTCGGAAAACACAATTTTCTTTTACGAGCCACGTCAGGAGATCAGCGACTTGTTTAATTTGAGATGTACTTGTGGACTTAGAAAAACGTGGCCAAGTCTCAACGCACACATTGACTTCAGTAAGATCTAAAAATATATATTTTGGAAACGTTATGGAAATAGTAAATGTAAGAGACATTATAATGGAAGTAACTAACGGTGTATAACAAAAATGTATTTATATATCATGATTATGCGATACTTTACAAAGCGTTACGTGCAAAAAATAAGAAAAACTATTTGGATGAAATATTACATTACCCAAAGGTCGTAAATCCAATATGTTTAAGAGCGATAAGAGCACTCCATTTACACCTTTAAAATCATCAAAACCACATCTAAAAACAAACATACCCGTAAGAAAGTCCAAGTCAAGCGAGGGCCATTCAATGTCATTAACCGCCATTAAAACAGGCGGGAGTGTCATTAAGGAGATCGTTAAACGTCGTGAAGAGTCGTGAAGAGCGGTGAGACGTCGTGAAGCGACGGATCACGACGCGCTGGGGATTTGTCTGTCGCCGCCTTAAGTTGGAAGTTTTAAAAGGATTATGAGAGTTGGGTAGTGGAGAGCCGAGTTCTTTTGTTTTCGGATTTGTGGCGGTTTAGATAATTATGATGTGTTTGCGACTGGTAAACATTTGTTTGAGAGCGAATAAAATGATACGAATAATCTTTACCTCAACGATGTATTAGGAAAAACTCATCTTTTATGTAAAATAGGTTCCTACGTTGCATTTAGGACATACAGCTAAATATATTTAAGAACAAATTGTTGACCTGGCTCCTAGATAGGTGTTTCTATAGTGTTAAGGACTTCCTCGAGCAATGTAATCAAATGTAATAATTTGTAATAGTTTGTGATCATTGACACTTCTGATATTTTATCAATTTTAACGCTTTTATTTTAAATGTATTTTGTTATTTAATATTATATAATGCATAAAATTAATATTTGCACACTTGCTTGCAGGCTGGATACATTGGACATTATTATTATTTAAAATTGACTGTAAAATCTTGTGTACTGTACTCTGCAAATAAATAAATGATTGATTGATTGATTGATAGGTTTAAAGTTATAAATCATTAGAAGTATTTAAAACGCAAGTATATAAAATATGTAAACACTATTCTATGATGTGTCGTCATTGGTCTAACATTCTGACGATTATTTGTGTCTGTCTTAGATAGCTATATTGTATACTAGTGACCCGCCCTCGCTTCGCTTCGGTTTATGTGAGTATGATATATAGCCTATAGCCTTCCTCAATAAAAAGGCTATCTAACACTGAAATATTTTTTCTAATCCGACCAGTAGTTCCTGATATTATCGCGTTCAATCAAACAAACAATCAAACTCTTCAGCTTTATAATATTAGTATAGATGTATCTTACGTAATACATTTAAAGCACTATTAAAATAAAAACCAAAAAACATAAAGCCCCTGCATACGAACATATACATAAAAGAAATATCTCGCTCCCAATAAGTCCTCAAAAAGAGTCCAACAATGATCAAATCAAATGTACAACAAAACGTAATGGAAATCGAAAAGTGCCTTTTTCCTAAAAGGTATTTCCTGATAACAGCGCTCACTCAATGCGAGGCATCCGTAACAATGCTGCACCCCATTATGAAGAACTGATTCCACCTTATATGAGATAGAACGCCTTTTTGAGTATTTCATTTATGACCTTACAACCTATTCGCTAATACGACGAACAAAAACCAAAAACGAACGTAAGATAATCCAAGTAAAGACTAAATTTCTACAGCGTTGCGAACGAAGATGAAAACGAAAACGCGTAAAGCAAAACGAATTCTGTACGGTTCGACGTTAAATAGAGAATGCGATGCGTGGAGCGAAATTAAAAACTCGAAGCGTCGAGGAATGCCATTCGGAGTCAGTGTCGACGCGTTGTTTAGTAAAATGTGCAATCATATAGAAAACGGATCGGACAAAAAGTTGTATTATCCGATATTATTATACAAGGGGCGATTGTTTGCAGGATTTCGTGCGAAAAAATTGCAAAGGCGTTAGGTGTTCATTTATTTCGTTTTCGAATTCCCGAATTCGGATGAGGCGGCTTAATTGATCGATTATGGAATCGAACGTTCGAAGCGATATTTTTGCGTCGCAACTCATTAGTTTTGAGGAGTTAATGTTGTATTAATGCCTTATCATTATCACTTGGCCGCTTTTACTGTGCGTATTTTTATGAGGTTTGTTAAATTGAAACTGACATAATTATAATAAACTCATTCATTATTCACTTCGAAAGTAAAACTTCAAATAATAAGCCAAGTCTCGAAGTTTTCTAACAAACAAAATTGACCGCTCCGCATAATACATCGATTCGTCTGCAATGGGCCTCAATATTGCAGGCTCAAAGAGTATAAAAATAAAACAGATCCACCGGCGGTCATTCTCCATTTATTATTTATCAATTGTATAAATTATTGAATGGGTATATCCCTGAGTGAAGCTATTCTGACCCCTGGAAGGATGGGGTCACGTTTATGACCAGCCGCCGCCAAGTCGCTCGATTTATTGCTATACTTGGATGGGTTTGCTTGTGATGTCTACCTTGTATGTTTGCTTTTAAAATTAGTTTTAGTGCAATAAAACGTATTTTTATATCTTACCGACCTTATGTTATTATTTAAATACGGTATTAGCAGATAGAAATAGAAATAGAAATAGAAAATATTTATTCGACGATCACAGGAAAAAACAAATAAAACACAGATTAAATTTAACATTGACAAAAAGAATAGATAAGAATAGATTTTCTATAGCATCAAAAATTCATGGTTTAAGTTTTTGTTTGCTTTCGTTTGTTTTGAAGCTAGAATGTATAAAAACTTAACTTGTGTTCGGACTGTATGTAAATTTAAAATGAAATGCACGCAATTTAGTTTTTTTTATCTATTTATGCTATGACGACGGTTAGAAATAGTAAAAAAAATAAGACAGATTTATGCCGGTGCATCTCTGAAAGACAAACATAAAAAACAACTTTCTTTGCAAAACACTACAGACTACAGTATAAATAATATTAAAATTTGCGTTGTTTTAATTAAGTATTGTTTTGTGATTTATCTATTCCCTTTCCGTAACCATGACAACTAAAAAGATTTTGCAACGTGAATAAAGTAACGCGGTAAAAATCCTACATTAAGTTGAATTTCATCCCGTAAAAATGCATTCTCACAAAAATAGGTGAAAAGTAGATAAAACAAAAACATGATCCATTCATTCCTCAGACACGAGTGCACTGATCAAACCCAAACGGGTATTGCAACGTAACTTATAAATGCTGATATTTTCCGATGCGCGTTTTTGCCGGCCGGCCGCCGCGCAGTGCGTAATTTATGAGCATTTTGACTTAAGCGGTTTTGATCCAGCCGCTTATTTTATGAAGGCAGTTTTCGGAAATTGTAGCAATTTCACGTCAAGTGCGAAATTTGACGAATAACGTACATAATTTGGATTGTCAGTGTCATTTTTTTTGTGTAATAATAATAATCACGAAAGATGTTATAGTGCTGCCTGCAAAGCTAGAGATCCCGGGTTCAATACTCGGTAAGGGCAAATAGGGTCTTGGATATTTCCTATTTATGTAAGTGTTTGAGTTGTTTAAGGTGGAATTAGGTCAAATTGTGTAACATCACAATTACTACTCTACACAATTAATTACTCATCTGTTTAAAAAAAGCCAAAACAATTTATATATTTTGCGAGCCAAGTTCTAAAGTTCCCCATATCGCCCGAAGCGTAATCGAACCAATTGAATGGCGACCCCGGACAGTCTGCCAATGTTCTGAGACGACCACTAAATTTGAGCCCCGATTGCCTTCAACGGACGATGCAAGTCAAAAGAGTTTATACTGTCACGTATTTCCAATTATATTGGGTGAATAACATTTGGTTTTTCATATTTTTCCGCGCATAAACTAAACAATTTAATATATATGAATGAATGAATGAATGAATGAATGATATTTATTTTCCAAAGTAAGTCACAGTACATTGCATGTTATGTCAAAAGTACAAGAAATGACATTGGAATCGTCAACAATATACATGCAATATATATGTAACGGACTTAAAAATTAAAACCGGCTTTTTTTTTCCTTTTCATGAATTAAAACAATTAATACTGTAATTGCATAGACTAACACTAAAAAAATACACAAAATATCTTTATAATTTTAATAAAGTGTATCTCTTAACTTGTTTTTCTGACGTAAGCAAAGGTCTCGTTTCGAGTGGGATACACATGACATTTTAATTTTGTACTGTCGTCTCTGACTTGCACCAACTTCACCTCTAGCCATTGTCTTAACCCACAATCGACCGCCTAAAAATGCATCAGATAGTCGGTTACGTCTCATAAAGAGACCTCGCCGATAAACGTCGAATGTCGAGAATGGTACTTAGAGGGTTTTGCTACTTGACCATTGGATTTTATTGTTCGATATTATCATAAGGGTCAATTTTCGTAAATTTTCCTCGGGGTTTTCACGTGTTTTTAGATTGTGGAATTGGGTTCGTATACAATAGATAAAGTCTTGAATTTCTTTAGGGTACTTGGCTTGATACACTTTCGTTCCTCATATGCATGGCGATTTTATACCCTTTTTAAATGGTTTTGATAGTTAAATTTTATGTGATTTGTAAAGCACAGAAATATGATAAGTAGATGAGATTGACACTGAAATTTGTAGCAGGCACCTAAGTCATACAGTCATACATCCTCAGCTGCGCGATGTACTAAATAAGAGCCAAATCAAAAGCCTCCGAAACCGACGTACGTGCATGAAGAGTTTGATGAATGTGGAGAAAACTGAAAGTTGTATATGTTTATACCTGTGCATCTGGTGATCCATAGTCTCTACCTACCCCATTGGGAGATAGGCGTGTAGGTATGTATGTGTGTATGTATGCACTTATATCTTGTTGACATACTAGGAGAGCACGGGGCAATTTTAACTCGCTGGTTAATATTTCGCAGATTTATTGGGAGGAGAGTTTTTTATAAGAGCCTGATTACCACCAATGTAATTTTAAACTTTGATTCTTAAGTATAGTGACCAGCCAATAATATCATACCCAGCTTTGGGCTCAAATTTAGGTAAGTATCTGAAACACTGTTACACACAAAAATATCTGACGAGACTCTATTCCTAAAAGCATAAGCTATAATTTTGAACAAAAATTAATCCGTACATTTAATTAAAATTACCATATTACATGTAACTTGTGGTAAATTTAGGAATTAATACGAACAATTAACATTCATTGATTTTCAAAAAAGCTATTCTAATTTGAAAAGGAAAGCAGCACAAGTATCGATTTGAAGTATAAGTGATACAAAATATCCAATTCCCGGTAAACCCCGTAAAAACTCCCCCCACCGCTCAATCGTGCGCCTGCGCTTGCTAATAAGCGCACGCGCAAGAAGAGCGTAATGTACGCGCTGACGTTTGACTGACAGCTCCTGCTGAGCGGGTCTGACCACAGGGTTGCTACTGTAAAGAAGATAGGTATAAGATTTGATACCTACTAGGATGAAGAAGCCTTAATTACTGGCCACTTTAGGAAATTCACACTAGGATTTTTTTCTACTACTGACTAGGAAAATAAATTGATTAAAATCTGCTTTTGGCTAAAGAGCTTAAAAACGTCACACGGTCATTTCTAAGTCACATCCAGTGCTACGTAATGTGGTTACAAACAAAATGACGACATTCCGCCACTAGGTCTAAGCGAGCGTGGCAAATAGGTACTGATAATGAAAAGAAAAACTCAGTAAATAATAATCAAAAAAATATAATGAAATAGTATGCTTTTGAGACCAACCTCTATAAACATGTTTTTTTTTTAGAATACCTTTTAAAGAAAACTCGTTTTCAATTATTGTTAGTAAATTGGCTATACATTTTACACAAGCACATTCAATGTCAAAATACTCGAAATTGCTTAAGATAATAGTTTCAATTCATCGTTTTTAGGGTTCCGTACATAAAGGGTAAAAACGGGACCCTATTACTAAGACGCCTTAATTACTGGCCACTGTAGGAAATTGACACTAGGACTTTCAAAGGTATGCTGTTTTTTTTTATAATTTTCTGTGGAAATAATGTCCGTCAGTCTGTCTGTCTGTCACCATGCTGTATCTCTATGTGTTAATCCGCCGTATGAGCTACCTACATTTCAAACTTCATCAAATCCGTTATTAATACACTCGTACCCTGCCGTTGCAGTTGGTGATTCCCTGCATTCTTATCGCGAACGGAATATAGTCAATAATAGCTTCTGCACGCGACAACGTCCGCATAGATTTCGATTATCGTTATTCCCTCAGGAACTTTTAAATTTGCCGGGACGAAAAGTATTTCCATTCCAAATTTCTTCTAAATCTGCCCAGCCGTTGCAGCGTGAAGGAGTAACAAACTAAAACACACACACTCACACAAACTTTCGCATATTATTATATTAGGATTAAACTTTCTTCTTAACACATCAAGGGGCAACCCTATATCTCCGGTTTTTACCAATTCCCGGTTTTAGCATCTAATGAATAATATCTCGGATAACCGGCCGGATGAAACCGTCGACGCTTTCGCGACGTCTTATTCCCGGTAATTACTAAATAGGCCATTAGTGGCTAATTGGGGGGTTTTAATTACCTTACAGACTTTATTAAGAGATGAGTTAATTTTCGTCTGTTGTGGTACAGCTGAGTTTCGTAACCTAAAATTATGGTGTTAGACTTTCATGGTGCAGTGTTTGTCAGTTTTTTTTCCACCCTTAGAGGTATTTAAAAAACACCTAGTTTCTCGAGTACTAGGTTTTTTTTGTGGGATCGAAATAAGTAGAGTCCAGTAAATGAAAACTTGGTTTATTTAGACTAACTATTTTTACGAAACTCTACTCAAATCTCTAAGTCCATCACCGTTGGCATCTTTAAATCCAGAGACTCGTTCATTCCGTTCCCATTCATTCTATCCCTTCACTGCCGTTCATACATCTCATTCATTCGTCAAACATTCGAATAAGGCTTGCCTCACAATCCTACTAATTAGTTCTGGAGAAAATTCAGAGTTTTGACACATTTTCCTGCTCAACTACGTGTGAATACATTTATTTCTTATCGTATGTTAGATTCATTGTTTTATATAATGCTAGGTTAAGTTTTATAATTGTATATTTAAAAAAACGACTAACTGTTGAGTTTCTTGCGGCGTTCCTTCTCAGCAGTGGTCTCTTGCGAAGCGCTAGTAGATTTTTGACGTGTAAAAGTGCCCGTGCGGCCTACTTACTGAATAAACATTTTTTTTTTACATACAATCTAAATAATATTGACAGTTAATAAAATACCAAATTGATATTATAAAGTTTTTATTACCTACGTCTTGTAGTAATCTTGGTACATTGAATTTAACTACAATTTGTAAGAGTTCCTTTCGAACGCGTAGAAACCCCTAGGTTTTAGGGGAAGCCTCTGAATCGGGGAATACTGTCATACGCGAAGGTAAGATGTAGTGAATAATCCTTTCCCATCGTTTTTGGTCGGATTACTTCGTATTTATCTTGGTTTCTCAGTTAATTGAGAAAGCACGATTAATACGAACTTAACCGACAAAAAACGATGGAAAAGGATTATTCTCTACATCTGTACGAGTATATTGCAGCTAGTGATACATAAGCTCTACATCTGAACGAGTATATTGTCACTGTCATAGTATAATTGCAAGGGTTCGAACTTGTTGAAATGAAATTTTTGAAACCACATTTTTGGCAGGTCGTACCTATACGATTTCATGATTGCTCTACTACAGTTCCTTGCAGCGCTTCTTCCCAGCTTAATAGGTTGTGTGTCTAATTTCGTGATGTAAGTACAATAAGGATTACATTACATATACATACCTAGATTCCATTTTTAAAAAGGTTCTATCTTCAAAATGGCCTTCTTACCAACTTAACGGATATTATACTCCCCTATAAGATTCCTAATTTGACCAACACCGCTGACCATAGCTATAGATATGTAGATCTAAACTGACCCATACCACAGACTGTATATAGTTACAGATGTATACCTAGTTGTCTATGTAAAACAATATCCCACAAATGGTGCTATCCATCGGTTAGCATTTATATCTGCGGGTCCGGCAGGGGTCAGTCGATCGCGGAATTATGCAAAGTGTTTCGTCATTACGGACAGCTCTATCTCTTGGCTATAGTGGCTTGTGTCTTGATACTTGCATGATTTGATCTCTACGTTTTTTGCATCACGACTCATTCGCGTGAAATTGACGCTATTATTATTAATTTGATCATCGTGAGCAGATGTTAATTTTACAAGATTAAGTTATTAATTAATGCTGTTTTTTTTTCTTGATTTTAACTTATGAGGATAACTTTACTACCTATTTCTCGCCAACCTCTTCATTACTTTATGCTCAATAGCCATTGATCTCGGCGCAATGCTTCTTTTCCCAGTTTATTTTAGTTTATTTTATTTAGGTTTCACGATGCGATGGCCTAGTTCGTAGTGACCCTGTCTACGAAGCTAGGGTCCTGGGTTCAAATCCCGGTAAGGGCATATATTTATGCGATGAGCCCGAATATTTGTTTCTGAGTCGTGGACGTTTTTCTATGTATTTAAGTATATATTTCTCTACATAACTAGTTATATAGTACCCATAGTATAAGCCTAGAGCTTGGTTTGGGACTAGGTCAATTGGTGTGACACTGTCCCGTGATATTTATTTATTTTACTATACAATTTCCAAACGATGATATTGTGTGTGTTCCTCTAACTATCTATTTATTTAAGATTCTATTCCGTGTTTTTTTACGTTCATAGACTGACAAATAATGACATATCCTACATACCAGATCTATTCGTTTAAAACAGACCCAGATATCTGGGCAAAACTCACTATCTTTGTTTTCACATAAAGATATCGTACTTTCATTAAACTGTTTAAGATTTAAAATGCTCCTTGAAGAAAAAACACAATGCGTTTTTGCACGCGCAGCAACTGTCAATGTCTCGGGATGTATGCTCATGTATCAAAACCTCTCGGTCGCGCTACAACTAGCGCACGTGCGTCTTACGGGAGGGTAGTGCAAGAATTACAATCATTTATTCAGCACTGGCCGAGGGCGGTTTATTGACGACTGCTACCACACTCAGCGCCAATGTACTCCAAATGGGGTCGATTTTATATGGGAATTGGGAAAGGCGGTTTAAAGACGCCTGTAGAAATACGTCCAGTGCCAAGAAGTCAAAATGGGGTCCGTTTTATATGAAAACTGGGGTGAGAGGTAGTAAATGTGGTGGCATGTTGGGGTGTATTGGCAGTAATTTTGTACGGTTAGTTTATTAGATGTTTCCTTAAATGTAATTTTATAAGCTTATTTATATCAGAAAAGAGTTTTAATTTATGAGGTCAAAAAAATACAAGGGACGATCTCTCTCAATTGGGATTGTTCATATTTTTACAATTACTCCAATTCGAAAACCATTTCGAGGAATAGGATTTTAAAGGCGTTCTGCATTATTAAGTTTTTAAAATATTTACTAATTTTGGATATTTCGGCCAAAGTATATTTAACCTTTGTTTGACTTTCGTTTTCGGCTTGAAGCCTTCCTAGGTGTATCTTACGGGTTAGGCAAAAACAACTTGAAGTAGTATGTTTTAATACACTATTACAATCACCTTTTTTCATTAGATATCATTTAATTGTTGTTATTTATTAGAAAATGCCATCCCAAATTTAAAATAATCATGTCATCCATAAAATGCTTGCTAAATAAATAAAGATATTAAAACAAAACTATTGGGTCAAATACAAAATCAATGAAACTAGTGTCTTAAAATTTCCTATTCTTTCGAATTAGAAAGTAAAAACTCTGAGTTATTTTTTTTGGTCAATCCCAATTCGACCTAGTCCCAAATCCCAAACTAGAATCGAACGTATAATATATGTAGAGAAACACATAATTAAATCAAACAAATACATTAATAATATCATTGTTCATTAAAAAAAAACATTTAACCTGCCACTAAGTAGCAGTGTTCGCATTGTCGTGGTCCGGTGTGGAGATAAGACTTCCGTTTTAATTACTAGTATATAGAGCATTCCATCTTAGCCCTCAGGCTTAGCATCGTATGGGCAGTCTTGGGATTGCAGTCTTAAGACTGTAGTCTTGAGAGTGCAAATGTCTATGGGTCACAGATTGCCTTCTCTATGCTAAAAAAAGACTTTATTGTGGCTTTACAACTTTTTTTTATGTCTATACTGGGTGTAATGTAATTGTTAAGTGTTAAAAGTTATTGATGTGATTTTACTCATTGGGTAACGTACTGTCGATATCAGTTTAAAGTTTTCTGATACATACATACATACATACATACCGTCACACCTTCATCCCAGAGTGGGGTAGGCAGAGTTACAGAATTAACAACAACTCTAACAACTTGTTGTTAATCATATAACCACATTTTGCACAACAGGCTAAGATGTTTACCACGTGTATATTAGTAACAGGTTGCAAGCCCATCGCCTAACAATACTACAAGCCTTTAATCCCTTAGTCGTCTCTTACGACTTCCACAGGAAGACATAGAGAGGAATAATCACTTGGCCACACTTAAAGATTACATCCTGTATAAAATATGAAAACATTATAAAAGGTTCGGTCTTAATGCATACTAACATTTTGAGAAAAAATACTCCAGTATCATCAGTATCTTACTCTAACAGGGGAAAGTATATTCTTTTCTTATAAAATATTCAAATCCGCGATCCATCGGGTTGACGAAGTGAACTATTTCGACTTATCAAAGTAAACATTCTCGTTAGAACCCCGATATTATGTAAATTGACGAGTCGCATTATTATTCATACTGTTTTTGCAAAGGGAGCCCTAATCTTGCGCACTGATATTTACAATGTTACAAAATCACTTGATAAACATACCAACGCAAAACTCAACCTTAACGCAATTGAACAAGGTTAAAAATATTCACGGTGTCATCTTTTCAAACGCAGAATTTATCGTGGTTTATTAGAAGTACGCGCTATCCGCCCATAGATGGCGCTCGAGGCGATGCAAATTTTCGATAATGTAATTTCCTTATGAAAAACTGGGGTTCCGTACGGATTTGATTGGAAAAACATCTGTAAGTTATTATTCTGTAATAAGATTAAGGTGTATAATGTTTGTTTGATACGGGCGTGCTTGCTTTGGATTATTGGAAGGGAAATTAATTTCTAAGTGAGTTACTTTGTTTTTAAAGGGAAATAAGTATGATAGGTGAATATTCTTGAACATTGCTGAAAGTGGGATGCTTTAACGACGCGGCAAGTATGGTACCTAGTAACCGTGCTTATGAAGCTGGTGGACCCGGGTTCGATGTCCGGTATGGACAAATGTTTGTGTATTGGTTTCAGAGTCTTGGATAATTTCTATGTATTTAAGTATGTATACTTATACTTATATGTATACTTTTTTAAATCTC
The DNA here is from genome assembly GCA_963966035.1 of Acleris laterana. NCBI lineage: Eukaryota > Metazoa > Arthropoda > Insecta > Lepidoptera > Tortricidae > Acleris > Acleris laterana. The sequence goes on along the minus strand of OZ014459.1, from coordinate 4,598,976 downwards.
ATATTTAAATGCTTAAATATGTCAATCGTTGTCTTGTCTATCAATAGTTTCGGAAAAGGTCAATAAGAGGTAGTGTAAAATTGTGAACGGTTTTTTAAGTTAGTTGGGTCAACAGTGTATTCACGGAGAGGTACCTACTGCTGTACCTCCAGATTTGCTATCAAGATATCTTTGTACTTGACTGTACATATCTTTATTAAATTTAACGTCATTCAGTTAAGGCGGTGAGCCATAAAAACGAAATAAACAAGCAAACACACTTTCGCATTTACAAATATTAGTAAGAATAGTAAATAAATATTGACGCCGCTACAATATATATTTACCATCTTTTTGAGAGCTGGTTGTTTAGGCCATCTTGCCTCGACATCGTAAAAAAAATACAGCCCCTATTCGCTTGACAGTAAGAACTGTAATAACATCAACAGAGTAGAACCTACTATATCAAAAGGTGGCTAAACTAACGTAAAATAAAGTTCTAGATATTATAATTACAATAAGTCTTTTACAAGACCCACATTAGGTCATAGTTCAAACACAAGCCGTGGGAACACGCGTGCCCCATACAGTCGTACATACTGTTATAACTATACTGTAGCATAGATAACCAGTACCCTTACCATGAGTTACAATTGGGATTGACCAAAAAAATATAACTCACGGTTTTTACTTTCTAATTCGAAAGAATAGGAAATATTAAGACACCAATTTCATTAAATTTGTATTTGACCCGATAGTTTTGTTTATACATCTTTATTTATTTAGCAGACATTTTATGGATGACATGATTATTTTAAATTTGGGATGGCATTTTCTAATAAATTACAACAATTGAATGATATCTAATGAAAAATTGATTGTAATAGTGTATTAAAACATACTATTTCAAGCTGTTTTCGCCTAACCCGTAAGATACATGTAGCAGGGCTTTAAGCCAAAAACGAAAGTCAAACAAAGGTTAAATAATACTATTGTCGAAATATCCAAAATAAATAAATATTTCAAAAACTTAATAATGCAGAACGGCTTTAAAACCCTATTCCTCGAAATGGTTTTCGAATTGGAGTAATTATAAAAATATGAACAATCCCAATTACCGTACTTGGTAACGAGTCGAATGCTGTGTTGTGTGATTCTCTCAAAAACGCGGTCAGACGAACGAACGAGTGAATGTCGCAGCGGCGAGTTTAAGTAGTCCCGTCAGCGCGAACAAAACACATTTAAGCGCGTGCATTTTCACTTTGGCAATATGGCTTCTTTCGATGAGATCGAACGTATAAGGCGGCCTGATTGAGAATGCACGCGCTAAAATGAGTGTTGTTCGCTCTGACGTGATTACTTAAACTCGCCGCTGCGACATTCACTCGTGAGAGAGTCTGTATGCTGTGTGCTTTAAGAGAGTCACGCCCCTGTCCCTTGCACTCTATAATAATACTTGCGAGGTCTGCGAGCAGAGATTCAATTCGCTAGCGAGTACGGTAATTGTAACTCATGGTAAGGGTACAGGTAACAGCCACAAGGATAGAAAAGCGCTAGCTATAACTCATGCGATCGAGCCCTACTGACCTTTGCAAACCTGGATATATGACTGTCATAGTTTGCGTGTAGTGATACGAACAGGTCAGTATAGAGATGACCGAGACATAAATAAATAGGTTTGTAAAGCTAAAATTTTCCATACAAAATGCTAAAAAGTTTTTCTCCTCTTAAATGTAGTCCGATTTTTTTGACTTTTGAATATGTTGTAGATACTTGTATCATGAAAAACTAAATCTGTACGTTTTCCTTTCCAAGAAAATATTTCTTAGAATGTAACTAATAAAAAAAACGGTAACGTACAAATCTAGTTCTTAATAATAACTTAATCATATTCAAAAATCGTGGAAATTGGAATTTGGGTCTCTATTGACTGCCATAATTATTTTAAGTCATAATGTGTTTTAAGTTATAATTTTCGCAAGTCATAATGCATTTTTCTCAGGACACGGTTATTTTTTCAGGATTTTTATAAAACTAACCTAACCTAACCTAACGAATCTACACGATAAACGTTTATTAAAAACTGTAACTTCAGCCTGAAAGAAGTTATGACAAAAAAAAATATGACTAACAATACATTATGACCAACGATATGTATGGCAGTCAAAGGGATCCGTTGGAATTTACTTAGGGGGTGAGAAACGTTATCGGCCTGAGCTAAATTAGTTTGTTTTTTTTTTGACAGCAACGCGATTTTAGCATGTTTGTTACTACTTCACTAATTTTATTTTTAACTAGCGACCCGCCCTCGCTTCGCTTCGGTTTATGTGAGTTTTCTGTAATACCCGTACGTAAAACAAAGTTTATAATACATGAAAACATTCCTCAAGAATTATCCTATCTATTAAAAAAAACCGCATCAAAATCCGTTGCGTAGTTTTAAAGATCTAAGCATACATAGGGACAGACAGCGGGAAGCGACTTTGTTTTATACTATGTAGTGATTTTCGCTGATTCAATGTATCGATGTTCATGTCCCAAATAAAAAAAAATATAAAAAAATGTAGCCTCTATTCCACTCTAATTCAATTCTTAATTGTAATAAAGGCAATATTAACTTTATTGTAATAATGTTGTAGTCTAAATTTAATTGTGTTAGATTGAAATATCAATAGACGCAAAAGCTCTTGTTGTACTACTGTCGGATATAAATCAATGTTTTGCAAAAGCTGTTGGTGCTTTGTAGTGGCTTTAAGTTTATTAAAACTTGTAACTCGCCCTGGCTTCGCTCTGGTTTACAGAATAAAAAAATAGTCTGTAGGTATAGTCAGGGATAGTACGGCTTCCTAGTAGTTTTTTTAAGGTTACGTTTTTTTTTATGGCATAGTGAAGACACACGAGCACACAGGCCACCTGATGGTAAGTGGAAACTGTGACCCATAGACATTCGCATTCACGAGACTGCAGTGCAATCCTAAGACTGCAAATGCGTTGCCAACCCTGAGGACTAAGATGGAATGCCTCTATGCTAGTCATTTCACCGGCTGTCTTATCCCCAAACCGGAACACAACAATGCGAACACTGCTGTTTGGCGGTAGGTTAATAGATAAGATGGTGGTAGCGATCCGGACGGACCCTGCACAAGGTCCTACCACCCGCGGTAGGGTGTCAAGCAGGACCCTATTCTTCATCCTATTATCCTGTCGTGCGTCCGTCTGTTCATCTGTCCCAACTTAAGAACGCTTTAATTTTTTTAACCTTAAGAGATAGTGGATTGATGTTTTTTAGAACATGTTTTTTAACGGTGTATTTCCTAACAATATATTTTTGGAAACGAAAAAACTGAGGTATGGGCGAATGCCCTAGCAATGTATAAACATTGTAACTATTTAGTAGTATGCTATGCTAATAAGCTGAATATTAGTATTCAGCACGAAACAAGTTTCAGGAACTTTTAAAATCGTTACAATCATGAAAATAAATCGTAACATTTTACATACATTTTACGCAAAACGGATCGTCATACTGGCAGATAACAGATGACATAAGATTAATGTAATATGTTCTCTGTCATCTCGATGGCGAACAAAAAATATGGAAAACGAAGTAAACCACTTTTAAATACTTTATTATTATTCGAAAGTTCTAGGAGGATAATAAACATGCAATAATTAATTAATGAATTTTTGAATGTTACGAGCTAGTAAGAAATTTCTATACATGCTTAGGGCAGTAGCTTAGCCATGTCCTTTGAAATCAAAGGGGTTCCCAAATAAGAAACGTTGGTATCCAACTTTATTTAAGTTTTATTGTAGAAAAAATCGGTAAAACATACAAGCATCAAATTTGGTAATAATAAAACAAATGTTAAAAAAAACACATATTAAAAACCGGTCAAATTATTCCCGCTAATTCGAAACACTTTTGAAAATAGTTTTTCTAGCAAGCTATTCAAATAATCTCTGGGCCAGATAATAGGAGTACGATAAATATTATTTACAAATGGTGGCAAATATCACGTCAAAAATTCTCTGGTTTTATATAAGGTCTAGGACGTTAAAAATAGTTATAATCGATCGCTTGGCGGACCATAAATATCTTCAGGTTTTAGGTTTTGGATTATCTTCCAATCTCTCCATGATCCACGTATCGATCTAATCAAAAACACGATATAGTCCAAGATTGTGCGTATACGCGTTTTGCCGTCATTCTCATCGTGGATATCTTTTGGGAATGAATCCAAATCATTCTGTATATTCACCAGATCGCACCTCGTAAGCTCGATGTTGAACTGAATTATTTGTAGAATATCCCGTAAAAGATTAGTACCTCTCGATTCAGAACGTTCCAGGGGTGTTCCATAAATTCCATGCTTAATATAAGGCAATACGATCTCCTCCAGGTCTTTACAGGATTCATTGACGCGGTTCAAAGCTATCTGCGTAATGTTTAGGACATATTCATTGCTTATTTCAACAGGTTTCCTGAGGATAGATTCAAGTGAAGCATCCTTTATATCTGAGAACAGTTTCGATCGTTCGTTGTCCTCGAAGTCTTCAGTCTGTCCGAACTTGAAGCTTGAAAGCGTCACCAACTCTATATATTTGTCTTGAGGACTAGTTACATAGTCATAGATTTCACGGATCATAGTTTCGGAACTGTTGCTCTGAGATGGCCGCCTGTCTTCAGGTATATCGGTGTATTCAAGATTGTAAAAATTGTTGCGATTTTTATGGAACACGTGAACTCTACTTGTGGCTTGAATCCCTGAAAAATACAAAAAATATATTTAGTTAACACTGTGTGGTCGAACGTTAAATTGTGACCCGTATCAAGAAAAATATGCTTGAAGTCGTCAATGTGATTAGAGGTGTCAAGTCATTTGTAACTTTTAGGAAACTCAACCTTATTGTTGTAGAATGTCAGATTGATTTTGGACCTAAGGTGTGTACCAAATTTAAGTTCTTGACTGTACTTTTTGTAATCACTAAAATCGGGTCAAGTACGAATCGTATTTGCACACAAACGGTTCCGTACCACCGAAGGTACAATATGAAAATCGAGCAAAAAATTATTAAATGTACTATCAGCCCAATGGAACCCTGACCCATAGAACGGTGTCACAGTGACATTATAAAACAATTTGTTTGACACTTCTTATGACTTGAATCATAACGTCTTTGTGACACAGTTCTATGGTGGGTCAAGGTTCCAATGGTCTGATAGTGCACGGGAATAGGGCCTCATATTTTTTACATCATAATTTCGTAGCTAGAATGGGTCACAAGATACACGAACAGACAGTCAAGGGAGCTACTACTTAGGTAGTAACAGGGTCTTCTACCCTTTCGGTAAATAAATCTTAAAAACATAAAATTAAGATTTATAGTGTACTAGCGACCCGTCCTCGCTTCGGCTTATGTGAGTTTTCTGTACGTACATAAACCAGTATTTATTATACATCAAAACCTCCTCCTTGAATCATTCCATCTATTGATAAAAACGGTATTAAAATCCTTTGTTTAGTTTGAAAGATCTAAGCGTACATACAGATAGAGGGACAGACGGCGTGAAGCGACTTTGTGTTATACTTTGTAATAAAGATTCACTTTTGAGAGCCTTAACTATCGATATACTTACATGAAATACCAAGGATCACAAACAAGACTAATACATTTATATTAAACATGGTGATATTATTTTCTCTATTATACTACTGTGGCTTGGAGTATTCAATTCATCTTATATGCTATAAACTTATCACGTTAATGATTAAAAGGTCCCGAATGTCAAGTATTATCTGTAGAAGAGGTCGAAATGGCACCTAACATCTAAACAATATTATCAGCTGGATATCCACCGCCGCTAAAAAAGCCTGCTTTCATATAAAAAAAACCACATCCAAATCGGCTCATCCGTTTAAGAGCTACGATGCCACAAACAGACACTGAGGTACATAAACTAACACCCCTCTTTTTATTGATTAAATAGTTATTAAACCCCTTATTATTCATTTCATATCTTTAAAGAGACGTTGCTAGCTATAGTCATTTTGTTAATTTGGAAAATTTTAAAAAGCCTGAAAAAAAAAGATTTAATAATTTCCGACTCAAAACAGTCTGTAAAGAAAAACCTCTGAAAAGTAAAAAATAATAAGTATTGTATTCATATTTTGATTCAAGCGTCGACACGTCGGGGGACCGCTAAGTACATTTTTTTATTTTTTTATGGCATAGAGTAGACAAACAAGCACACAGGCCACCTGATGGTAAGTGGAAACTGTGACAAATAAAATAAATAATATTAAATACCCCAGCTACTTTAGGGGGTTTTATAAATTTAAATTATATATTTTTTGTTTTGTTTATGTTAGTTTAGTGTGTGTGTAATCTGCCATGGTTTCAGTGGATGTTTCCAAAGGAAGACCAACGCTGGCTGTAACGCCAGTATTACGCTGAGTTGAACCCATTTCGTGACAACTATTTTGTCTATGTCACGAATACATTTTTTTTTCTTTTTTTCTTTGAATTGTGCCGCGGGCCACGCAATGAAGCTTGCACTGATTTTTAATTATATATAAATATATTGTACTAAAATAAAGCTGTATAATGGAAAAAATAAGTTAGCTCTTATTTAGAAATAGAAATAGAAATGTTTATTTGCTAGAATACGTTACAATAAGATCATAAAATAAATAACAGAATCAGTATTCAGCCGACATTAAAATCGACATGCAAAATGTTAGATAGGACACAATAATTGACATGTTGGTTACGATAATTTTATAATAGCTATTTATTATTTATTATTGTTAGCTTTTATTTTATTCGACCGTAATGGCGACCGAGGTAAAAACAATAAGCTTACAATAATAAAAATAGGCCGAGTACAATATACAGTTCCTGATTAATCTATTTTTTTGTTGTATAAACCGAAACGAAGTAATTAAACTGTAATTATACGTCAATGGACTTTCTGGGATCATGTTTTGACAAGATGACGTTATCACGTTGTGCCATTCAACTCGCAACTATCACTATGTTTTGATTAGTTCAGTGGGGTTATTATGACGTGTCTGTGCAATTTATTTTACGCTGAGAGAAAAGGACAGAGTTATGTAACTACTATAGCTCCATCCTTTACGCTCGGGCATAATAAGCCCCCAGTTATGTTAAAAAATTGCGACGGTTCTTGTATATAATTTCAGGGGTTCTATAGCTAAATAGCAATAACGGAACCTGTATAATTCTTTATGTGTCTGTCCGTACAGTCAACCAATTTGATTCCTAGGGCACTATGGACTTTGTCAACGTGACGTTGTAAACCAAATCATAGGAAGTCTGTTACGTTTACTTTATTGCACATAAACAATTACAGGACAAATCAATTTACAATAAATTAAAGCTAAAATAAAACCTACTTATCACTAAACTAAATACTATAAAATAAAAACTAAAAACTAAGAAAGGGCCCCCGTGGCAAAGTACCACAGATGCTGGCAGCATTTCCTCGTTGTACAGCAATGCTTAAGCGTTGGCCGAGGAAGCTGCCAGCTCTATGGTCTCCGTTGGTTTCTATTAGCCTTTTTGATAACTCCTTAAAAAGGCTAATAGCACCGGGTCCCCACGGACCAAGGGTCTCGACGCCGAAAGGAACGAAGTGATATTCCGCACCGAGACCCTTGTACTTATTTTTCTTCATGCTTTCGGCCGCCTCAGCCGCCGCGCCTGGTTTAATTACCGTTCCGCGGAGGTGTGACAAGGCTAGGGTGTCTACACAAGTAGCATCCCACACCAGCACTCGCCCCATACTCCACGGAATTAAAGACATACCGTCAGGTCTCTTGCCGTCGTCCCTAGCGATACCGGTTGGCTCTACGTTTTGGTTGTCAACGTCACTTTAAGATAGTCCAAAGTGGCGTAGAAATCAAATTGGTTGACTGTACGTCACAACACTTTTAAACGGGTAATATTAGAAAGGTTCCCCTATGGAATCCGTAATTTAACAATATTTGTCCCAATACATCGTTAGTTCAATTTTTCATTTATCTTAAAGCCGTTTCCGTTTAAATTTTAAACCTTTTTAGTGTTGTTATAATACAACCCTAACCTAACCAAACCGCAGATGTAATTGGAAAGCTTAAAATGTTGGCTGACTCATCTGAAAATCAGTTTAGGGCAAATGAAAATTAGGGCAAATGAAAATTCGGACAAATGATTTGTTAGGACAAACTTTGTGAGGGATTCTCTTGCCAGTTTATTACAGCTGATAACATTGTTTAGAAGCTAGGTGCCATTTCGACCTCTTCTACAGATAAACTTGAGTTTCGGGACAGTTTAATCATTCACGTGATAATTTTATTGTATTTAAGTTGAACTGAATCCTCCAAGCCACAGTTGTATCGAAAAAATTACATCATCATGTTTAATAGAAATTTAGTAGTTTTGTTTGTGATCCTTGGTATTTCATGTAAGTATATCTATAATGTGGTTACAGAATTATCAGCAAGGTTTTCAAGTGGTAGGTAATTCGGTGGCTCTGCCTACCCCACTCTGGGATTACAGGCGTGAAGGTATGTATGTATGTATGTATGTATGTATGTATATCGATAAGTACTTATCGTTATCGAAAACAAAAATAAACCGTAATTTTCAAAAAATAGGGTTTATTACCTAAAGAGTGCCAACAGAACCCTAAGGGTGCGGCTCCACTGAGGCGGAGATGAGCGGAGCGGAGCGGAGCTGTGCCAATATTAACCAATAGAAGGCGCATGCGGTCACGTCGAGCGCGCCTTGCGCACGTTAGTTTAGATTCTATTGGTTAATATTGGCACAGCTCCGCTCCGCCTCAGTGGAGCCGCAGCCTATTACGAAGACTCCGCTGTCTGTTCTTCTGTTTGTTCGTCTGTCTGTTCGTCTCTCACAGTGCTGTATCTTGTGAACCGTAATAGCTAGGCATTATTACTAAGAAACGTGTTTTATTTTCGACGTTTTTCTCTAGATTCCTATTTTTTTTTTTTTTTTTTTTTTCTTTTTTTTTCCTGATAAAGTACACTTTTTTACAAAAATACTCTTCGCCAAACTGCGGTAACAGTTTGTTGGCGAATTTTATAAACACATTTTATATTGTACGGTAAAAAGTACATTGTTAAAGTAATTTTGTATTTTTAAGGGACTCGAGCCACAAGCAAAGTACTCGTGTTCCATAAAACATGGACGAGTTTTTATCAAATTGAATATACCGATATACCGGAAGACAAGCGTCCATCTCAGAGCAACAGTTCCGAAACTATGATCCGTGAAATCTATGACTATGTAACTAGTCCGCAAGACAAATATATAGAGTTGGTGACGAATTCAAGCTTCAAGTTCGGACAGAGTGAAGACTTCGAAGACAATGAACGATCGAAACTGTTCTCAGATATAAAGGATGCTTCACTTGAATCTATCCTCAAGAAACCTGTTGAAATAAGCAATGAATATGTCCTGAACATTACTCAGATAGCTTTGAACCGTGTCAAAGAGTCCTGTGAAGAACTGGACAAGATCCTGAAGCCTTACTTCATGAATGGAATTATTGGAACACCTCTGGAACGGTCTACTCCTCGAGCTACGGATCATTTACAAGATGTTATAGGATTCGTTTGGTATGCCATCGAGGCAACGAAGTGTGGGCTGGAGAATATACAGAATGATTTGGATTCTTTCCCAAAAGATCCTAACCACGATGAGAATGACGGCAAAACACGTATACGCACAATCTTGAATTATGCAGTGTTTGTAATTAGATCGATACGTGGATCATGGAGAGATTGGAAGATAATTCAGATTGTAGCCAACTGATCGACCGATACTGTCCGAAGCCAAATTTTGGCTTCTTTCCCAGTTGCGTTCCATACCGACATAAGGCAAATATCGTTCTTGTTAAAATACTAGTTAAGTATAGACTAAATTTATTTTATACGAGAGAAAAATTAACGATTAAATTGCAGAGCAAATGTTACGAGTATAAAGTATAGCAGGAGTAGATAAGTTGTTTTATTTAAAAAAAAACTGTTAGACAATAAAAGGTTAGTATGCAAAATATGCAAACCGTGCATGGTCCATACCACTACACGATGTGGCAGGTATTGGACTCGCGAATTTACAAGGACAGCATCCAGTAAAAACTTTTGATACGTGTCTAAAACTTCTACAATACTTACTGTCATATATATTTATTCCAGCATCGAATCTGAATACTCATGAATTAACACTAAAAATGTATCAACGAAGTCTCGCCTTACTATTTCACTTTTCGAACATTGACACCATGCAATGTCTTTGAATAGCGACCCCGCGAAGACTAGAAACACTATTGCCATACAATATGAACACAACAATTACCCTTTGAGTAGTCAGCTTAACGGGAAAAGGCGCCACTTTTTTTCGTTAAGTTAATAACTCGAAGGTGAATTGTTATTAAAGTTTGTTACGTACCTATCCCATAAATTGTGTTTATACTTGCGCTACAAACACATTTTGTTTGGTTCCAAGGACATTATTTAGTTAATTAGAAAACAATAAAAGTAATGAGGGCGCCACTGTACATCCGGCGTACGCTCGGCGTAGTCTTAACCAACTCCGAAATAAACTAATTTTTCGGTCTATGGAATATGTTTCATGTTTCGTTAATAAACGTCTCTTTTAAAAAAGGGCGACGCTCACAATTCCCTTTTAAGCTGCAAAGTTCATCTGCATAGTTATATGTAATGTTTTGTTTTGTTATTGATTTATTGTTAGAGTTAGGTACATGGTTTTTATAACGGGATTATCTTTAGTTTACTATTACTTAGTGAGTTTCATAGACAAGAGAGTAAAAATATTAAAAACCATTTATCATCTTTATGATGACCTAAATCAAAAGCTAAAACTCATCCAAAATCTTTCATGATATTGTTACGACATAATACCGACAGCTTCATTCTTCAAGGCAATTTGCGGGTTACCATTGCCATCTAGTGGCGGCAAGCGGTACTAATGACAACTCCTTCGCGTGTGAGATAGTTCCGCCACTCGGTGGCAGATGGCGCCAGGTACCTTGAATTTTATAGTACAGTATAGAATATGTTTTAACATTAAGGTTGTTTTTTTTATAAACTTGATTTAATAAATGTTGTGTAATGATGATAATTAATTCAAAAATAATTTGTTTCAGATACTATCCACAAGAAAACTGGTTAAGTAAATTTTTAATTACTTTTTACTTATGCTTTTACTACTGCACTGCCAATCTTATTCACTTCAAGATCATTTTCGTGTTTTTGTGTGTTTTTACAGTAATCCGTAAATGAGAAGATTTAATGGATGTGGAAACTTTTAAATACTCGAACGCGTTATGCCATTATATAGCGTGATTCATAAATTTTGCACACAAATTATTTATATAAGTAATAATAAAATATAAAAAGAAAAATTTTCGCTTTACGAAGGTTCACAATTCTGTGTTGCTTTCAAAGCTGTGACTTTATACGAAAGCTAATTTGAACTTGTATTTAGAACTTTTCTTGTTTATTCAAAATAGTTAACCCCTTTAAAGACGAAGACTTCAAGGTCCGTTTGGAACAACCCACCCGTGGCTAATGAGTACAAATTAAGACAATTTGTAGGTATCAGGGCACCACAGTTTATTCGACTGCCTTTTTAAATTGCCCGTGTAATCTTTTTTATTGTTGAGTAATTATGACGGTTAAACATCTTTGTTTTATTTTGTGGTGTTTGTCGTAATTTTTGACTTTATGAGGCAATCCATTTTATAGGAATATATTGTAATACTAGACACTAGAAATTTGTTTCTTATACCTATGTAAATTATTTCTATATCAGTGAATAAATGTATGAGCTGATAATTATAGAATTAACTACACAAGAAAAAAGGAGCTTTAACGTGAAAGATGGTTTATTGAAATAAATGCATGCATCTTGATCTTTCCCAGCCTAAAGACTAAAATAAAATAAATCCTTACTTACGTAATGTTAACCAGGTTACTTCAAAATTGATTAAGTATATTAAAAAGTTCATCTTGCGCTGCGAGATGTGTTACTCATATGATTGACAAATTAGGCCATGGATACATACAGAGATAACAAGACGGAGTAGACTAAGATTTGTAATTCGAATGCACCCCTGCGAGGGGTTGGGGGCGGCATTGACAGGGTTAACGCAGATAATCGGGTAGCGGATGAGTTATTGGGAATATCGTATAAATAGAAGATTTGGCGATTTATTCGAATATTACTATTATGATTTATAGGGCAGCCCAAGGAAAAATCAGTGGATAATTGCAGTTTAAAAATGACTTTATTTGACACTGATCATCGTCATTTTTTAAGTAGTTACTGAATATAGGCCTTCTCTGTCCCACCTGCTCCTAGCACAAATGATTGTAGCAATATTGTACCCAATTCACTTGAAAAGCGATGGCTTCCTTTAAAATTACAAGGACGGCCTGACATGTTACTATTTAATTACACTTTATACTTTCTTTGCCCAAACTAAAACTGTGTAACAACCACCACCTAAAAATATCAAACACCATGTACATAACTCTCCGTACCAACACAAACATTAAGCATCATGTATTCCTCTCATCAATCCGTCTAAGTATTTCCACGACGAAGTTCGACAAGACACAATTTATATGTAAATCTGCACCGAGTCCTTTAGCGCAGTCTGCGGCTGCGAATTAAACTAATAAAGTAGATTGAGGTTTTCTTTGATATGGTTAGATACTTGTTACAAGTAAATCAGTATACAGGATGTCTAAGAAATTGGTACATTATTATAAGCACTAGTTAAAAGAGAATATTTTTTGAATTATTCGAAAGTCTGAATTCTAAATATTTTGTTGCTTTGATGCCAAAATTTACACTTTTTTTGAATACCTTAAAAGCTTGTGATCCGTGCAAAAAGCTAGGTTCCATGGTGTTTGATAATTTATAGCTCTATATTTGAAAATTAGTGTCATAAAAATGTGAAAAATATTTATTGTTAAGGATGGCGCGTTTCCAATCATAACTTGTAAGTAATAAAAAAAATTTGAATGTTCATAGTACTCGTAAATGTTTCATGATTAGATAATTACTTATTAACGATAGCAATGTTCATGTTTGGTGTTTACAGCGAGATAAAAATGGCGAATTGCGTTTTGCTATATTAAAATAACCAAATTTAAAATAGTAAAATAATGTCATGACAAGCGAATTAAAAAAGTTTTTAAGATAACAAACACATTTAGTACACACATTTCTTTGATTTAGGTTAAAAGTTACGTTATATTTAGAACCATCTCTATTTATGTACGTACTATTAATATAAAAATAGCTCCACCTACTAAAAAACTCAATTCAAAAAGAACATAAAAGGATTTAACGGTGTTGCCATCAAATCGCAAGTTAATAAGTCCGCCCTGTCATTTGTTCGGAGGGGACCAGACCATTAGTTTAAATTTCTTCGGCAGCTTCGAAAAAATATGCTAAGCGCTTAATAGTGGGTATCAAGTGTTTATTTTGAAAAATTGCCACGTTATTGCACCTATTTTTTCTTGAGGAAGGTTGGTAGGGATCATTTTTGCTATAAGTACTTACTGATGTTAACTTAAAAATAAAATCACGACGACTCGCAACATTCAAATCGAAATTCTATTTTCAAAATTCAAATTTGAACGGGGAACAATTCAAATTAGTCAATCCAGCCAGCCATTGGGCCGTGACATACGATCGGCGTAAACAACTGCAGGTAATTCGCGAACACCCGGGGGATCCGTGCCCGCCCTTACGCGTCTAGAAAAAGGATTGCCTGCTTTATGGTTTTTATTAGCGTGGATCTTCCGCGAGTTTTGTGATACGGGCTGTTTAAAAAATATTTCGTTCTTTTTTCAGCTTTATTTTTGAACGTTGAATAAAATACATTGAAGCCGAAATAGCTCGAAGATTTGACACGTTTTCCCCTAAAGATATCGTACAAGTAAAAAAGAAGGTTGCTATTTTTTTCATAGTACCCATACGCTTTAGTGATTTTTAATAACCTTGTTGAAAGGAATGATATAAGACGGAATGAGTAAGATGATGTGAGAAGCGTTAATAATTGAACATCAAAAACTCTAAATAACTTTGCTTAGGTTAGAATTTTATATTTTTTCCATTTCCTTAACCTTCAGAATCCCGCTGTATATCACCCCAAAGCCAAAGGATATGTTAAACAAAGCACCTTCCTTACAAAATATAAAAACGCCGTTACCCGTGTAATGACAATTTAAAACTGCTCTCCGCGCGTCATTTGCCTTTGCCAGTATTGTCTTTCCACCGCCCAACATAACCTGACCTTCAAAAATGACACCAGTTCAAGAAAAGTTCCTCAAAATTTGGCGGGACGCGGCTCAAGTTACACTGGTGGTTTCTTTATGGTTGGCACTCATTGTCTATGGCACTCGAATCATAGACAAGCGTTTTTATTATCTGCGGGGGCGTTTTAAAGTGAGCTCCGGCCCCTTAAGTGTTGTAACTTTTTGTTGCTTTGAGATGGGGTTGTAATACTTGTAATGGAGGTTTTTATGCGCTTTGAATGCTTGATTTGGACTGTATTTTGGGTGTTTTTTAAGTGTCCTTATGCTTGAAAATGCAAATATGGTTCAGGTTCATATTCCATTTGTTTATTCGTCAGTGTAGTACCTTATGCATTTCAATTTTTAGAAATAATGTTAGAATTGAATATATGTATATATTAGATGAATTAAATATTTATTTCGTACTATAGTAGTACTAGAGTTCTGTACCCAATCGCTATTTTCGGTACTCTTTTTTTTATGGTATAGAGAAGATCGTTTGTCTTCTCTATACCATTGCACACAGGCCATCTGATGGTAAATGGAAACTGTGACATTCGCATTCACAAGACTGCAATGCAATATTAAGACTGCAAATGCGTTGCCAACCCTGAGGACTAACATGGAATGCCTCTATGCTAGTCATTTCACCGGCTGTCTTATCCCCAAACCGGAATACAATAATGCAAACACTGCTGTTTGGCGGTAGGTTAATGGATAAGATGGTGGTAGCGATCCGGGTCCTACCACCCGCAAACTCCTCGGATAGACCAGATAGCCTAGACTGAGAAAGTAATACCCTATACAGAACATCGACTTCCGAATTCGTTATTACAGGAGTCATTCACTTAAAAGAAATCATAGTCTTATTCCACTCCAAAAACAGAAGCCCAAACCAACGCCCACCAGGGCGTCTTTCCTCAATCTAACTCCAGTTTTGGTCACATCCTGTGTTAAATACACCAATATGGTCCAATGACATACCAAAATGGCCGTCGATTTTCCATCTAAAGCGACGACAATATTGCCCAACAGGCCAACAGGAAGCGGTAGTCAATTCGATTGCTGACCAGAATACCAGATGCGATTGAAGTCTGCATGTCGTCATATATCACTGCCGTAGTTGGAGAGGAATAGTAAAATCTCATATAGATATGGATAAGATTAGCTGTCTGTCCGTCGCATTTCAACGTACGTATAATTATCGTGATAACAATAGAATGTAAATTTTATTATATCATTATTCTGTAGGGTATCAAAGTTCCCTTGAAGGTCCAGTGCAAGTGTTAAAAAGTTAGTTACAATCGCCTAAGATCATATGAGTGCGAATGAGAGAGACGTACAGACCCGAACGCCTTTTAAGAGCACTATACTTTCTTTGGATATTAAAATTAGGTACATGTTAAGATCTAAGTTTTGCGACATCAGTTTAGTAACGTGTTTTAAAATCGGTTTCCTTTCGAGCAGGTGCAATGAAAAGCATCTTCCACCTTTTAGAAAGTTTACGCTATACAGCACACCGTGTATATAGGTATGTCTTTCCAATTATTTATAATTTTCCCAAGTTTGTTTTTTGTTTTGGAATGCACCAAAATAGGTATTTTGTTAAATCAATTATTGTCTCACATATTCGAAAGTATTTACACAGAAATCAAATCACAATATTTTTTCGGCAAGATCCAACGCTTATTGACGACGCTTACTAGCTAATTAAAAAAAGCAACCGCGCCATCTTACAATCTGCAGCGTAATTTAAAAAATACATAAACACCTAATTGCGTATTCTAAAAGAAAGAAACAACACGAAACCTCAGGTCCGCGGTCCCAAAGGAAGCATATTGCCGAATTTCCATACTTGTAATCTTACAAACGAATTTACGAACGGAATATGTAAATGGTGTTTGAGAAAAAGAAAATTCTCTATGGTGTTAAGTGAAGGTGTGAATTCAAAGAGGCTGAATATTGCAGGAGCCGTGGTTTTTTTTAATGTTTATTTATGTTGGGGTTGTTCTCGATGGGGTTAATATTAATGAATGGGGTGACGGTTTGGGACGTAGCGATCGAATTCTGGTTTAATATTTTTCTCCGACTACTTTCGGAAAATGATATAGATATACCTATTAAAGAAATTGTTTTGGACTGACGCATGATATAAAATATGGAACTATAATTCTAGATATATCCGGAGATAATTAGCTATTAGGTTAGCTCGAAGAGAGCCCTTAAGGGAATAATTCGACATTAAAGTATCTGTTTTTAGAATATGTTTACATTTAAATTAACAAAAAATTACCTTGTCATGTCTGTAATAAATATAATGACAGCTGCAAGTGCCAGCGTGATAGTAAAAGACAGCCTATGGCTTTAAAAGTTAAAGAAAATTATGGTATTTAATTAGATTCTGAGTTATCTCGAGTATTTAAAGTAAGTTTCTGTTCTCGAGTCGTTCAAACACCCTGTACATAAAATTGTTAATACCACGACTACAGATTGAATGTTAAAGTAAACCTTTTTTTTCTAAGAAAGTATGGTTAGCAAAATATTTCCTCAGTTTGTTTTATGACCCTATTTTATCCAAGAACATCCAAAATAATAGGAAAATAATAATATTCATAGTTTGTATTACACAAAGCTCGGTCCATCAGATCGAGTGACGGCATATCACCAGGATCTGACGTAACAAATGATGATGCATCCCTAACCAGCCTTACTTGACCCCTGCTAGCAACTTTCAAAAACTCGTATCAAGTACCAAACACCGTTCTAAAACCAACCTTAAACAAACTAACTACGATCTTTTTTACATCGTCACGGTTTTATAAGAAGCGACGTTAAGAGGGTTGTAACAATAGGTTGTTAAGTAAAAACAGGGTGTCGATTTGAATAAAGGGTAAGGATATAATGGTGGATGGTTTGCTCTTAAATAAGGGTCTTGACTAACCGGCTGCCGCTGGCTATTACGATTTTTTATCCGGTAGTTTTATGAGGTGATGTGACGTTTTTTCTGCATTGTTTAGTTCAGAAGGGTAAAGCTTTTCTAAAGTTTGAAGTTTATTTGTTTGTATTAAGCTAGATTTTGTTAGCTCATTCGAGCCTACTTTAGGAAGGAAGGGCGAAACGTGACTCCAGCTATTAGACTAATGACAAAATATACATTAAAAATGCAAACAAACGTTTTTGGTTTGTCAGAAAGATACGATTAACTTTCGTTCTTTAGCATTTTTCAAAGTTCAGAAATCAAACAGTAAAGAAACAATCTCAACATCAGCTGATTCTGCGTATTGTTTTTCAAGCCAAGCTTAAGTTGGTAGTGGCATTTCGAGGCCGCATATTCAAGTTTTATGGCCATTTTCTCAAGAATGCGCCTCCATTCGCATACTTATATGCGATAAAATAAACACCCTGATTAATAAGCTAAGCATGTTCCGCTACCGTCCTGCTCAGTATGGCCGGCGAGTTCTATTTTTGAAATGTGCAGTAACGGTCGCGGTGCGTGATCGCGTTACAATTTGAATTTTGACGTTCGGTGAAATTCGAACCGGGTCCGAACCAGCCAATCAGAAGGCGCTAAAAGCGATTTGCATTCGTTTCTCTTTTTTAAATTTATAATAGTTGTCGCAATTTTATTCGCAGAACTCGTCTGCCTGCCTGCCTGCGGTGGACTATATTTTTTTAGTTCTGATGTATCTCGATAGATGGCGCTGGGGTCGAGTTAGATCGCGCAAGCGGTTGGTCCTCCGAGTTTCATGGGGCGGCTCGCGTTCGGCAGTAATGTTAACTTTGCGCAGAGGCAATATCGTAACCAATGAGGTTAATCCGAGGTGCGATTATTGCTAGTTGAAAACTTTACCAATACCCCGCCGTGTGGACGTGAAATACCGTCCGCTATGGCAATTTTTGGACGGCCGTAAAGGCCTCATAAATACTCACACAACAGACTGGGTGCACTTCTCTACCACCTGGATAGAGGTGCCGCTTGTTGTATGTCAGGATGATAATCTAGACATTCTCCAAGCTGGGAAATTAATCACTACAATAATAGATGGCAGATGCAATTGCTGGTGGTATGGTAGGACTTTGTGCAGGGTCCGTCCGGATCGCTACCACCATCTCTTATCCATTAACCTACCGCCAAACAGCAGTGTTCGCATTGTTGTGTTCCGGTTTGGGGATAAGACAGCCGGTGAAATGACTAGCATAGAGGCAGTCCATCTTAGTCCTCAGGGTTGGCAACGCGTTTGCAGTCTTAGGATTGCATTGCAGTCTTGTGAATGCGAATGTCTATGGGTCACAGTTTCCACTTACCATCAGGTGGCCTGTGTGCTCGTTTGTCTTCTCTATGCCATAAAAAAAAAAATTATAATCTCACTTTCAAGTAGTAAGATTATAAATTTAACATATCGATTCGATCGTTATTAAATTTGGAATACTGAAAGACTATCATTGCTTAATCGGTCAAGTGCGCGTCGGATTCGCACACGAAGGGTTCCACCATTTTCGTATCCTTTTCAGGGTTCTGTACCCAAACGGTAAAAACGGGACCCTATTACAAAAACTACTGTCCATTTGTCTGTTTGTCTGTCACCAGAGAGGGGCTATTGCTTAACGCACTCGCAATCGCAATTGTTTTCATTTTGAAAATCGAAGGCTTGTCTGCATACAAAATGAAAACATTTGTTTCTCTTTGAAGCCAATTGACATTGCGAGTGCGTTAGGCAACAGCGTCGCTGGCTGTAATTCATGAACCCTGATAGCTGGACAGTAGAAATTTTTACAGATGATGTATTACTGTTGTCGTTATAATAACAAATACTAATAACCGGATCCCTTTGACTGCGATACATATCGTTGGTATGACCTTGTATTGTTAGTCATGCTTTTTTGTCATAACTTCTTTCAAGCTGAAGTTACAGTTTTTAATAAACGTTTATCGTGTAGATTAAATAGGTTATGTTAAGTTAGTTTTATAAAAATCCTAAAAAATTAACGGGTGTCATTGCATGCATTGCATGCGGATGCATTATGCCTTGCGAAAATTATGACTTAAAACACATTATGACTAAAAATTATAATAGAGAACCACTAAAACGGAATAAAGTGAATATTTAAGGGGGCCCTAAAACACAGATGAACTATTATCTATTTGCCGCCTCAACGGCGCTTGCGACTGTAATAACTGCGGCGTTATGGTCGCCTTTATCGCGGTGGATAAAGCATCCGTCACTCTTGCACTTATGTACTGGGTAGTGATTCTCTCAACAACGACGGTCGAACGGACGAACGAGTGAATCTCCAAGCGGCGAGTTTAAGTAGTCCCGTCAATGCGAACAAAACATATTTTAGCGCGTGCATTTTCAATTTAGCAGCATGGTTTCTGCCGATGGATCGAACGTATGAGGCTGCTTAATTGAAAATGCACGCGCTAAAATATGTTTTGTTCGCACTGACGGGACTACTTAAACTCGCTGCTGCGATTTCGCTCGTTCGTCCGACCGTCCGTTGTTTTTGAGAGAATAACACCCCAGGGGGCTTAATTATGCTGCGTTTATCGCGTGATACATTTTGGATAAGGCATCCGTCACCTTCTGACAGGTAAATAAGTACACGTGTCAAAAAGTGACGGACGCTTTATCCACAGTTGACACGCGATATAGACGCAGACATACTAGGCCCACTGGTCAGAGAGTGACAGATGCTTAATCCACATCTATCGACATTACTTATTACTAGCGACCCGCCCTCGCTTCGCTTCGGTTTATATGAGTTTTCTGTAACACCCGTTCATAAAAAAATCATTTATTATACATGTAAACCTTCCTTTTGAACCCCTCTATCTATTAAAAAAAACCGCATCAAAATCCGTTGCGCAGTTTTAAAGATCTAAGCATACATAGGGACAGACAGCGGAAAGCGACTTTGTTTTATACTATGTAGTGATTATTGCTTTACATAATGCTTACATTAAGTAGTACCTACCATTGTAATATGTTTAAAAAAATGACTGACTGCTGAGTTTCTTGCGGCGTTTCTTCTCAGCAGTGTCTCCTCTTGGGAAGCGCTGGTAGATTCTTGACGTGTAAAAGTGCCCGTACGGCCTACTTACTGAATAAATCTTTTATCTTTTTTTTTTATCGATTAACATGACCATAATAGGCCCGCAGGACGCCATTATGGAATAGTTCGTCTGACCGTACCGTAGCACTTCCTGATTCATATTTCTATCGTCATTTCCATGCAACTATGTACTGATAGAGTTGGGTGACATCAGGATGAAGAATAGGACGTATGAAAAGGTATTCAATAGGGACGGATACATTCCTGACATTTCACTTAGTTTAGATAATTGAGCGTTATCATTGATAAGAATAAGTTTTATTAAAAAAACTTATCATATTATTAATGAGATTAAAAAAAAAAGAACAGTTTTCTATAATAAAGGAATATTGGTTAATAAAGAAGGTAAAAAATGAACAAACCCAATTATTTAACTTAGTAATTAATACATTTGACGTGAAAAAAGTTAAGTACTTTTGGTGGAAACATTGAAATACGAACAGTCGAACCCCCCCTTTTTTTTCGGATATTAACTTGTTCGTCACACAAAGTGTTGTCAAAATTATTCGTTTTTTATATTTGGATGGAATGAAATACTTTTTTATAATTTATATTGTGTTTTTCTTAAACAAAGTAGGTAAGAAATAAGTTTCTGTCAAAAATTTAGTTTTTCAGACAAGCTTTTATTGCCGACTGTACTTTTTTTGCACAGTCGTCATCTACTTCTCAAGATGATTCTAACAAGCCCTAACACGACGGGTTTATCATGTGTCATCTAGGAGTTCTTATGGCCACCCTGAGTCTCCATCATCAGACTAGCTCGATAGTACTATATTATAGTAATGTCATCAGAACTAAAGGCGTATGCAAATTTTCAGCTTCATCGGAAACCGGGAAGTGGGTCAAATTTAACTTGCAAGAGAACCCTTACATACATTGCAAGTTAAATAAAAGCTTTTAAAAATTGTGACCCTACTGAGACCAGATTCACTTGTTGACGTTGCGGTACAGTCCTTCAAATTAAAAAAAAGAATTCGCGTTTAGCACCCAAGAGGGCAGTGATTCTCTGAACAACGACGGTCGGACGGACGGACGAATGAATGTCCAAGCGGTGAGTTTAAGTAGTCCCGTCAGTGCGAACAAAACATATTTTAGCGCGTGCCTTTTCAATTTAGCAGCATGCATTCTGCCGATGGATCGAACGTATAAGGCTGCTTAATTGAAAACGCACGCGCTAAAATGTGTTTTGTTCGTTCTGATGACGGACTACTCGCCGCTGCGATTTCGCTCGTTCGTCCGCCCGTCCGTTGTTTTTGAGAGAATAACACCCCAGTAAGAATCCATTACGCGCGGGAATCTTGTCCGGCGCCGGCGCGGGACGTTTTGTCGCACAACAAATTGCGCACCGTGTTATGCCGAGCACGGACCACGGCGCACGGGGAAAGGGGTGTAACTGACAAATGTACAATTTTTAGAGCAAAAAAATATGTATTTCTATAGGTACTCTAGTACTGTATGTTAGGAGCTTAGGAATTTTTTGAATATCAATATATCTATCTGTTAGGTACTAGTGATATTATAATAGGTAAAATTGTGTCTTTGTTTCGTTGTATGTTGGGGGTTATATGTGGAACTACTTGAACGAATGTAAAAAATATAGAAATAAAATAGAAATAGAAACATTTATTCGACGAACACAAGAAAAAAAACAGATTAGAGAAAAACATCATTAAAATAAGGATGGCAACACAGTAATAATAAAAATAATAAAAAAAAACAATAAAAAAGGAAAGAAAAAAAAACAATTGTAGAATATCTGATTCGTATAGGCTATTTTTTGAGCGGAGTATAATGTTTTGTGCTCTTTGTATTTTAAAGGCTAATTAATTATTTAATGTTCGTATAGCGGATCCTATAATTCGTAATTGAATGCGCTTTTATAAGTAAAAAATAACTATTTGGATTTTAATAACATCGAATCGAATGCTAAAAAATGCCGAAAATATTCTGTTGTAACTACGGTGACAGATATGTAATTCATGAGGTTCTTGACCTAGATAGAATAGTTGCTTTGAATTGTAATGTTCCTTATATTTTCCTTTATTAAAAAACATCACTGTATCTAATCTCTATGATATCTGAAAATAAATACAGTGTCCTTACATGGTAAAAACAACAAAGTTTAAAAGAGAAAAAACGGTACCTATACCACTTTACCCTAAAACCTGCAAGGGTAGGATGAAAAACGACGCTCCAGAAATTAAGTCTCGCCGTGAAAAATAGCTTTCTCGGACGCCGTGGGTACTTACAGGAGGGACGCGGGCGCTGCGGAGGTCGGACACGTTATCGAGGTATTTTATAGTAATATATATGTTCCTTGACGCACTGCTAATCCTTAAATACTTAATGTAGGACGCATACAACAAACAATAAAAGAAAAATTACATTAGTACACTACAAACTACGATTAGAATAAAAAAATATGAAAAACATGCATTTAATGGCTAAAATATGCTACGTAAATTCGTAGCATATTTTAGCCATTAAACGCATGACTGTATTTCACTTAAAATGACTGATAAGCATACGACTACGAGTATGAAAGGAAAGGCGCTTAACCTCGTGAGGCTCAACGTCCTAAATTTAGGACATTTGTCAAAGTGACTTTTGACTTTAGTGGACTGACACAAGATTCTTTTTCGAACTAACAAAATTTGACGTGGGCCTCACGAGGTAGGAGAGGCTAAAAAAATATTACAGTATTACCACTAACGTCACTAATTCTAACAGTTAAAAGTGCAAGTAATGAAATGAAATTAAGAAACATAATGTACCTCTCGGTAAACCCCCCCCCCCCCCCATACCCCTCTGACATCCATGAGTTCCATGACAACTCGGCAACGGCATCCTTGTTGCACTTTGCAACTTAATTCAACAATTAAAGACAAATTCGCAGACTTCTCAGGGGTTAATTGTGATATTTGAATCTGAGAAAGGACAAATTATAATTATGGGTTCATTGAGCGTAATACACATAGGAGCTAAATAATTTTCACTTTTCGTCTGAAACCGCTCGCCAAAAAGTGTTCTACAATTTGAGGTTTAGTATAAGGGCATATCGCTGCGCAATTCCTTTTTTGGCTACTAAATACAACGCTACAATTATTCGGATACATGTTTTCCACAAAGACATGTTTGACCTTTAGTCATATTACCTGGTCGCCAAAATTAAAAAAAAAGGTTTCCACAAATATTTCGTAATTCTATACGCGTGATGCTATCTGTGGCAATTTTCGTAAATTTATGACTTAATTCATTCTACCTTGAGGGATGCGTGAATAGAAGAGTCGATTTTTATGATAAAAAAATGTGTAAATCATTTTACCGTTTGTTTTATTGTCAATTTATTTTTTGTAGCGTGATAGATTATGACACTGTTTTGACAAACCATAATGTCACAAATTTATGGGAGGGATTTTGTCAGTCAAGATTCTTATCGGGTTATTGTGTTTTTGGCAAAGTTTATTACAATAATATGTTGGTTGAATTTTGAAATGTAATAATTTTCCGTTAAACAATTGCAAATAAATTCAAGAATGTGAAAAGAAAGTTGATTGTGTTTTTTAAACGATTTATTTCAAGTAAAAAAAAAAACGCTATTTTTATTTATGCGAACGCTAAATCATCAATATTTCTCTGTGTTTGCATTGTTAGTTAAGTATTTCACAAAAACTTGACATTTTAAAATGTATGACTATTTATCTGCCACATTTTTTAATTCATTCAAAAGTTTGATGCAGACAAAAACATCCAAAAATATATAATAGCACTTAACACCTGCATTTATGAGGAACCTTTCTAGAAAGTCTCGGGAGCAAAAAACTTTTATTACGACAACCAACACAAACAAGTGCTAATATTAATAAATTATATAAAACAAACACACGATTAAGCTATAAAAATGCTACCGTTTTTTGACACCCTTCCCCGAACGTATAAAAGCCCACAACGATTTGTTTATATCACATTAACAAGAAAAAACGTTAATAAAGTAATAAAAACCCAAAAAAGGACTGGCGGGAATAATTTTGCTATTAATATTCAATTTTTACCCCAAACTTTGCTGACTTCAAAGAAAAATCTAAGATGAGGATCTAAAACGTATCTGCTTACGTAATTTCTCGGTAGACATTTGAAGGGTTGGTAGGATAATGCGTGTGTGTGCGTGCGGTTTTAATGTACAAGTAGCGTAATTAGACGAAGGGTAACACTTTCACTACGCGCGTCAAAATATGTCACTTATTAATTTTATTGGAAATAGTCTTATCGTCGTGTTATTTTTGTCTGTAAATCAAGGGGTTAAAACGGTGCAACTATTTATAAGTTAGAAAAAATTTCAAGGCAAAAATGCGGAGGGTTTTAAGAAGCTTCCAAAAGACGTCGACATATAAGTTTTTAACGATGACGCAATTAACCCAAAACAAAGGCATTTTTAAGACGTATAACGAAAAATCTTGTCTAATTGACGTTTAGTAGTTCATTTAGTTTTTGAGTGGGATGTTAACGTTTAGATGTAAGTTTGATAATGTGAAGAATTCCGTTTGTTTGTGAATGATGTAGGTGTTGTTATGTTGTTTGTTTGTCCGTATGTAGGCTTTAACGAGATAATTGTAGGTGGCGTTACGATGTTGATCTCTTTATAGATTGCAATGATCTATTTAAAATAAAAAAATGGTGGGTGTAGGTCTGTCCAATTGAAGTCGGCTACTCACAATATTTTTAACCAGAAGCCAATTTCAGTTGGACTGACATATACATTTTAAAAGAAGTTATTTTTTGCGTTTTTAATGGTGGTTTTTTGTTTTGATATCTTGATGTGTAAGTCGATATTTTGGCATCGAAAGAAACTTTTTTTATTATTTATTTTTGCCTTTGACATTGAGGTTTAAAATTATAAAATATAAGATATGCGTTGTTTGCACTTACCTCTGTCAGTTGTTAGTTACTTTAAATAGATACCTAAACCGAACCGGGTGTAAACCGATATTTTGGTGTCGAAAGAAACATTTCAAATTTGTAGTTTTTTTCATAACTATTCAATTTAAACTCAGAAATTAATCTACAGCGTAGGCAAAATATCATTTATACTATCGTGTTTTCTATTCTTTGTATTGATTGTGGCTCAATGTTTTCTATAACTCCAGTCCAATTATTAAAAAAAACATTAAAAAAACCGATCAAAGATCAAATCACACATAGGTACCACCGTAATGACAGCCAAAACCGCAGCACTGTTCAGGTAGCTACACTACGTTTAAAACAAAAGGTAACAATGACAACCAAGTTGTTAAAAAAAACTCGACCCTTCGTTGTAAGTTATAAGGTCTTCATTTGAGAAGGAATAGTTTGCCTTGTTGGCTGTTATTTTAAAGTGGGTAGGTACACCTGTGCGCCTGAGCAGATTTATTGCGCAAGCGGCGCCTGAACGCGTTTGATTTGTATGGATATGCTTTGTTTTGATATTAAGGTAATAAATACATTGGATTAACACTTTTTTATCCAGCTGAAATGTCTCTGGTTCTTAGTTTTTATATAAATATAGCTTCTGGTTATTTTGTAAAGTAAAGTGTAATATTATTTTCAGAGTGACTACGTTATATTATGTTGTTGATTTACTGGCTGTAGGTATACATAAATAGAGAAAGCGAAAAAAAACCGACTAAGTGCGAGTCGGACTCCGGGCCAGGTACCAATATCTATAAAAAAACAGGTTTATGATATGGGAGCCTCTTTTAATATTTATTTAATTTTCATTAATTATTTATTTTTAAAGTGAACATACCTCTTAATACTCTGTGAATATTTCAAGCGTTTACCTGTTGCCGTTGTAATATCGAGCAAAACCGGCAAAAGGTCAGTGACAGACCGACAGACGGACAGACTGACAGCGGATTCTTATGATGATTTGGTCAAAAGTCAGGATACCATTTATTATACTCGTATCAATGTGGTCGGTAGGTCCATAAAAATCCATCGTCATATTATAGCAACCATAACCCGTAAAACACTTACATCAGCATGTGGTCTTTGTCTCTCCATAACTGCATAGAGAAGGACAAAAAACATCGTATTGATACCCATTATGTTTCCATTTTACGACTTAGACCATGAGAACGGTAGCTTTAATACTATTGTTTGGAATTTTATATTTCTAAGAAGATTATGGCCTTATCTGATTGATTTTATACGTTATTTAATCGGTGTTGAGAATATTATAATAACTAACTTTTGCCCGCGGTTTTTCTTGAGTTTAGTTTTGCTTTGCTTCGTTTGTTAATACAAACTCGTATTTATGTATAAAAAAGATAAAGATAAAAGATGTTTATTCAGTAAGTAGGCCGCACGGACACTTACACGTCAACATTCTACCAGCGCTTTGCAAGAGGAGACCCACTGCCGAGAAGAAACGCCGCAAGAAACTCAACAGGTAGTCGTTTTTGAAATACCTATACAGTTATGAAAGTTAACCTAGACCTACATTATAACAGTATAAAATATTTACAAAAATAAATTTCGTACAAATGCCAACGTATCTCTTCCAGTTAACATTTGGGTGATGGACAAACCATACTCGTACATCATGTTAGCAAACAATAGACAAACTAACTGAACTAAATATAGACAGGAGCAAACCATAAAAAAATATGTGTAGGTACCTAATCCATTCCTCGACTGAGCATGTTTTCATCCAAAAATACTTTTACTGTTCTTAGATAGATGGTGCATTTATTCGAGTTGAAATGTAAGTACCTAGACTGTGAGATTTTAGATATTCCGTTTTGAAGCGAAAAAAACTTACTAATAAGTTTATTTTTTAAAAGTACAATGAATAATCTACATACCGCTGCTTAAATGCAAAAGCGCCACAAAACGAAAACAGATATAGTTTGATTTAAAACTTAAAGTATAATATAGCATTCCGAATTTAAATGCAACACAAACACATTTTGATTTGTGGCCCTTTTGCATTTAAGCAACGATACATACAAACATACAATGCATTTTCATGTAATTTGTTTAAACCCAACGATTTTAAAACCGTTTATCTTGAGCTTGAGTTAATATTTTTATTTTTTAAATCACCCCCGCGACAAACTTCCCCTTTCCGCCATGATTAATGAACGCTCAAATTAAAGCGAGAGCGATAATGTTTTTATCTCGCTTATTTATAGGCTGTGTACAACAGGAATTTTTCGTGGTATTGTTGATGAATATACTTACAATTTTTGTTTTGTTTATGTCATATGATTTTCATATTTATTTATTTGAAAGAAATGGAAATAATAGTCTTCATCAAAAAAAATCTTTGAGCCTGAAATTATTAATATTACCTTCGACTACCAGCGGCCCTAGCATTTTTTTATTTTATTCATTTAATATAATAAAGACTACAGTAGCATATTCTAATATTACTCGCCAAACTGTTACGTTTATCGGCGAGACGCGCTCAGTTTTACACTACTTAACTTATCCTAATATCGACTATTAATACATGATGGACACACCGGCATTCATGCAGGTGTACACTTCCCGACGACGAGTATGGCTGCGTCTATATCGCGTGTCAAATGTGGATAAAGCATCCGTCACTTTTTGACACGTGTACTTATTTACCTGTCAGAAGGTGACGGATGCCTTATCCAAAATATATCACGCGATAAACGCAGCCATATTAGGTCCCCAGGACTTAGTCTCGACGTCAAGTTAAAAACTTAAAAAAAAAACTTGTCAAAACTCTCGAGCAGCTCTAGGCTATCGTACGTAAGGAAAAGGAATTTTTGGTCCCCTAAAATTTAAAACATCGTCACCTTTTTCATTAAAAACGTTGAAAAACTTCGCTGCTGCGGTTACAACGTAAAGTGCGCCCCAGGGCGTATTTCAGACGCAGCCAAATTTCGAGAAGATTTATTTGAATAAATTATTTTCCACCTGCACTGAAGGGTTGCTTGGATTTATTGTTTATTACAGATTTGAGATTTTTTTACGATGCTTTTATAAAAAAAAACAGGGGACAGTCTCACACAAATTGACCTAGTCCCAAACTAAGCTCTAGGCTTGTACTGTGGGTACTAAACAATGACAAACATACTTATATAGAGAAATATATTCATGTGCATCAAAAATTCAAGACTCAAGAACAAATACAAGAATCAGCAATAAAGGGCATTGGGTAAATTTGTTTGACGAATATTGTCTTTTTTTTCATCGGCCACGGGTGATTTTTACATAGTTACTTAGAGGACCTCGAAAGACACACAGATACCTATATATAATTTATGGCGTTTAATAATATCGGAGCCGAGATATTTAAGATTTAAGTGTTCAGTTTTTGGTAAAAAAGTACGCCTAGGTAAGAATATTAAATATCTCGGCTCTGATGCACTTAAGAGTATTACATTACATAACAAAACATGCTTATTTTGAATTATTCTATCACAATTTACCCCTTTTAGTAATAGCCGCTCATCTTGAAAATGTATGACTTTTACAGATGACAACACTTTTACCCAAACCCCTTTATAACAAAATCTTTTTGGGCTAACCCCCTTACTTATAAACGTGGAATAAGCTTGCAATAGTTTACGCCATGCTTTGTCACTTTCTGTCAGAAGCAAATGTCACAATTACAGATAAGGACAAAGCATGGCATAAACTATTCCAAAAACACTGGAAAAGGGCCGAATCTTAAGTACCCGGAACCGACGTGCGTGCATGACTCGATGTATGAATGTGGAAGAAGCGAAAGAAATTTGTCAAGATCGTAGCAAGTGGAAAGAAGTGGTCTCTGCCTACCCCTCTGGGAAATAGGCGTGATTTAATGTATGTATGTATGTATGTAAACTATTCCAAGCTCATTCCACTTTTATAAGTAAGGGGGTTAAAATCAATGAAATTATAAACAAATGAACGTTATTCACATGATCACCACCAACTAGACTAAACCGCATGGCCATGGTTTTTGCATAAGTGTGTAAGTAAACGTGTAGAAATTATAACACCCGTATTTATAGTCAAGAAAAGTAATTACTTGAGTATTAGTAGTGTCAAAAGTCATATAAAAATCGTTACTTTAGTCATTACTTTTACTCAAGTAATTACTTTACTTGACTATAAATACGGGCGTAATTGCAACTGTAATTGAATCTTACTCAGTACCGTAAAAAAAAGTAAATCCTCTTCTTTCAGTGTTAAACTCTTAAACATCATTCATCATCATCATCATCATTGGAAGTGTGCAAAATGTCGTTACAGAATTATCAAAAAGTTTTTATAGTTGTTGGAAATTCTGTAGGTCTGCCTACCCCACTCTGGGAATAAAGGCGTGAGTTTATGTATGTATGTAACATGGAATATGTGTAGGAATCATACTAATTAAATTTTTTTTTTTAAATATTGCGTCCAAGTCGGTCTATTCATTTGGAAGCTACGACACAGACACACATGTACACAGACGCGCACATTCACAGATACACACATTAAAGTTACAGGTTTTTTTTTATCGGGGTTAAAAAGCACGGGCACTTCTACACGCGCTACTCTACAGGAGTCTACTTTACTTTCCATACAATAATTGATAACTTATTCGATGTATGAGTAGACATCTAGCTTGTTAAACGTAGCACAGACGCTTTTGACGTATTTGTAAAGGTATAATGTTACACACGTGAGAAATATTTGAGTGCATCATGGTACATGTAACTTCATTGTCAATTCGCAAAGCGTTTGGTATTAGCTTATCTGCAATCAAATATTATTTTATTGTTTTCCGCAATGACTCGTCAAGAACAAAAGGAAATTTTGACATCGCCATTAAATTTACGATTCCCTTGAAGCTGATGTCATCGACAATAAAAAGAGAACTGTACAGGAAATAGTTAAACAAATAAAACAAAACGCAACCTTACTATACGAAGAATACGGTTTCAAAACGCATTTTAAAACAAAAAGAACACTGGCTAGTGAAAAACAAATCAAATACGCTTCTACGCTCGTTCGATTTTCAATATTCGAACGGACCGCCGTAAGACCATTTGAAATCGGGAGCATGATTGGTGATTTCGAATTTGGAATTCCACTCGCGACCGTTGATAGATCGGTGATGGCCGACCGAGTCAGAACGTTTCGTTCAAAGCTCGTTTGACCAGAAAAATCGGGGTACGTGGTAGTCTTAGACGTATTGAATCCAAGGGGCATGCGACAAAGAGTTACTGTATAAAGAATTCGGGGTGACGGAAAGGGTATTTTCTGTGAAGGTGCTTCCGTGTGGAAAGGAGCGGCGCTATCGTCAAAGTAACGTTCTCTTGGGTTTATTAACCTTTACAGTCAATGGGGGTAAATTGTGTATTTCCATGGGAAAAGGAAAATAGTTTTAGTTTCCGAGCCGTTAGGGTTAAGGTCCTTGAAGAGAGGAACTTTGCTATAAGGCCGACAAGTCATCTGCGATTCCACTGCTGGTGATACTGGTATCCATCAGGCCGGTGTCACTTAGGCCCGTATTAATAAACTAATCTCAACTCTAATGCTCATCTCGAGATGCGTCAAAAATGACAGCTTTCTATGGCTTGACGTTTACTTTGACGTATCTTGTGACGCGCATCTCAGCCAAGTTGAGTTTATTAGTACAGCCCTAACAGCATAAAATTTTAAGCCTGAGAACAAGAAAAAGACATTAAATTTAGTAGTTGTTAGTTCGACATCTACTATAATCTATAAAAAAAATTGTGTTGTCGTCTAAACCCGATCGAAAAAGTTCAATTTCCAATTTAGAAAATCTTTGGTATTTGCCTTATATTTGCCTTAAGGTGGAAAGTGACAGCACGCGACTAAATATTGTGCACAAGTAGGTACCTAGCTTAATTAATACTTGTACGTCTTTCTTTAGCAAAGCGTAGCAAGCCAAACATTCAAAAAATCGCTTTTAAACAATAAATTTCAATTAACGATAATAAAGCATAAAGATAAACATTCGCATTCAAATGATTTCATTCACGCTCTTTTTAAATATTAACGCTCAAAATTCGCCCTAACTTTTTTATGTAGTGTTCCTTCGTCATAGACAATTTTTTCTTCGATTCAAAAGTGGCGCGACCCTAGTGGCCAGCCGTGCGTGGTATCGAGAGGGTGGCGTCACGAGCAGCCCCTAGTCTTAGAATTATTTTATTTTAAAGATGCTGGCTGACACTGGCATGGCAGTCTATAGTTGCAAATCGCCGTCCAGCGAATTAAAAAAGGTTTAAAAATGGAACTTGCAACGGATTGTGGCAGCATGGTCATACTATTGCCTTAGTCATAACGTGCGGCTTCCTATTTCAATTTTAATGCAGTTTTTTTTATAGTATTCTCTCTTTAGCTTGGATTCGTCGAAATCTGTTAAGACTGTCAGAAGGCGTAGCCAAAAAGACGAAATGCAAACCGAATTAGGTGCTATCTCTCAAAATTTATGCGGTTATATTCTAGTGCGTTACGATAAACCAAGTGATCAACCCATAAATTCTGAGCGATACAAAAAAAAACGCTAGTAGATTCACTTTATAAAGAGCCCTTAAGCAACCAACTTATTGAATAAATATTTCGAATTGTTTTTTTTTAATCTTGGAAGGAGCTCAGACGTTTTGACTGTTCTACATCATAAAAAGTCGCTCATTGAATACAAAACGGACACATTTCAAAATAATTTGCTCTTGCATTAAAAATCTTATACGAACAGCTTCTAATTTTAAAATGCAACACTGACTCATTTTGGAATGGGTCCGTTTTGTATTCAATGAACGAAGTTTAGTGTTGATGTCCAATTTTTTAAATTCGTAATTCATGTGATTACTTAAATTCACAAATGAAAGAGAATAAATAGTGTTCGAATTTAAACAACTTCAAGTCTCAGTGTCATAAACGGACACGAACCTTGTACCCTATTCAACATTCAATCCACACGTGATCCCTCGACTCTGAAGGATATCTATAAACAAGAATCCACCACCTTAAAGAAAATGTCATACTACCTAATTCCACAGCTTCGTACCATGAGATTTCCCGGTGGATTGGTGGTGTTGGACAGGGACGGCATATGTGGTTTCTGGTAAGTGGGAAAGAGAGGGAAGCAGTCACGGGTGCGATTCTGATGATTGGTGTACGTGCGGTGTCGACCGCGGTGGGACGTGACTTTTGAGCGCGGACTGTGCTCGGTGTGATTGATTTTGATACTAGATTTGAATTTTTATATTTATGCTTGTTATTTTAAAGTGTTGATATTGTTAAAAATTACATTCAATTGACACAAATCAATTTTGCTTCCAACGCTGCTTACTTCGTTAATATGATACTTTTAGATTGTTTTAATCTTTTGCGCTAATCATGCATATATGTAGTCAAACGGGACTTCGCGTCGATCCTCTTTAAATTATTAATTTTACCTTTCGATCCTTTTGGCCGGTCGGATCGCTTCTCGATGTTAATTTTACCCGAATAACTGCCGTTCTCAGATACAGTTTAGACGCAATTAACTCGTTTCTTTTTCAAACTTAAGCATGAAAAATCGTCATTAAGGAACGTCTTTATCTTCATTAGTCTTCCTAAGCTGACTCTGAGTGTGACCGTAAGTACTGTTTAACTCTAACAAAGAGAGTTAGAGGCTGAAGTTTAGTAGCATGCTAACCATGGATTTTTCCATCTTGTGAATGCTACCCGTATTGCTATTATAGCAAATAATGATCACCGATAAAATCAATTTGTACCTATGTGATATTTTTTCATTAAGACATCATTCAAGTTTTTTTAATTATGTTAACAAGCGAAAGATTAATTTTTTTTGAAACTAGCCGCGTTTACCTTCCTTACAATATTCTTTGTAATTATCACCTCTCAAAGTATCAAACTTAAAAATCCATCTACAAAATCGAGGTGTTCGAGTGTCTAGCATACCGTTGGGCTGTTCATTCATTGTTTTAGTGTAATGACGATTTTAACGCGTTTGTGAATGAAAAAAAGGTTTACGAAATCTGACTTGCCACGAGTGATTTGGCAGCGTGTGAAGCTGGGAAGGGCTAGGGAACTATTTGACAAGTTAACTTTTGGGTAGGTCATTGATGGTAAACCTTTGGACGGTTTCTCATAATGTTTTATTGAAATGGTCCGAGTGGACGAACGGTAATGTCTTAAAGATGTTATATTAAAACTCTTTTGGGGAAAGTCATAGATGGCAAACCTTTGGAGGGTTTCTCGTAATGTTTTATTACTAGACTATCACTTTTATACCCTTCCGAGCTAGATTTATTTATAAGAAGATAGAAAGCATACAGACAATATGGTGGTAATTTGGGATCTGATGCCATCGATATTGCAATTTCTAAGGTGTCATGCAATCCTAAAACTGTTGCAGTGGCCAACTCTTAGTACGAATAAGTTAGAATTCGTTTATAATAACCATATCACAAATTGCCTTATCCCCAGACCGGAACAGAAATAATCGTAAAATTACTACTATCTAGTAGTATCTATCTACCAGGGGTGTGATTCTCTTAAAAACGCAGTCGCAGCGGCGAGCTTAAGTAGTCCCGTCAGAGCGAACAAAACATATTTTAGCACGTGCATTCTCAATTAGGCCGCCTTATACGTTCGATCTCATCGGCAGAAACCATGCTGCCTAATCGCCGCTTGGAGATTCACTCGTTCATCCGTCCGACCGCGTTTTTAAGAGAACACAGCCCTGTATTACGGTATGTGTAACCTTTTTTTCTGTCTAAAGTATTTGATTACAGGTTAATCAAAGTAAACAATCCTGAGATTAATCGATCAATTGATTAATATTGCGAGTGACGCGCACGCAGCCGCGCGGCATACTAAGTTTGAACAATAATTATACTGTAATTTGACTAATTAATTAGTTGGGTGGGTTGTTGACTCATCACTGATTTCTATACGCTGATCTACCAGTAGTAGTTAAGTCAGAAAGAAAGTATATATGCGAAAGTGAGTTTGTACGTCTGTTTTTTACGCCTTAAACGAAGTTTTGGTCGGAGCATAAGCTCGGAAGAAGGACATACTCGTAAATGTGTATGTTACAAAATTAAATAAAGAAATATGTAGTTTGTTTCATAGCAAGGAAAAGTAAAACGCACACATACTAGGCCACCGGATGACAAGGGGATCTGTGACCCATAGATATTTGCATTCTTATGACTACAATCTTCAGACTGCAATCCTAAGACTGCAACTGCGTTGCCAACCCTAAGGACTATGATGGAATATCTCTATGTTAGATTTATCTTATCTTATCTTGTGTTATGGTGGGGTCCTTAAGGATACACTTCGTTAGTAATTTTACCGGTTGTCTTATCCCCACACCGAAACACAATACTGCTGCTTGGAGGTAGGTTAAAGGATAAGATGGTGGTAGCGATCCGGACCACCTACCACTACTATTATTGTGTTTTATGACCTTCAGCTGGAGTTTCTTGCGGCGCTTCTAGTTTTAATCTATATTACTGACGTGTAAAAGAGCCCGCATGTGGCCAATTTACTTAATAAATGATTAACGCCATGTTTAAAAAACTGCGTAAAAGCAAGGAAAGCCACATAATTAACAGTAAATTATCGTGATATTAATATCAGTTTAGAAATTACTAAACCAGCGTAATGTGAATATAATGTCACCGTCCGTGTACTCGGTCACGTACGTCTGATTAGGCCTTAATCGCATTGACCGAAGGAACTGATTCATAACATAAGTTAATT
The DNA here is from genome assembly GCA_963966035.1 of Acleris laterana. Lineage (NCBI taxonomy): Eukaryota > Metazoa > Arthropoda > Insecta > Lepidoptera > Tortricidae > Acleris > Acleris laterana. The sequence continues at coordinate 4,563,790 of OZ014459.1, read as the reverse complement.
ATAGAACAAAATGTACAGGCTGGAACATTATCGTTTCCATTTTGTGAAATGTATTAATTAAATCCATAAAACCCTAGCCAGAACGCATTTCGCCGCGTTTGGAGCAGATCCTCTTCCAGGTCCTGAACTCCTTAAGTTTTAGAGTGATTGAAGATTGACATCTGAATGAGCTATATTAGACCAGCTTGGTTGTCTGGTTTCCTTCGAGGAGACTTGACTCCATGTAGTTCATTGCTGTCATTCAGAATATAATAGTTACTTATTAATAATAAAGCGCTGTAGGTGTCTGACACTTCAGCATTTTGCTGAGCCAGTGTCCGTTTCACCGCCGCGAGGACACACATTTGCGTGCTATCCCAGCTTCCTTCACTGTTTTGTTGAATCATTTGTATATGTGTGTCTTATGGTCAGTTATTCTACAGAATATCACATTCGCAAAAGATCATACTAGCAAAACATCATATACGCATAACATCATACTAGCAAAACACGATATTCGCAAAACATTATATTTACAAATAGTCGGGTTTTGTTATAAAATCGTAGGTAGGTTTAGGTTATGTTAAATTTATAGCAGGCCCGGTGGGCCAAACTACACAAAAATAGGAGCTCCGCAGTCGCGGAGCTCCGTCGACACTGTCTAATTCATGTCTTAATAACAGTTAAGTTTTGATAATGTGATGTTTTGCTACTATGATGATCTGCGAATGTCATGTTTTGCGAATTATGATATCCTATGACGGATTGCTTATGGTTGGTGAATAAATGTATTTCATCTTCTTCTAAAGAGATAGAAATGGCGATATATTCACACAATATTATTTTTATATTTTCATTTTGCAACCACAGGGTGTTTCAATTTTACGACTATACAAACCCCAGAACGGCGCGACATTTGTACAATTGTACTTGCGCAATCAAAGTGCATGCCGATGACGTGTTGACAAGTCAGGACCCACGATCGCACGCGCCGGCGCACTCGTTATAGAGCTCGGGGTCGACAGACTGGGGTTGAAACAGATTTTCGTGCGAGGCAATATACAAGCATACTTACCATTTTTACACAAATTTAAAAGTAAAAAAAAAAGAGTTTTTGCTTTATTGATCTAAATAGTTTCATGAGGAGACCTTAAACGCGTTGGTCTGTAGGTGACTTTGAGTTACTTCATGAGACTGTGTGCTTTTTGAGAGGGGGCGTCTCTTGTTTTTTTGTCTTTCTTTTTTTTAGCATTTTAACCCTGAAACACTCTGAAATTATTCATATTCCACGTATCGAAGGCTGAATGTGACTCATATCTAAATAATGAGGTGGCTTAATTACTTGGGTTAAGGTTTCAGGTTAGTTTTTATTCTTGTACAGTGAAGAATATACACAAATACTTACCTTATCTACAGGGGGATGCAACATCATAAATACTTATATGGTGCTATCAGTTACACCTCAATATGGTAATAGTTAATGGCTGGCTTTAATGCTAGCATAACGCTGAGTTGGAACCATTTCGTAACAAGCTTTATGTCTGTTAGTCACAAATGTTTATTCTTCCTTCCATTCCGACGACGCGCTGGCTTAGTGGGTAGTGACCCTGCCTACGAAGCTAGTGGTCCTGGGTTCGAATCCCGGTAAGTGCAGATATTTGTGTGATGAGCTCGAATATTTGTTCCTGAGTCATGTATGTTTTCTGAGTATTTAAGTATATATTTCTCTATTTAAGTATTTATATCGTTGTCTAGTACCCATAGTACAAGCTTAGAGCTTAGTTTGGGACTAGGTCAATTGGTGTGAGATTGTCCCCTTATATTTATTTATTTATTTATTCTCTCCTTTAATATCTTTTGTTCTTTATTACTAATTAGTCAATACAATTATGATTGCTGTAACTGAGAGTAAGGATTATAACCTTAAGCCGCCTCTATATTATCGGTAGCTCTACACTCCATCCCCTCATTTCACAGAATCTTGTGGGTGACTTAGAATTGAAAAAAAAAACTCACCGACACGACTACTGCATTAAACGCGAAGTTGAAATGGACAACAATAGAAATTCATATTCTGTTGTTTTGTATCAAACGCTATAAACTTTTTAAGTTTATTGCATGTTTTGAACAATATTGTATGATTTTCGATCCGTTGGGACTTAACTATAGAAATATAAATTAAATGTTATACAGGTTGTGGCGTCAGCAGTGGTTCGCAGCAATTAAATTGATAAAATAAAACATTATTTGATATTGACGATGATTTGATTACAGGGTGTTTCTGAGATGTATGCGTTTACGCACACATAGACATGCGCGCTGCGCCGCGCGATCAGGTGGTGGTTTTTAGTAATAAACGGGCATTCACGAGTACGAGTTGTTTTACTTCAACTGGCCGACGAGAATTAAACATACCCGCGCGTGAACAAAAATAATAATAATGTCGTATATAGGAAATATAAATAATTTTGACTACAAGTGCAACGACTGGCCTATTTTCAAAGGCCGACTAGAACAATTTTTTAAAGTAAATTCGGTCAAAGACGAGAATAAGAGTGGTATATTATTAACCTATCTTACCGAGGACTCGTATCGCCTCGTGACTAACTTAGCGTATCCGGAAAAATTGGAGAAATTGGACTATGCGGCATTAGTGAAGCTCTTGGACAACCACTTCAAACGCAGACAATGCTCTTTTGTAGACAAGGCTAAGTTTTATGGAGCCACGAGGAATGAAAGTGAAAGCTTGAACGACTGGGCGGCTAGACTCAGGGATCTAGCGACCTATTGTGAATTTGGTAATGCGCTGGAGTCTAATCTCAGGGATCGATTTGTCCTGGGCATGAACACAGGCCCAGAACGTGACAAGTTGTTCCAACAAGAAGCATCAACGTTGCTAATGTCTGAAGCAATAAACATTGCAGCTCAAGCGGAATGCGCTAAGGAAGCCCGATCAGTCGTTATAAAGGAGGAGCCCTTTTATTACTCAAGTGAAAAGCGTTATGGCGGTAGCAGCGCGAGCCGACCGGCGGTCGCCGGCGGCGGCGGCCGGAGCGGCCCCGGCGGTGGCGCGAGGAGCGGCCCCGCGGTTTCGTCGGGTCATCATGATGGTGATCGACGGTGCGCCGTATGCGGTATGAGAAATCATGATGAAGATAAGTGCCGTTTTAAAGGCTACCGTTGCCAAAAGTGCGGTGTTCGCGGTCATCTTAAGAAGGTGTGTAGCAATAGTAAGAATCCTTCGCGTGTGAATAATATTGCTTGTGAAGAAAGCGTCGACGGGGGAGTCGACCCCTGCAGCACGTGCGAAGAATGTTATAACTATAATTTAAGGTATGTGACCAACGATCCTATTAAGTTAGAAGTGTTGATAGGAACCCAACCACTTCAAATGGAGCTTGACTCGGGCTCGGGCAAAAGTGTTATTTCCGAAAAATTGTATTTGGAATTGTTTTCATATATTAAACTAAGTAGATGTGCTGTTACAATGTGTTTATACAACGGCCATAAGATTTTACCGCTAGGTTATTTCTCTGCCGCCTTATCATTTGAGAATCAAACAAAAACTTTGCCTATATATGTTGTTCAAAATGGAGGCCCACCATTACTAGGACGAGATTTTATGTGCACTTTTAATCTTTGTCTCGGTACAAGTTTAAACAGTATTAGTGATGACGGTGAGGTTGGTTCAATATTAAAGGCTTTCCCGGAATTATGGCGAGATGAGCTGGGCACTTTTAATAAATTTAAAGTCGAGTTACAATTAAAAGAAACGTCAATACCTAAGTTTTTTAAGCCGCGACCCGTACCCTTTGCCCTTAAAGACCGAGTAGAAAAGGAGCTAGATAGGCTTGTAGACCTCGGAATATTAGTTCCGGTAAATCACTCTCGATACGCTACCCCAATAGTTCCCGTTCTGAAAGAAAATGGAAAAGTCAGAATAGCTGGCGATTATTCGGTCACTTTGAATAACGACTTAGTGATCGATAAATACCCATTGCCTAGAATAGAAGAAGTTTTTGCTAAAATTGGTGGTGGAGAGCATTACAGTAAAATAGATTTAAAAAACGCCTATAACCAGTTTGTACTTAGTGACGCGTCCCAAGATCTTACAACTATCAACACGTCTAAGGGTTTGTTTAAATACACTCGATTAGTGTACGGGTTAGCGAACGCGCCAGCTATCTTCCAAAAATCTATGGAAACATTACTTTCGGGAATAAATGGCGTTACTTGTTGGCTCGACGACATTTGCGTTACCGGGCCTACAAAACAAATACATTTGCAACGATTGCGCCAAGTACTAGGTAGGTTAAATGACGCCGGTTTGCGTCTGCAACAAGAAAAATGCGAGTTTTTCAAAGCGAGCGTTACCTATCTTGGTTATGTAATTAGCAAAGGCGGGTTGCAAACGTGTCCAGAAAAGGTCAAGGCTATAACCGATGCGCCAGAGCCTACGAACGTTACCGAGGTTAAACGATTTATAGGTATCGTAAACTACTATAGGAATTTTATTCCTAACGCTTCGTCGATCCTGAGTCCCTTAAACGAGCTGCTGCGGGGAGGCGCCGAGTGGGAGTGGGGCCCGCGGCAGGTCGCCGCCGTGCGCCGCGTGAAGGCCGAGCTGGCGGGCGCGCGGCTGCTGGCGCACTACGAGCCGGGCGCGCGGCTCGTGCTGGCCGTCGACGCCGGCCCGCAGGGGCTAGGCGCCGTGCTCGCCACCAGAGACGAGGACGGCCGAGAGCGGCCGCTGGCGTTCGCGTCGAGGTCTCTGACTGCCAGCGAGCGTAATTATAGCCAAATACACAAGGAGGCAACGGCTATCATTTTTGGGGTGAAACATTTTCACCAATACCTATATGGTTGCAGCGAACCGTTCATACTGAAAACCGATCACAGACCACTGGTTTCGATTTTTAATAAAAAGCATGGCATTTCAATAACATCAGCATTACGCCTACAAAGATACGCTATAATCTTGTCAGCGTATAATTATGTCGTTCAATACACTTCGAGTGAGAATAACGTAGTGGCTGATTTTTTCTCTCGTGCTCCTATTATAAGTACAAATGGTAGTGATCGTGAGTATGACACGTATGCCTCACTTAAT
>OZ014459.1:4394736-4558501 GCA_963966035.1 Acleris laterana | reverse complement strand
GTTAGGCGAGTTACATTCCACCCATCTTGGAATAACTAAGAGTAAAAGTAATGCGCGCGCACGCATGTGGTGGCCCGGCATCGATCGGGACATCGAGGAGTGGATCGGCTCGTGCCGTGCGTGTACAAGCCTGCGCGCGGCGCCGGCGCGCGCGCCCCCCGCGCCCTGGCCGCGCCCGCCTGCGCCGTGGCACCGCGTCCATGTGGATTACATGTCTATAGGGCAAAGGGTGTATTTAGTGGTAATAGACGCGTTTAGTAAATGGTTAGATTGTATTTACATGGATAAAGGTACTACCACTGAAGCATTGATATGTAAATTAAAACCATTATTTTCCACGTTTGGAATTCCTTCTGTATTGGTATCCGATAATGACCCTAAAATCAATTCTTCAGAGTTAAAAACCTTTTGCGCCAGCCATGGAATAAAGTACATAACCTCACCGATCTATCACCCGGCGAGCAATGGGCAGGCGGAGAATTCTGTTCGTATGTGTAAAAAAATGCTAAAATGTATATTAATGGAAAATTTGACCCTTAATGTGATACATGAGAAATTGTTATGGTACCTGTTTAATTATAGGAACTCCGTGCACTGTACCACGGGTGAAACCCCAGCGAAACTGATGTTCGGGAGAAACCTAAGGTCTCGCATAGATTTAATTCGTCAAACTGATAACAGCATCGATGAAAATAAAAGCCCAATAATTAAAAAACATTTCGAAAAAGGAGACTGCGTTTGGGTTCGCTGGTACAGCTCTCGGAAAGAATCCTGGGTTTTAGGTACAGTGGTAGACAAAATTGGGAATAGAATGTATAAAATTTCAGTACAAGGACCCAATACAAATTGTATCCGACATGTCGACCAACTGTATAAATATAAAGGTCCACCTTTAGAGGCGAACCATTCCTTTTCAACCCCATTAACCGGCCATCAACTCATTGGATCGCCAGACCTGGTTGCGAATCAGTCGGCTAATATTGAATCAACTGCTGGTGGGCCGGTGTTTGAGGTGGAAGAGGAAGGGATGGACAACCCGTCTGCTGAAAGTCAAACGAATGAAATTGATGAATGGGATGATTGTGACAGCGACGGGGGCATTGAGCAGTGTGAGCGAAGTCCGAACGTCCAGGTACCTACTACTAGCGAGGCGTTATTATCTCCGCCGCGCCCGGCCGATCAGCCGAGCGCACAGCTATCTGGTACGGAAGGGACCTCGCTGGCAGGCCGTTTGCGCCCCAGGAGGAAGGTTAACTATAAGATTACGTAATGTTTGTATGCTTACTTATTGTTTGTTTTTGTGTGTTGTCTCCAGGTATCAAAACTAGTTGTGGAGGGATGAGATGTATGCGTTTACGCACACATAGACATGCGCGCTGCGCCGCGCGATCAGGTGGTGGTTTTTAGTAATAAACGGGCATTCACGAGTACGAGTTGTTTTACTTCAGTTTCTCTTTCTGTTACTGTCATGTTAATAGGACTCCAACTTTATGAATAGACAATTTCAGAGGTCTTTAACCTGTATTTTTTTTTTAAGTCTAGTCAAAAGAAAAACTCCTTCGTAAATTCAATAAGCACAGTCACTTTGTAAAATTCGACAGACAGCGAATAAAAGAAACAAAATTACACGGGAGAAAAATTGTATGCAAATCGTTTGCAGCGGGGCGGGGATGGTGTTATGCAGTTTAGTTGATTTGTTTAATCAATTTTTACTGTGTGCGATGGTAGATGAGGGTTTTTGAGTACCTATACATAAATTTGTATTTGACAGTTCGGTAAAAAAAATATGATATAAAAACCTACCAAACGCTTGAGATTTCTGAAAACGATTCTAAAATTTTAGAATTTAGTAACTTCTTCTACTTATTTTTAAAAGCTTTACAAAGTTGCACAAAATTGTTTAAAATTTAATGCCTTTTGCAAATAGTTAATTTACCTTTTCAGTTACTAAACCGGTAATTCAGTAAATAAATAAACAGAGGACAGTGTCACACAAATTGACCTAGTCCTAAACTAAGCTCTAGGTTTGTACTATGTGTACTAGACAACGACAAACTAACTAGTGGCTCAATGTACCTTGTAACAATAATAACATGAAATATTTTACTCAATCCTTGCTAACATCATCAATATTATAAAGCTGAAGAGTTTGGTTGTTTGTTTGCTTGCTTGAACGCGCTAATTTCAGGAACTAATGGTCCAATTTGAAAAATTATTTCAGTGTTAGATAGCCCATTTATCGAGGAAGGCTTTATATCATACTCACATAAACCGAAGCGAAGCGAGGGCGGGTCGCTAGTGCCTCATAAAAAACAGCTAATAATTCTTATTGCATAGCACCGTCCAAGAGCAAGGTGCGTTCGAAATTCTAACACGGGCAATTGAAAAATTACCCCGCGCTATTGGGCGAACATTATTGTCGGCTGCAAAACTGCACTCACCTCGCCTTCTTTCGGGATCCGCAGGCAGCTTGGAATTATTCGAGTATTTTACTTTTATTTTGTACCTTATCTATACTAATATTAGGTACTAATATTATAAAGCTGAAGGGTTTGTTTGTTTGTTTGCTTGAACGCCCTAATTCAAAGGAACTACCGGTCCGATTTGAAAAATTCTTTCAGTGTTAGATAGCCCATTTATCGAGGAAGGCATACATACATAAACCAATGCGACGCAAGGGCGGGTCGCTAGTAACTATATAAAAAGGATAGCTTTGAAAACTAAACTATTTTTTTATGATATTGCCTTGGATGTTAAAAACATTAAAGGTTTCTTTGTGGACCTGAAACTCGCGCCAGACATCAAGATGAATCTAATGACGTATCATTTATCAAAATCGGTTGAGCCGTTGTTCAGTTACGAGCGGACATAGGAACGGACATACAGGTCAAACACACCCTTTTCGGTTTAGCCGCAGTCGAGTAAAGATGTCTTGTTTTAGGAAATAACACGAGAAAAGAGATATTCCTTTTTAACTACACGTCTGCAATGAATTCGAGTAGTTGTATAAAAATGACCAAATAAAAAAAATATATATATAAAATTTCATTCTAATATCACGCTAAATGGTAGTTAAAATAAAGAAGAAATCTTTTACACGCACTGTAATAGTCTACTCCCTTTTGCGCATTTAAGTTAAGATACAGCAGGTAATATATATTCTACGGACCCCTTCGTTACGTTTTATAAACACCCTTTACCACGTTTTTTTCCCTTAAAAGGTCTTAAAAATGTACTGGCATTTGACGCGAGGGGGAGTTAATGTAATCGCGTTTTTTTTACTGTAAGCAGCAATTTGTAGGAATTAAAGAATTTGTCCACTTTGTAGCGAATTAACTGTAAAAGAAGTGTTAAGTTGGGGCTTGTGAAAGAATGCGTATTAAGAACGAAAGAAAGAAATCGGCTATTATAGAAAATATAAACGAAAACCGGTGTCAAGACTTGACTTTGTTTTAATATTTCGCACGTTGGGAAGAATAAAGGCATAATTTACAATATATCACAAGAGCAATTGTGGCCTTGTTCTACCGAAGGCGCGATTTTATGGACAAACGACACAAAAAATAATACAATGTTATGGTCGGGTTTATCAATCTGAATAAAACATCTGTCACTTTCTGACCTGTATCTAAGTGCGAGAGTGACGGATGTTTTATCCAACGCGATAAAGGTGAGCATAATACGGACCATGATGTATAAAACATTACATTTAATTTATAAACCGACATATTTTGGCTCTTAAACTTGTAGCAACTGTACCAAATATAAGATCAAAGTATGCTGGTTTTTGGATTGATCATGTAAGTACGAGTATGTGTGTAAACTCTTTATTGCACAAAAAAAAAACAATTACAAGTAAGTACATAAGTTACAATGACGAACTTATCCCTGTAAGGGATTGATGCGTTAGAACACCACCGGATAATGCCCCCAAGAAATTCAAAATAAGATAAAATCTTAGCAAAACATTAAACTTTGCATATGGGTGCAATTAGGGAGGATTTGTACATGAGATAAACTAAATAAATTAATAAAGCAACCCTTAGAAGGGTTAAGATGAACGCGATATGTTAACCCTTTCGAAGCTTATCTTAAACAAAATAAAAATTAGCATTTATTTTTGTAAAAGTAATTTGTATTTTTTTATCAACACCATGTATCTTAAAAAGGTATCACTTTTGGTTTTATAAAAAAACGATGGTTTAAATACACAAAACAAAATAAATTTCTTTGTCTATTTACCAAAAACAACTTTCAATTTTTGTTTACTTTTACAATATATCCATAACGACTTTCAGTAAAACAAAGTTACTTAAGCGCCATATAAGCGCCGCTAGCAGCTCCTATACCACCTTTATCTCGCTAACACTTATTAAGCCTCTAAAATCTCCCGAACGGATATGAGTTCCTCATCGGCATGCGAGGCACGCGGCCTCCCCTCTGATGCTGACGTATACCCGTCTTATAGCTCCGTCGACGTTGTATAAAGGCTATATAACGCGTTTATAGTTCGGGATTAGATTAGTGGCAGGCTGGAATCAAATTTGAACTAGCTAAAGGTATATTGCAACGAACATAGGTACTACCAGTTTCTAAATATAGGATTTCATAGGAGTTTTAAAACTTTATAACACCAACGCAACATCAAGTTTCGTTGAGAGAGATTCTAGAGTCGTTTTTAGGCTCTATTTCACTATACCGACAGTGAAAGGTGACAGGTGACATTTCAATGCACATACCTAGCGCAGCTCATATGAAACCGAGTGAAGTATCATCGTGTTAACTTTGCAACGTATACCGAATTGTCACCTGATAAGTATGTCATTGTCAAGATGGTGTTAATACACAAGGAGGCAAGTGTCAGTCAGCCTAAAAAAAATGTATCTATGGAAATGACATAGGCGACAGGAGCTCATGCCAATTCTAAACATTTTCAATAATTGCGGCAGTAAGTCGTTATCGTTAACGTTTATAGAATACAGCTTGTCTATCCCTTTAGTTCTTAACTTCACGACGTTCCTAATTAGACAGTCCATTTTAGTTTTTAACGTTGGCATCCATGGTTCTAATTCCACTTGCCATCGGATAACCGTCTCCATGTAAAGAGAACCATATTCACACACTTGCAAACGTCAGGCTAAAGCAAAACCAAATTCGTAAACTCCAAAGGTGGTTGACTTGTCGAAAGCTCAAAGTACTAAAAGTAGTAAACTTTCTGTTATTATGGATGCTGCAGCAGTATGGGGATTAGGGAAATTTACAAGTTTAGCGCTGTTGGTGCTTTAGAAGAGTTTTAAAGGTGTTTTAGTTAGTTTTATAGCTGGTTTATCCACGTTGATAGCATAAATTTAATATTAAATAGTCGAGAAGTTACACATAAAGTTGTTTAATACAAATTATATGCGGTTTTCACGACAGAAATTACCGTTACAAAGTTAAAGAGTTAAGTTATTTTTTGTCTCTTAGGTACCTACTAGACTTTGTCTGTTTTTTTCTAGTAGGTATATACCAAGTTGCCGATCAGTACTCATAGTACTAGTCAATGACATATGTCAAATTATCAAAGTGATTTTGGGTAAAAAATCAAGTTCATACGTTGCTTTATTATTACGAAGTTAAGTTAAGACAAACACACACATTATTTAGGTTCAATTCAAATTTGTTAGTAGGAATGTTACATTATAAACAACTGAAAGAATATACAAAAAATACTTGTTAGTAAAAAAAAAACATACACATACATACCTACATTAAATCACGCCTGTTTCCCAGAGGGGTAGGCAGAGACCACTTCCTTCCATTTGCTACGATCTTGACAAATTTCTTTCGCTTCTTCCACATTCATACATCGAGTCATGCACGCACGTCGGTTACGGGTACTTAAGATTCGGCCCTTTTCCAGTATTTCTCCGATTTGACTCGAAAAAGTACGCCTAGGGCGGCCCCTACCGACCTGTCTACTAGCTTTCGATCTGTATATCTCTTTCGTCAATATTCTTTCATCCATCCTTTCCAAATGACCGAACCATCGAAGCATGCCCTTTTCAATTTTAGTCACTACATAACGTTACGTATTTTTATTAACCATCAAATCCTAACATACAAGCTTTTAATTACCGTCCAAAATAAATTTACCCCGAACGCAGGCAACACAGCGCGAACAATTAAAATTAGAATATCTTAATTCATATCAAAGTATCAGGGTTGCCATCTTAATGCGTGATCTTCCCTAATTCTGGGGTAATATGGAGATTGCTCGGACATGTTTATTCTGAAGTAAGTGAATGTTATTATGTTGTGTTGTTTTTGTTGTGTTGGGGTTTATTATGGACTAAGGATTCTGCTGGGAAATTTATGTTAGACGGCGTTTAATATGTATAAGACCTGTAAATATTGTTATTTAGTAAATGTCTTTGAATATTGGTTTATTGTAGATTACTTTTGTCTGCAACTATAGTTTAATTACCACTATTCCCACGGGCACTGTCTAAATTTCTAAAAATTGAGCATGTACAATTGAGTTCCTAAAATTATTTTAATTTTGTTTTATTTTATTTTTTGCGCAAGCTCACTGCCTTATACAAATTGATCGAACATACTTATATAGAACTCGGATAAATCCATGCAAAAGGACAACGGAATTAGCGTCTTTTTCAAACAAATTAAGTCTTAAATTGGTATATCAAATTTCAAGGACATGTACGATTTTAAATATTATTATGAAGGAAGTCATTATATTAGTAGTGGTCAAACCTTTGGCAGGGTCCGTCCGAATCGCTACCACCATCTTATGCTTTAACGTACCGCCACGCAGCAGTGTTTACATTGTTATGTACCGGTGTAAGATACAACTAATATAAATATGTACGTGTACCACTTATCAACGACGTTTTAGACAAATTAATCGGCGTCTCTAGTGACCACAGGCAAATCTCCTTTCTATCCCAAAGACAGCATTGCAGTGCAGCGGGGTAACGCTGCGAGTGTCCTCGGCACGATGCCGCAAGTGAGTGCAATTGAGTGCTTTATTTTATAAGTTAGCAGTTAGTTAGTTAGTTTTTAGTACAATTTTTTTTATTTTAGTTTTATTCCATTTCTACACTAATATTATAAAGAGGAAAGATTTAATTGTTTGTCTGTTTGAATTGAATAGTCTCCAGAACTACCTACGGGACGGATTTGAAAAATTATTTCACCATTAATTAGAGCCTTACTTTATCCCTGATGAACATAGGCTATGTTTTATTTTTCTCCGCGTTCGAAGTCGCGGGCAACAGCTGTTTTTATAAAGATAGAATAAATACATACCTTTTTCTATAAAAAAAATGTACGTACATAAAATTAATTTTTACACTTGCATGGTAACACTCATAAGTAGGTACCCATTGGGCAATCGGTGATGGCAAATGAAGGCATCGATGTTTATCATACTACTCTGGACCCATATAAAATTGTGAACCCCCTGTGTATAGATTCTAGATAAATTAATCGATAACTGTATGCATCCGGGCTTGATCGATATAACTTTTTTTTAATGTAACCTCTACTGTTGTTGTTATAGTTAGAATAGAGATTAGAATCATTTGCTCATAATTGATAAATAATTAGTCACGTAGTAAATCAATGAGGTGTAGAGGTGTTAATGACTGTCGTGGGAAAAACCGCTTTTGTTGATTTTACTAGCTTGTTCCTATGACTTTACCCGCGTAGAAGTTGTTTCTTGAAATTAACTTGAGAACTGTTCGATTTCAAAAGTATAGTATGCTTGTCTCCGGGACATAAAGATTTTTTGAGTCTTATTTCACATCAATCAGTTCAGGATGTTTAACATGTATGTACCTACAATTTTCCTCCGCTGATTGTTTATAAGCAGCGTTAGCGGAATAAGCTCTCTCGTTGCTTCCTGTGTCAATAGATTCTTATTAAACAACTCGTTCTTGAACTCGACGCGCAAAATATTAACCGGCGTGTTGAAGTGGCCCCGTCGGAGCTTAAAAACCATATTTAAGGGCGTGCACTCTCGGCTTACCTGCTTAACCAGTCGTTCAGTGAGCGAGCTTGTATTATTCGCTCATAAGAAAAGCGCACCTACCAGCCCCCTCCCCATATTTCACAAGCGTGACAGTGACAGCTGACAGTTGACAATTCAGTCTACCTAGCAAAGTCAACGAGTTTCTACATCACTAGGCTTCATTTACGGCACGCAATGTGCAATGCGTACGTTGCATGAGTTATCATATCTGGCCATTCAAATATCACTTCAATACTCTACTTTCCTCGCAAAACATACTTGAGATGATAGTCCGTGGCACTGAACATGGTAATGAGCGATCTCACCCCCTACCCCGATACGCGCTGAATTCTAATCGCCATCGATCGTGCGCCCCACATTCTCGACCGACGACCCGGCAGTCGGTTTAGTGGTACGGGGTCACGTATTAATAGTTTGTTTCTTTAACACTGGCCAGTAGCAAAACGGTTGTATACGAATACCATGTAGATAAAGCGCTATTTGTTTTTTTAACACTGGCTGGTAGCAAAACGGTTGAATACTAAGACCATACTCGTAGAGTTAAAGGGCTATTTGTTACTTTAACACTGGCCAGTACCAAAACGGTTGTATACGAGGCCCATATAGTAAGAGAGCTTTTGGCTGACGTTTGGGTACGTACCTATGTAAGAGCGTGTACAAACAAATAAATGACAATCGACAGGCATTGATAGGCGCATAGCTATTAGAGCGATGCCACACGAGCATTCCCGGTGCGTTGCACGTCGTCGCAACGCTGTGATTTAAACATAGAACGACGAAAGTGTTTTAACGCATCGTGTGGCATGTCGCTAATTTATTTGTAGAACAATGCAGCGGGGACGATACAACGTAAAGGCAAGGCTCGTGTGGCAACTTATATACAGCAATAGCTAAAGACTTCTTAGGGAAAAAGGTATGTGTTTTATAGTCATAAGTAAACTTAGTCTATTTTATTGGATTTTTATCTATTTTTGACAAGCATTGGCCGTAAAGCCTAATCATGTCCAATTCAATATCAGGGCCTCCATTCTATACGGTAAAACAATGTTGACGTGGTATCCTGACTTGGCCCCCTGCTAATACTAACAAAACATTTTCCACCTGATGCAACTATTGAACGAACAACTTTTCACGACGTATAATCTGGTCGCTAAGATGTGTACAGCACTACCTATTTCTCAAATTCAAATTCAAATTCAAATATATATATATATATATATATTTAGTAATCCATTTTTTGTATTTAATTAATATACCAAACCTACAAATTAAAAACATAAACCTACATATAAAACACATTCAAATAAAAAACACTATACATATTATACACTTAAATAAAAGACCCGTACGACCCTTTTCCTGTTTTACCGTCTCTCTTACAAATATAAATACTCAAACCCTGCACTATATTATGTTGACCTCTAATAGTCTACAATCGCCCAATTATGAGTAGTCATTTAAATACTCTTGCTGATCTTGATCTTATAGAGACTGCGAGCTCGATAAGCTGTGACATTCAAGACTTGCATAAATTCATACCAATCGATCGTAATAAAAACATAACGCTGATCTCACAAAATATGAGAAGCATTTACTGTAACTTTGATGACCTCCAACTTACATTAACAAATTTTAAATACACTATTGATATTCTAATATTAACTGAATGTAGACTAAGCCCTCTTAAACCAATTCCATGTGTCCCATATTATAGCTCTATGGCTACCACTAATAACCTCAATCAAAATGACGGAGTTGTATGCTACTCGAGCTGCCACTTAAATACTGTTGCTAAAGAGATTAAGCTGGAACAAGCCTCATGTGTACAAGTCGGTGTGGGTAATATGTTGATATTAGGTATTTATCGCTCACCGTCCAACAGCAACGCCTCCATTTTCATTGAATCACTTAGTTCGCACCTAGAAACTGTAAGATCCTATACCAATATTATCATCACCGGTGATATTAATATCAACCTCATTCCACGTCCACACGAGCCCTCAAATGAGAGCGCAAACAGACACAATTATCTTACAATGCTTTCATCCTTTGGTTTTCTCCCTGGCCATACTTTGCCAACTAGGGAAAGTAACTGCCTTGATCATTATATGCTTAAACTTGATATTAGCAAGCTAACTGCACATATAGCAGTTCTTAACACGTCAATAACGGACCACCTCATGATTTTTCTAGTGCTCTTCAATAATACCGTGGAAAAGCACTGCCCCAAATTAGTCGAAAAACTAGATTATGGCAAAGCTGTTAATTATCTTCGAAGCGAAAATATTGAGTCTTTACTTACAAGCGACGATCCTGAATTTATTACAGAACAATTAATAAATATACTTAAGAAATCATTGATGAATAGCAAAGTGGTGATATCCATTCCTAAAAAAATGCGTACTATAAAACCGTGGATAACTCCAGGTATTCTGAAGTGTATTAAAAATAGAAATCGAATGCAATTTAAAGTTCGCCGTGACCCTTATAATGAAGTCTTGAAGGTCACTTACAAGCGTTACCGCAACTTTTGCACTAATTTAATAAAAAAACTTAAAAAGAAATATGAAAGAGAGCAACTGATAAAAACTTCAAAAAATTCAAAAGATATGTGGAAAACTGTAAAAAACATTACCTATTATAAATCTACAAATAATCACAACTTAGAGCTCCTAAATTCTAATAAATCTCCTATCAATGCTGTTAATAAAATAAACGAATACTTTGCCAGTATGGGTAAAACACTTGCTGATCGAATTTTAGCCGAACCTGCAGTTCTTAATACCACAAATATGTCAATTCCCCCACTCATCTCCTCTTCCCTGGTCTTATTTGATACAGATATCCCAGAAGTTGACCATATACTTATGAATTTAAAATCAAATAGCGCCCCGGGATGGGACACTATTCCGACTCTCTTTTTAAAACTTGCTAAATTCTTTGTTGTCCCGGTTATATGCAAATTAGCCAATTTGTGTTTTGCCAAAGGTGTTTTTCCTGCACTGCTGAAGCAGGCTATTGTCACACCAGTGCATAAGGGTGGCGAGAGGGATGACGTCGGGAACTACCGGCCTATATCCGTATTGCCAGCCATTTCAAAAATACTTGAAAAGTTAATAAATATACGGCTAATTAACTACTTTAATAAATATAATATTCTATCTGACAGACAATTTGGTTTTAGGCAGGGGAAGTCCACTGAGGATGCAGTCATGGCTTTAA
The DNA here is from genome assembly GCA_963966035.1 of Acleris laterana. NCBI lineage: Eukaryota > Metazoa > Arthropoda > Insecta > Lepidoptera > Tortricidae > Acleris > Acleris laterana. The sequence continues at coordinate 4,547,247 of OZ014459.1, read as the reverse complement.
CTACCTTAATAACTGAAAAGGTTGACAAAAGCAGTAAATGTCTTGCAATATTCCTAGACCTGAAAAAGGCTTTTGACACCGTCTCTCTCCCCACTCTTGTGCACAAACTCGGAAGTATGGGAATCAGAGGAACTCCGCTCGAGCTATTGAGTAACTACCTACATGGTCGCACTCAAAAAGTTAAAATAGGCAGGTATGAAAGCAGTGAGGAACTTATTTCTTTCGGAGTCCCTCAAGGAAGTGTCCTCGGTCCCACGCTATTTTTAACATACATCAACGATCTTACCAATCTTGCAATTGACGGAGGCAGTATTTTTTCGTATGCTGATGATACTGTTGTTGTTTTTGATGATGCTTCTTGGGATGCTGTCTATAAGAAAGCTGAAAAAGGGTTACATTTAATATCTGCCTGGCTGAAGACCAATTTACTTACACTAAATGAATCAAAAACGAAATACATGTGCTTCACCAAGTACAACAACACCCAGCCTTCGAACAACTTGCGATTAAAAGTCCATAGATGCAACCTATCAAGTGTTCAGCAGTGTCTCTGCTCTGAAATTGAAAAAGTAGAGTCCATTAAGTATCTTGGTATAATTATTGATCAACGTCTCTCCTGGCATGGACATGTTGAATATCTTAATGGAAGAATTAGGAAACTTATCTGGATATTTAAAAAACTAAAACATGTCGCCCCAAACGATTTGCTTAAACAAATATACGCTGCGTTGGCTGAATCTGTCATGACATATTGCATCTCCGTCTGGGGAGGTACAAATAAGACAAAATTCATCGAGGTTGAACGAGGGCAAAGATGCTTACTCAAGGTAATGCACTCGAAACCCTATAGGTTCCCTACAGCTGAGCTATACAAAACTTGTGACCTCCTAAGTATGAGGAAACTATACATATTGAACACTGTGCTAAAATTACATAAATCACTATCTTTTAAACCACTCAACACTGCACGTAGAAGAAAAGACAAGCCCGCCCCTACTCCTCTAATGAAATCTAAATTTGCAAAGAGACAATATACCTCACAAGCGGCCCAATTGTATAACACTATCGATGCTAAAGTCTCTATTTATCCCTTACAGGTTTATAAATGTAGAAAAGTCATCGTAGAATTATTAAATACTTTAAACTATGATGAGACTGAAATACTAATATGTTAAAATTGTAATTACAAGTAGAAAATTATATGAACTTAAACACACACACACACACGCACACACACGCACACTCTCACACACACACACACACACACACAAACATACACACACGCACACACACACGCACGCACGCGCGCGCGCACGCTCATAAATAACCATAATGAGTAACAAAACTTACCTACATAGTTTCTTAGGTTACCTATTTATAAGTTTTTAGCGTAAGTTAAATATATAAACTAACTGTTAACTTTCTTGTGAACCCTGTTTTGTATTGGTTGTTTTTGTACCCTTAATCTTGATGCTGGAAGAGCGGGATCTTCTGTCACAAGTATTGCCATACTTACAAGAAGGTCCCAACCCTATCCTTATTGTAAACACACTGATTGTGACCAATAAACAAATTTTCATTTTTTTTTTTTTCATTTTCATTTTCATTTTTCATATATATATATATATATATATATATATATATATATATATATTTTTTAATATTTTTTCTTAATAGTTATCTCGCTTTTCTCTGTGTTAAACACGAGTGACAAATATACAGTCAGTTGAGTGTAAGTGTGATAGCAAACGCCAGCTAAACGCCATTTAAAAGCTGGGATTACTGGTAGTTGTCTGAAAAACGTTTTTGCGGAAGACTTCAGTTCAATTTCGGCGAATTGTATGTTTTTCAGAGTCTAGTCTATTTCACTGGAATAAACATTCAAAACGTCTCCCACCAATCGTAATTCAAATCAAATCAATTACTGCTCTATTACATGGCGAAATTGTTGAAGATCACCCGAACTGTGCGCTTGGGCAAGCAATTCTGCACGGGGCCAAATTGAGCTGGGATTGAATTATCCTTGAATTAAGTAGATTACTTTGGATTTGTAATAGGAAATTGGTTAAAGTCGATCGAGGTATTTCTTTAACAGTGTGATGTCATCGTTATTTTACCCAAAACGCATCCACTGTTGGATAAATTACTCTCTCGCTAGAGATCTCAAAAAAGTATTACTTATTCTATTTTTGAAAAAAATACTTTTTACTGGAGTTTCTTGCGGCGCTTCTTCTCCATAATGAATGATTATGTGTGGTCTTGTCCGAAGCGCTAGTAGATTCACTCCATACTACCGACGTGTAAAAGAACCCTCATGTGGCCGATTTCTTTTATGTTTTTTTATTATTTATGGTGGTTAGACCTTGTGCCATTTTACCGGAGAACAAGCAGTAGCATTGCGATGAAGATGTAAGACAGTCACTAATTATTAGCATAATAACATTCCGTTTTGATTGACCATGCGCGTCACAGACCACTTTGTTTTTAATTGCCATTGACGGGCAAACAGGCTGACCCGCCTGATGGGAAGTGGTACCCGCCGCCTATGCACCAAATGCTTTGCCACGTCTCGCAGAAATTTAATGTCACCCTTTTAAAAAAAATATATTGTATGTATGTAAACTCTTTATTGCACCAAAACAAATACAAGTGAATTCGTAGATAAACTTAAGATTAACATGTACAATGGCGAATTTATCCCTTCAATGGCTAATTTATCCCTTTAAGGGATCTCTTCCAATAAACCTGACCATGACTGAGGTAACTGTACGAGGATAGGCAAATAAGGCAAGATTACAATAAACTAATATTTCTACAGCTAAATATCCATAAACTAGCTATCCATTCAATAAATATTATAGCGCATTCGAAAAATCTCAGCAGAAAGTTCATTCAAATTCTTAAAGTACGCACCAAAAACTTTCTATAGAACCGGGACGTATTTGAGCACAGTGACTCAAGACACAATGAAGATCCTACCGATAGCACCAGTCTAAACAGTTCCTCGGAACACTCCCCATTATACAGACGCGTGGAAAACGCACGGCGTCTTAAAGTCTGGAGTCGGGGGGGTAGAGCTGATAGGCTGGTCTGACTCATCATCATCATCATTCTCCTGCCCTTATCCCTTCTCCTGCACTTATTTGGGGTCAGCGCAGCATGTTTTTCCCTTCCATACTTCTCTATTAGTCGTCATCTCGGTAGTCATTCCCTTCCTAGCCATATATTTCATACAGTCCACCCAAAGTTTTTTTGGCTTATGTACTGATTCACCATAAACTTCCACGGGTTTTATTTATCTATGGTCTACTAAAAAATAAATATAGTTCATTCAGTAACTTTACTTAGGTTATGTTAGGTTAGAGCGTGCCATCAAAATAGACATACATTCATACATACATACATACATACATACATACATACATACATAAAAATAAAACGCAGTCGGATAAAAAGGAGGACAGTGGATGGACGCAGACTGTCTAATAGGAGTACAAAGTATGGTTATCACTTGGAAAGGTAGTGGATGATATTCGTTAATTAATGAATAAACTTAATAAATAAACATTTTACATGTCACTCTTATTGCCAATTAGGGAATGCAATTTAGCCGGTTATTAACCATTTTGGTTATAACCGGTAAATTGCATTTCCTATTGCCAATCCAGAGTATGGACAGTGTCATGCACATGATACTCTCTGAAATTAGACTTTTGGTGACGTGAAAGACAACAGCGGGAAATCTTGCATCAACTCAATCGACTTCGACTTCAAAGCGGAACAATTGTTTTAATTTTGTATGCAAACAAGCCTTCGATTTTCAAAATGAAAACTATTGCGATTTCGAGTGCGTTAAACAATAGTCCCTCTGGATCCAACGGTTTCTAAAATCTCTGTACACCATTTTAACAGAAATTATAACATCGCATCGTATTGAAAATACTTTTTACTTAAGTATATGTACTAGTATGCAACAGTAAACAACTTTTTTCATGCTCAAAAATCTCGGCTAACCAAACACTCAGGCAAACACGCGCCTATAAAAAACTCTACGTTTCCACGTGCTCGATTTCTTACCAAAAAGCACCTAATAAAAACAAAAGTTCGTCGAACTGGCACACGATTGGTACATTTCAAAAATCGAATGTCAATGTCGTGGTCAGGTTCAAGCACCTGTCGCATTGGTCTAAGTGGGATAAAAAAAAATCACGAATTAACCAATAAGAAGGAGGTTTGAGCACGGCCTATAAAAGCAGTTTTGTTCGCGCTTGGTGCGAGAGAGAGCGATTTTAGAACGCTTAGGCCCCGTTGTTTGATCAGTGGTCAGTCTGTAGATTCACTCTATATTACCGACGTGTAAAAGAGCCCTAATGTGGCCTATTTACTGAATAAATATTTTGAATTTCGAATTCGAATATTTTGAGTGGTTAACTCAACTAATTGTTAAAATTTGAAAAAATAATTGAAAATTTGACACATTTTCTTGAGATTTAACCGTAAGTAATAATTTGAACAATTGGTTCTGATTAAACAACAGGCCCTTAATAAAGTGGCGTAGGTATGTTGCAAGCGGAAATAATAATTCGGCTGTAATAGTTCATTTTTGCGATCTAGGTCCAAAAAACGATCATTAAGAAAAGTCGTGACTAATACGATGCAATAACGTTTAACATGGTTAGGTTTACCAAATTTTGATTACCTTTCCTAGAATACAAAAAAATATTTTAAACCACAGAAGAATTATGAGAATGCAGTACAAAATAAAATAATCATCATTCCCAAAGTACAAAACACTTTGAGCATACCAATTTTTCTATCAGATTCTAATAAGTCATAACCACCCAACAGTACTCCTCTTCCGCTCCCGCTACATCCCCCGCTCCCGCTCCCGCTCCCGCCGCCACTGTGCCCGCAGCCCGCGTATCTCCGCGTCCACTCTTCGTGACCGTGTCCGTCTAAACGGTCAGTTCATTGATTATAACCAGATTCCGACGTTACGGTATACCTACTGGACCAAAATAACTAATTCGACAGTGGAAAAAGTTCGGCTTTTCTGGGAAATTTTTAACTGATGACTTTTGTGACATGTTTTTCGAGCCAGTTTTTTTTTTCTGTCATTACTTCTGAAATCAATGCTTTTACTAGGTAGGTAATATTTACAGGTGTAACAGCTAGAGGTTTTATAGGACGTTTCTTGCGCATGCCATACAATTTGTAGGATTATAAATAAATTTACTTCTTTTTTATAACCTCATATAGATTTGATACCATACCTACCAACGATCTGCGCTTGAGCACATTTCTCACGTGACAACAACCGTGAAATTTTGACACAAACTACCTAACCGTTCGAATATGTTAAAATATCAAAAATGAAAATAACTTTGTAAACAAACTGTAACATTTAATGATAGAAAAATGCTATTATTCAATAACCGAATACTTAGATGATAAGTTATTATGTTAATAGATATTTAAGTAAAGAATAAAGTACCCTTAGCAAATAAGCGCTCTCACTAGTTTATAAGTTGCTGTGCCCTGCCGGGTCCATAATGATCTCATAACTTTTAAGTTAATTTAAGTACCACCTATGTATACTTATGGAATGCAATAAATGATTGAGTATTGAGTATTGAGTATTGAGGGGTATCGTATGAAAGGGCTTCTTTGACACAAGCCACAGATTTTTTATTACTTTTATATGATGATTTTTACCTACATACACAGACGATTACTACCTCGTTTGTCGAGTTTAACGCTCAATTCTCCGGTATTTTGACTATGTCGGTTGTGTTATTGTCATGTGTTTCAGGGTCCCTCTGAAAACCAGCGGCTGGCTGCGGCACAAACCCTTTTCAACGCTATGTTTTTTTTTTGTTTATGTCTTCTGTTTTTTTTTCAAATGTGTGTATGCGTTGAATAAATAATTAGGTACTATTTTATTCTATTCTATTCTATCCATACGAATATTATAAATGCGAAAGTGTGTCTGTCTGTCTGTTACCTCTTTACGCTTAAACCGCTGGACCGATTTAAATGAAATTTGGTATAGAGATAGTTTGAGTACCGGAGAAGGACGTAAAATAGTTTTTATCCCGAAAATCATCCCCTAAGGAGGTGAAATAGAGGGTGATTTTTTTTTATTTTGCTACGATATAAACGAGTGCCACGCGGACAGAGTCGCGGGTAGAAGTTAGTACTAAATAAATTGTATGATTCTGTGTTCGGACATACGTCTGAGGCTCTATATTCAACTCGATAAAACCATATTACTATTGAAATGTTATCTTATCGTTTTTAATCCACTGTCAAGTAAATATAATAACGCTAACCGGCCACATAGCGAGATATACTGACCAGAGATGGACTCTCAAAAGTACTAAATGGATTGGTCCGACTCCGAACGGCAAACGGACGGTGGGAAGACCACAAAAACGATCGGCGGACGATTTGAAGACGGTGGCGGGAAGAAACTTGATGAGGACAGCGGATGATAGGAAAAAATGGAAGAAATTGGAGGAGGCCTATACCCTTAAAGGGATTCCTATAAAACTTAAGAAATTATAATAAGAAATATCAATTGCAATAATTACTAACCATAGAGTCACGTTACTTACTAACACTAGCTATTAAGAAATACTTGTAATGGTTTTTTGGGAATAATAAAGGCTTTATCATTATTATTATTATTATTTTATTATAATAACGCTAACAATCCGATAACATATCAAAAGCAATATGGTTTTACCGAGTGGAATTAACCCTGGTCAGCGCAACAAAAGCAACGCCACAGCCGTTTAGGTAATGACACCACTCGTGTCTAACGTGTATCCACACCGCATGGCTCGTGTAACATAATGCTAGATCAAACTGTGTGCTTGCATTAGAATGTAACCACATGGTTAGGCATTGCCGGAAGCCGCAGCGTCCGGCAGAGATAATGGTCAGATCCTGAAACCGGACTTTGATGTGTGTAGAGTTAGGTTTAACCAGGCTTGGAGCATTCGGCATTTTAGGCGTAAAGTACAAACTTTGCGCCTGAGACTGAGTCGATTGTAGCACTTGTAACCATTACCTATTTAGTTCACTGGTTGCATTTTATGATATTGTCGTCAACATATTGTTATTTTTTTAGGCCCGTATTAATAAACTAATCTCAAATCTAATGCTGTGTCATCGTCTCGAGATATGTCAAAAATGACAGTGCTCTATGGTTTGACGTCTACTTTGACGTATTTTGTGACGCGCATCTCAGCCAAGATATTTGTTATTGCGTTCAATCCACGACAGCGCGCCCCACTAGGTACCTAGTGAACTAGTATTTCCTCTACGTACAGTAAAGGAAATTGATTTTTAGACCATTTTGGACTGTCATAGTGACGTAATCAATCAAAATGTAAGTGACTTCTTTTGATTTTATTTACAGTGTCACTCTGATATAGTCCAATATGGTCTAGGAATCAATTTCCTTGTCTGTACATTGACGTAACCAACATCAATCAGAGTGGTGGGGCGCGCCATCGTTGATTGAAATATTTCAATCGCTTTGTTCAGTACTCAGACACTTTTACTGTCAAGCTAATAAGAGCTATCAGATGGTTAACAAATATAAATAACGATTGCAATGGGGGTAAAGACAATGTAGAAAAATTAGTACCCTCCTATAGTCAATGACAATGACAATGAATGAACTTTATTTTATATAATTGGTAGTAGTCGCCAAGTAGTCGTGGGGTCATTATTAACTGAAAATTAAACAAACAAAAACTAACTAGACTAGGGTTCGATCTTGGGTTCAAAGCATCCCGACACATTTTCAGCAGCCCTTGAAACTACAGGACCACGGAGCCGTAAGCGCCCCGATCGAAAATCAGCTGCGTATTCAACGGGCAGGCTCAGCCATTACTAGGCGCGCGGCATACTAACTGCGATCTTGAACCTCAGTATTGATCGACCTTTTCAAATACATGTGTTTATCAGGTGGTGGTTTATTTTTTTAATAAGGAAGTAAACAAAACGAGTAGCAAGATTATGAAAAAAAAAACTTTTTTAATGTTTCCTTGGTGACATAGATAGAAGGTTTCTTATTTCCAAATTTTATGGTTTTGTATTTTCAATTTTTTAATGTTAGATACTTTTGAGCTCAAACATAAACAAGGGCTTAAGAAAAAAATACAAAAAAATCAGTCGTTCTATTGAAATAGTTTTAAATTTTGATGGTTTCAAATTGACAGATGCTGATAATATGACCGTTTAAAATTGATTGATTTTTCGTTTTACTGAGAAAATAATGCTCGTGATATTGCTACGGCGTAGCGCGTGTAGCGTTCGTAGCACACATTACTAGACTCTCGTGACGGTCATAAAAGTCCGAAATATCCTATTACTAAACTATTTCAAACTTTATTGAACTCTATCAAGATAATCTATAGAATTGATTTTCTAATAAACATACAGGTTATATACATGATGATGTTTAGTAGGAAATATGATCATCAAAGAGTGATTTGTCTACATGGTGCTCTATTTAAACTTTCACAATCGAAAAATCGTCATAGTATTCGTGTTTTAAGAAAATCACATGGCGTGACATTTAATGTGACATTAAACTGTGAGTAAACAAACTAAGTAGAATTAAATAAATTAAAACAGTGCTCTCTGATTCGCTGCTGTTGAAGTCGTAGCTTTATAAAAACTGCATGCTATTTCTTAGTAATCAGTATAATTATAGATCTCCATCGTCAGTTTAAGACTATTAGTTTTTGCTCTGTCCTTCCAGACAGCCTGTCATACTCAAGGTGTAGCCCCGCCCCCGTTCATTCACCCAACGCATCCGCTTGCACGCAACTAACCTATTAACGGTCTCCAAACCAATAATTAAAAACCATTACACAAACGGGAACGAAAACCGCAACACGAATCCGACTGGCGCGCATCCAAACTACAACTCACTTATTATATTCTATGAGCACCCGCTATAAACGTATTCCTGAACATATCACGTAGACGACTACTACCAATTTCAACCAATCACAACGCGACTATTCAACTTAATAGGGCAGGCCACGCCCAATCACGTAACCGCCTATTACGGGTGTAACGACGGAGCCTTTTAACTCGACGACGTCCGATCGATGCGGCTGTCCTTTGCCTCTCGCTAGCGGCGTCCCTCTCGGCTCGCCGAGCGGGGTCCCCGTCGTGTGATAGAGTCGCGTTTGGCGCGTGCTTCGTTTCAGTTGCACGTCCGAGGCCGCAGGAGGGGGACGCATGCAACTGTTTTCGATAACCAGGCTTGTACGTGAACCGCGGACAGTCCCGCAAGAGTCACGTCCGCGTAAAAACGGATATATGCCCAGAATATTTATTAAGGTTGTGCGTGACTTTTCTCCGACTACCCGCAAATAGAACTGATAACTGAAAACGTGTGAAGTGACATTAGACTAATTCGGAACAGCTGTGATTGCTTTTATACGCGGTTCGGACGGTTTTGATACTTGTTTTGAAATGTGGGGCGTTCGTTAATTAGTTGAATTATGTTGCCGTATCCGGCGGTGGCCATGGACTATGCAGTGGCCTCGGGGTTCCATCACCACCAGAGGCCCGGCGGGCTGCCCGGGGTGATGGGCCTGCCGGGCCCGGCCCCGGGACTCAATCCCGGGATAAACCCCGCCTTCACCCATTCCTGGTTCGTACAGACAAGCCCGGATATCTGTCGACAGCAACAAGCAACAAACCAATCGCATCTCGAACCTGGGCACGTTTCATTTTTTCTTATTATTTTAGTTTTTAAGTTATCTGTTTTGAGGTTTGGTGGTTTATTGATTTTATGTATTCATGCATTTAAATAGAAATATTTTTAATTAAATTAAATATAATCAACAAACTATTAAGCCAGAAAAAACTTTTTATTTGCAAATTATAATTAATTGGCATATTATTTTTGATGTGCTTTTTGTAAATGGTGCTTCAATTAATATTAAGTCTTACCTTTGCAGGAATACTTACGTATTTTATTACTTGCAAAAAAATGTTAATGTCGTAAACTTTAATATCATTTTAACTGGTTTCACAGCGATTATGACACAATAAATGTTGGTGTATTCACTACCATCGACACTCTCAGGTGCAAAATAAATATATTATTCTTAGTTGGTGGCAAGGAATGTGTTTTACAAGACAATAAACGTTTAGGCTGCGCAAGCGCTCAAAAGATCACAATTCTGATTCGTATCTCTAAAGCAGTCATACTTGTTCCTAAGTCTAAACATAATGACACTTGTTTCCTCATTTATATAATAAACTGAACGGGAAGTATTATTATAGGAAACAAAACGTCAATTCTTATAAGTTTAAAATTTAAAAAGAACTGCTGTTCATAGGAACCATAAATCAATTTACCAGCACTACCTATTTATTTTAATTTTTATACGTAAATAAGTATTTATTAAATAGGTACTTCATTTTAATAATAAAACAGCTAAGTAAATGGCAAAAATCAGGTCTCTATCAATCAATTATTATTATTATATTTGTCTAATACGGTCCAAAGTAGTTTATATGCTATTGGTTAACATTATTTATCAAATTAAATATCTAACATATCTAAAATCTTCGTAATAACACGTCAAATAATATTTTACATTTCATTTATTTGTTTCTTTGAAAGCTCGCCTTTTTCATAAATTTAAAGTATTTTCTTTCCTAAACAAAACTAATATACCTTAAATAAATAAAAAACAAGCATCTCAAAAATCTCCTTCTGATTGCGATGACAAGTTAAAATATCATTCATAAAACACCGTCGCTTGCGCACAACAATGCTCCTAACAACATAACAAGTTCTATACGAACTCGAATAAAGATGGTATCTCCCTCGTGACTCCACTTACCTTCTCTGAGTAAGTTAAAATGTATCTTTAAACACAAACGTTTATAAAAAACTTGGGACGTGGAATTATAATTTGTGCACAAATAACTTTTATAATACCTAAGATTGCTGATAACTTAGTACTCAGCATACCAAACTTGTAAAAAAAAGTGTGATTGTTGAAAAAGTTTAACCCTATTAAGCATTTTCCTAATAAGATTGCCAATTATATTACTCTAACAGATACCATCTCCTACTCTAAAAGATTCATAAAATCTTTAAAGAATAACTTTAAACATTTTCTCAGCGTTCTCGTAAATAATGAGCTGAAAAAACAAAACCATCTAAAGCCTTTTTAAAGTTACAAGTTAATTGGGATGGGAATCCAAGTAATTTCGTCCTATGTAGATCTAAATGGTGAAGGTATACAACTTGTTAGTCACTGTTATTTATTTTGACCTAGACCATTACTGGCCTTATCTTTGAATGTTTAGTTTGGTTTCTGTGACAATGTTACAAGGTCCCATGGTAACTTTTACTACGCTACCATCATCTTACCTACTACGTAACCTGTCACCAAGCAGTGATTGCATTGAGTTCCGGTTGAGACAGCCGCAGGTGAAAATACTAGCATAGAGGAATTCCATTTTAGTCCTTTTTTTTATGGTATGGAGAAGACAAACGAGCACACAGGCCACCTGATGGAAAGTAGAAACTGTGACCCATAGACATTCGCATTCATAAGACTGCAATGCAATCCTAAGACTGCAAATCCGTTGCCAACCCTGAGGACTAAGATGGAATGCCTCTATGCTAGTCATTTCACCGGCTGTCTTATTCCCAAACCGGAACACAACAATGCGAACACTGCTGTTTGGCGGTAGGTTAATGGATAAGATGGTGGTAGCGATCCGGACGGACCCTGCACAAGGCCCTACCACCCGCAGGATATAGGTAGAAGCCACTTGAACTGTGAGCTCATTTACGTTCTTCTTGCGGCGCTTCTTCTCCGCAATGATGGTCTTGCGGAGCGCTAGTAGATTCATTCCATATTATCGACGAGTGAATTTTGAATTCTGCATGCCATAAATTAAAAACATGCAGCGGTGTTGAATTTATGTAGCTTACTGTAATTTTTGAGTTGTCAAAAAGCTGATCAAATACTTATATTGAATTAAAACCCTCACTTCATAAATGTATCCTTGAACTGCCTAAATTAATTTAATTATTGTCTAAGAAAACTTGTTTCATCCACAACTACTATTTAAGCAAAGTTTTGCAAAACGATTACTCCAAATAACCTTAAATAATTTAAGATCAAAGTGTCAACGCCTCTAGCATTACTTACGCAACGTAAATATCAAAACTGCTTGGTTGTTATACAACCAAGATCAAGACTCTTGCGCATGGGCCGGTTTCATTGACGACGGAGCAGCCACAAACTTGAAATAAGTATTTCCAGGTAAACTTACTGGATACTTGAATGGGCACACATACCATATCAAGTTAGATATCTAATGCCATATAGTAGTATTCTAGTAAGTTGGTTTCCATTATGATAGTAGACTATTGATAAATACAATACAACATTGTATTGTATTTATCAATAGTCTACTACTAGTACACGTACACTCTACAATAAATGATCCATTTCGTTTAATATATTTAAAAAAAATCCTGAACAATAAAAAAACGTTGTTTAGCGGCGCTTTAAAAAAGTTGCAGCTTAGCATGTACTTCAGAAGGATTCACTGTACTCATAGAAACGTTATCATACATACATTAAATCACGCCTGTTTCCCAGAGGGGTAGGCAGAGACCACTTGTTTTCATTTGCTACGATCTTGACAAATTTCTTTCGCTTCTTCCACATTCATACATCGAGTCATGCACGCACGTCGGTTTCGGGTACTTAAGGTTCGGCCCTTTTCCAGTATTTCTCAGATTTGACTCGAAAAAGTATGCCTAGGGCGGCCCCTTCCGACCCGTCCGATCTGTATATCTCTTTTGTCAATCGTTATCGGAAGTGTAAAAAACACATCCTGTATAAAAAATATTCAGATTTTAGTTCTTGGTCATGCGACTACGCAAAAGTACGATCGGAAACTGCCTAATGTAACCAATCGGAAGAAACAGGGAATTTACATATGACTAAACCACTCATTGTTACACAGAAAACTTGTTTATTCTCTTTTGTATTAAAACAGAAACTTCTGACTCAATCACGGGACAAAAACCCTTTCACACTTCATCAAAATTTCTAAACGCTTCAAACGATAGAATTTCATACAAAAACCGTATCCGTTGTCTAAGATATTTTGATTGAAAAATAAAGACCGTGTCTAAATCATAAAGAAGTGCTTTTTAAACATGTGTTGAGTGCTTAGGAAAAAACTAAGGACCATATAGAGGACAAAAAAAGAGTTAGTAATATAAAACAAAATTAGCCCAGATGCAAAAAAACATGTATTTTAAATCTTTTTAACCATCACTAACAGTACTTTTACATTGCTTCTAAACTAGGAAATCAAACATTAATAAAATAAAAGATCCTTCACAATAAATTTTACGTATTATTTGTATGTTTTATTCATGAATTAGAAAAAAGTACCCAGATTGAAACCCTGAGGAACTACCTTAATTTTGCAAACGGCTTACAAGGATACGTTTCTAAAAGCAACAGCTCTATGGTGTAACAAATCTATGCATAGTCAATAAAAGCAACACGAGATATTATTATTTCGATTTAATCCTTACCCCGACCTTCGATACCCCGACCTTCGATACCCCTATGTTTCGAACAAGAATCGAATTCAATCGATCAGAGCAAAAAATAATCGACCGCAATCGAAAAAACTCTGGGAGCTTCGAAACCACAATTAAGGGACATTAGCAGGAATAAAATAACAATACGATCTTGGCGATTTGTAGAGAAAAGAAGTGGCATTCACTGACAAAGAGTAACAGAACTATATAGTGTAGTAAAAAAAATTGAGAAAATGGTGAGAGTTGTGGGGATTCATGGGAAAGGGTTATGTCCAGCAGTGTAGGTAAGGAGTAAACCCTCCTTAGCTAATAAGCAGTATCTCAAAGTTATTAACCAAAGTAGTTTAAATTCTCTCATATTAGTAATAAAGTTGTTATTGCTACAGTAAATTTATCTGAGATATTACCTAATGGCTTAGCAGTAGAGTATAGCCAACATGCAAACGGTGCTAAAGTTTCTATTTTCTATCGCCTAGAAATGTATGGAGTTGACACTCGACGTCAGACATCAGCTTACGTCACTCCTACATTTCGTCGATTTTCGAAAAACGCTAACTTGTCGTTATGCAACTTGTCTAAGACCCTGGACGGCTAGTAATAATATGATGGTGATGATGGAAGTAGAAAAAAGGGACTACCTAAGCCAAAAACGGTATATCGGACAAGAAACTAAATTAGGCACGAAAATAATGTGATTATCTTATAGAATTGTATAATAACTAAGGCCTGTATTAATAAACTCAACTTGGCTGAGATGCGCGTCACAAGATACGTCAAAGTAAACGTCAAACCATAGAACACTGTCATTTTTGACACATCTCGAGACGAGCATTAGAGTTGAGATTAGTTTATTATTACGGGCCTTAGGTACTGAACCACGTATTAATAAAGGAAAAAGCTTCTTGTTTCCAAAGTTTAGGTATTTAAAAGAGTCACGTGCAATCGATTTGAGGAGGAGGAGTTTTAACAATGTTTTTATAATAGTAATTTTTGATAAGTTACATAAAACAATCAAAATCATTACAAACGAGGATCTATTACATTGTTTTTTTTATAGATCATTCAGAAGTTCATCCCGTTTTTTCAAGCTACCAGTGTAAAAGTGCCTCATTTAATATTGAACTTTATCTGGTTCGAAATAATGATTAATATAAAGCATCGCTTAATCGAAGAGTATGATTGTCAGATATTATAGACACTTTTTTTTTAAATATATGGATGTATTACGTTTGGTTTAGTGTTACTTTTTTGTCACATACAGGCTGATCTAAAATTATACGTTTTATATTTATTTATAGCAATAGTATTTCAACCAATATGTCGAGTTAGTTTATAGACAGTCCTATGGACTTATAAGTCTACTAGCGACCCGTCCTCGCTTCGCTTCGGTTTATGTGACTATGATATAATGCCTTCCTCGATAAATGGGCTATCGAACACTGAAAGAATTTTTCATATCGGACTTGTAGTTTCTGAGATTAGCGCGTTAAAGCAAACAAACAAAAAAAAACTCTTACGCTTTATAATTTTAGTATATAGATTGGTATCACACGCAAGGACAATTGCTCGGTAAAAGAGTATTTAGCTTTATGGATTAAACCGAGATATGGATATGGGACTCCACGAGTATCATGTCAAGTCCTATATTTATTTATTATTTTTATTCAGCTCAATTTTGAGTGTCTTAGTTGTATAGAAAGGAATCAATAAATGTCCGTTTGTAATTTGTATATTACAGACTTTGTCAGACATTACTTTGAAGAAGATTATTTGTGTAGGAATTAGTCGAAACAACAACTCATTTTGTAGATATTAACTATAATCAATCACGCAGCAAACAGTAATGTTTAACCATCCATGAATTGCAAAAGGATTTATAAGTTACTTAAACATTGCAAATTGCGATTGATAGATATCAAATTATGCAGTGGTTTCCTGTTAATAATATCCTACGGTTGGCCAATGGTAATACCAGATCGGACCAGCCTGTAGAAGCCACAGAAGTCGACCTCAATCAGCAACAGGCAAGTCACGCCGATTCGTCGCGCCCCCCATACAGATAGTTTTTACGCCGACGGCAATAAAAAGTGAACACTCTGTATTTTCGTTCTATGTCAGCTGTATGGGTTTCTCCGTTTTTAATATGATGAAATTTTTGTAGAAAGTACTTATTTCAAAAATTTACGTGTAATTTTCGAATTTTAAAATACTCAAACATGATCAATTTTATGGCAATCATCTGAAAACAACATAACAGCGAATCTCGATCCGGATTCGTTTTTACGTAAACCGAGACGATTATTGCTTACTTACTGTTATTTGGAAGCGAAAGAAAGTGAAAAAAAAACAAGTTTTCTGAAAAAACATCAACCGATCGTCTGCGGTTTTGTACAGTTTTATTGCGGGGTATTTTTGTAATTTACATTTAATGTTTTGTTGCCAATGGTTGCCCTGCACTGGAGTTGAGATGTTGTAAACCTTTGGTCAATATTTTTAAAATGATTATTTTTACATTAAATATATATAGTAAAGGCTATAAATCTATAGTAAACCAAAATACCCTATATTTCGTCTAAAAAAACCTGTGAAATGAAAAATGTCCAAGTCACAAGCAGATCAAGAGAAATGACACTGGTCTTTTAAATTTGACTTACTACATTATAAATACCATAACTTCGCAAAAACAATACGGTTAACCCATTCCCAGTTTAATAGACATTCCTCAGGAGTAGGGTGCCAATCGATCACGGCGGACAGTCCCGGATTAACTGCGGGACAAGTGTCCCGAAAATGATCAATTATTTCCCCTTTACCTCATCAGAACTGGAGCTGACCCCTGCTTGTTTTAATTCCTTCTTATAGGGTGGCAAGGTTCGAATCGTTTAGAGGAAAAGAAACGTGTTTAAGGGTCCGTGTATTGCAATAAGGCTTATTGGAGATAGCGTCGAACAAATGACGATAAGTGTCCTTATCATTACGAAAACGTATAGAATTGAGGTAATTTTTTTGAAAATTGCTGGAGTAGACTGTTTTAGGTTCTGAACTCCTGGTTTATAGAGTGACTGAACACCCTCATCTGAATGATAAAAAGTCAAATGTCAGACTCTTAGGGCCTGTTTCACAATCGGCAAGTAAATTTATCTGTCACATAAAGTTGTCTCTCTCCTTGTCTATTTTCAAGTGTCCGACAAAGAAAGGGCTAAACTTATCCGTCAAATATCCTTTACTTGTTGATTGTGAAACAGGCGTTTAGTCTTATTAATTGTTGTTGTTTTATTTATTGTTGTATAATTGGGTTATTTGTATTTATGCTGACGATATCAATGTAATTTTGTATTTTTGACATGCAATGCAATAAATATTGTAATGATACATTAAATAATAAATAAATTAAACCAAAATATCAAATATGTCAGGCTTGTGGTAGTTTGTGGTGGCTTGGTTTATTCCGTTACCAATAGCGTTTTTTCACAGACACTAACTCCACTACAACTCGTCTGCAACAGACGTAAAGACCTTAATTGATGTCACAATTGAGTACTCAAACTTACTTAAATCTTGAAGTCTTGAGTACGGTTCAGTTATGACCAATGTTTAAACTGTCAAACTTAATCACGTTTATTTGATTAAAGCCCGTTTCCAATATTTAAACCACAGATACATCTAGTAACTTTGATCTAATGCTACAAACTTAACTTGTCACATATAAAATGACTAATAGTTTATCGCGGTGGATAAAGCATCCGTCACTATCGCACTTACACATTGGTCAAAAAGTGACAGATATTTAATCCACGTCCAAATCTATCGGCGGGTTAAATATTACGAGCAAGCATAAAACTGGAACAAAATAACAAATACTGATCGTCCATTACTATCATAGTATTTTCTAACACAATAAAGTATTTTCTTGCATGACAAAAGAGTCGATTCATTTGCTTAAAAACTAAAAACCCAGTGGTCCAACACGATCAAATCTAAAGAAAAAATTAACACCCCCATTTGAAATCCAATTTATCAACGATACAATTGGAATTACAATACATTTATTTATGGACATAGGTCAGTTTTATCCTGGAGTGGCGGATAGACAAAAATTGGGTAAAAATGTCTCCCCCCGGACGCAATCAGGCGTCCCTCCGTCGATTATTGCAAATAACTATTATTTCCTTCGCCTTTCAATCGCCGCCGAATGCAGGGCCTTTGTATTGCTAATTTGGAGCTAGTTTTGTTTAGTTCTGTCTCTAAATGGCACCAATCAATACAATAGCAATGTAAGGAACAATGTGATAAAGTGAATATTACAACACCGTTCATTTTGAAAAAAAAATGGTTTGTCTAAAAATCAATTTCTTTTTGATAGGATTTTAGCCATGTCTTATAATCGAATTGTAAAATATTTTATGTTAAATCAACCACTCGATCTGAAAAACTATAAACCTAAACATACTTTTACTACAATATCTTCCATAAAATCTGTTAAACATACAAAAAATGACAGTAGTAGTTTACCAACAGATGTTACCAGCGAACAGGACAAATGATACAAACGGCTTTCCAAATCCAAAAGGGATATCAAAGAAAAATGGTATCCAATCCTGCCCACGATAATGTTAATACAAGCATTTGTCTGACAAACCCTGTTTTATTCATCAAAACCTTAAGCCACGCAATCGTTTTATGAATGAAACAATTTTCCAGTCGCAACTTGAGGCAATTTGCTAGTATCATTAGTCATCGCTGTATCGACGTAGTTTGGTCATTTTTTGTCCGCAAAGCTGGATCACTGCCCACTGGGGTGTTAAGAATGTTACATGGATTGTTTGAGTAATGTGTAATGCGCGTTTCTTTAGGGTGTTTTTTCACGTTCGTGTTAAATTGACATTCCTTTGACGTGTTGAGTATGAACACTATGAATGTAAATTTATTCCTAATTGTGTTGAGTGATTAACTGCATCGGTGGTTTAATATGAAAGGAATGTGTTTATTGACAACACAGTACGAATAAAACACAAATACGATGTCTTTATTGCATTATATTTTACACTGAATAATACAACAAGATGTAGTATAGAGTAATAAAAAAGGGCGTGAGTATTGCTTTGTTGATTTCAAGTTAACCTTTAGTCAACAAATGAGAATAAATTAAAAGTATTTATTTTTAGGAATAGACGAGACATCAGTGTCACCTTAAAGAAAAGTATTTAGCAAAATAATTATTTAAACTAAAACTGAAAGTCAGCCCGATAATATTTATCCGGGGTTAAATAAAAAGGTTTAGTGTCTACTATATTTCGACTATATTAATTAAACATATTACTAGTTACAATGAACTTCCCTTAGGAATGAGGAAAAAGCAATGTTGTTATTTACCGCCCAGTGTTTCGCTTCGCGCGCCGCTCTGGACAAAATTCTGGACAAAAATAAATAGTGAGTCCGTTGGGACGGGCGATTGGCCAAATTGCTCTCTTTAGGCGGACTAATAATCACGTCATAGGCAATTTTCGTCTGGAACGGGAGAGGAATACCAATGGGCGTTGATTGAATGGACAAAGGTTAAGATGATATTTATTACGTAAGGTAGATTATAATTAAGAGTTTTAAGACAAGCTAACCTAAACAAAACATAAGCATGTATGTATGTATGTTATGGTCTCAACTAGGTGTAGTTACTTTTTTTATAGTGTGTCAATTCTAATTGTTACTTTATAATCATTGCCGATGTATAGCAGGCTATTAAGAGATTTGTGAACGCGTAAATCGCTATGAAAATGTTTCTACATTATCTAGCTTCCACACACGACACTTTTATATTGGCAGGTCACTAAAGTGTATCGCATTTATTTAGGTGAAAACAATGTGATGTACTTTAGTTCCTTGTCAAAATAAAAGTGTAGATAGTTTGACGCATAATATTTAGTAACAGTCGATGATATTATAAGAAGACAAAGTTCGAAGCTTGCTATTTTTTTTAAATAAGCATGAAAGCGAAAATGCTACAACGTTTTCCTCCAATTAAACCTAGTCCTATTTTTTCAGTTTTTTTATATTATGTTATAGATATATTTAGCTTCAGAATCCTCTTAAAAAATAGAGCATGCTTTGAACCTTGTCTCATTATAATACAAATAATGTCATCAACTCTTGACTATATATGATGTGTCGAAACTATCTACACTTCTATTTTGACAAGACACCAAAGTGCATCATATTTTTTTGCGGTAGAATCTGTACCTTTGTTTATAGCCCTGTTTTTTTACTGATGCTCCCCACTGTGCAATTTTTCTTGTAATATACTCAATAGCTATTCTTATTATCGTAAATAAAATTAATTTGTAGTGAAATACCATGACGTCTCTTAATTATTATACCTTACCTTTACAATTTTCTAAAACCAAACTCATAACTTTTTTAAGTACATGCAATAACCAAAATATCTAGACCTGCGAAGTAACCCCAAAACTTTATTATCGAGGGTCTCATTACACCGGTTTATTAATTTTACACCCCTGGCGCGCAGAGTTCCGCTAATAGGGTTGTCAAATGACTAGAACTAAATGTTAGCAATTATTATATTTAATAAGAACTAAAAGTTATTTCTAGAAAATAATTTATGATGACTAAAAAATATTCTCTATTCAATAAGTTAAAGAGTAGCTAGCAAAAATTCATAAAAAATGGAATATTTTAAAACATTTTCGTTTCTTAACACTTCTAAAAACCTAAAAACTTAACAATCTCACTAAATTAATTTAATTCGTTCAATTCAAAATTTAAAAATGTCGTTTGTTTTTAACGCACGTAATACAAAACTTAAAAAAATTCAAGGCGTTAACTGTGAAGAGAATACAAGAAAACTGCCCTCGTAGACATTCGGGTGTTTCCGGCGAACCTCGGTGACCCGGGAGAATCCGCCGAGTCATATTAAGCTCATCTCGACAAACCGTCCCGTGAGACGGCTGATTATTCCCGGACTTAATACTCTTGGTATTTCGGCCCTAGAAAGTGTGTAGAAATAGATTAAGACAGCTTAAAAGTATTGGGAAGCATATGCCAATTTTGGTGTACCGTACTAAGTACAAAAAAATAACCGAAATATATTTCATCTTAAGTAATCGGGCTACAAGACAGAGTTAGATACGATAGGAATAAGTAAAGCTTTTTGCTTTGTTTTGATACTCGTTGTAACTTTGGTACCTAACATGATACGCAAATAAATTTTACCTGTCATAAGTTTCTGATTTTTAAATTAGGACATAAATTCTACACAGTAACCAACAAGACTCATGTCATTTACTTACCTAAGTCAGTTTTTTTACTAAAGCTATGTATTAGTGTACGTGTTTGTATCTAATCCTTTCACGCACATTAAAAAACCGAAAGCCAGAACAGTTAATACTAACCACAAATAATTTTGCACGCCGTTTTTTTGCCGTTTTAACATTACTCGTGTACACGTGTAACAATTTTTTAACACGTTATATGACTTGCTGAAATTTTGCCGCGTCAAGTATCAAAACTCTTTAGTCATCGTTACTACTTGACATTAGGTGGCAGACGATTTGACGTCACTGCGTGAGTCGTGACCTTTTTCAATGGTTTTCATTACTAACTTATAGTAAAAGTACAAATTGAGATTTTTTCGGTTTTTATAGCAGTTTTTGTGGTTTTGACCTCCGCTAGGCTTACAAAGAGGAAAAAAGTTTAAATTCTGTTTTTTTATTATCTTAGGCTTAGGTTTCAAGTGAAAAAAACCTACTTTTTCTCGACTTGCAAAAACCGTTCATGTATTTGGCGTGCCTACAAAAAGTGCCATACACAAACCCATCGTCAGACTAACAAATATACATATTCTCGCAATACCAAAGCACATTAAGACGTAATAAGCAAAACGTCATAAAATACGACACGTCTAATCATGGCGGACAATGCAAGTATCAATAATCCGTAATAAGATGACATTTCATTTCCGTCACCTCCCCTATTTTATTTATCCCGTGCCCTTTGTATAAATATCGCCTTATTAGGTGTTAATGTGAGACTGTATTATGAATGTATACGACTTTTTTGGATAAAATTTGAAATTGGAACGGTTTGGATGGTATTTAGGTCCAGGGAAAGAAAAAGGTTGTCTAAGAAAGACGTCCTATAATGTGATAGCAATAATAATACTGAATCTATGTAGAGTTACATTTCAAATTTATGACATTTGTACGAGGATTCAATAAAATTTCGTTTTAAACCATATTATCGTTATCATTATTTATACATTGAGTGTAGTAGCAGTCTTAAAGACCACTACTTAAAAAAATAACGTCGGTTTTTATTTAAAAAAAAAACCACTTTAACTAATTTCTTTAAAAAATCTAACATCAAATAAAGCCTTTTTTATTGAAATCGTTTCGAGTGACATTTTTCAAAAATATGCTGTAAGCCAATCAGACATACGAATTTTTAATGCATTATAACAAAAACGAGTATAAAAAAGGCAACTGAAGTAATTTTCTTCGCACAAAGGCTAAAGAACTAACTTCCCTAAAAGGTGTTAGCCAAGTTTAAAGTGAGAATTCTCAAAGAGAAATCGACACCCTCCGACGTCGGACCCTCTGTTTAGTGAGGCGTCCGTCCTCTGGGACCCGGTCACTCGCTGGTGAATCAAATGATCTGCATAGGCCCTCAGTTACTTAGGAATACGATAGTTTTGTTACGAGAAAAAAGCTCTATTCGATTTTGGTTTGTAAAAAAAAAAAATTTGACTGTTAAATGTTGCTTACTGCACCTCAGTGCCATTTTAGATCGAATAACAAAATATATTTTTAAATCTATTGATGTTTTTTATGTACGTTTGGTATGATAGGTCTCTTTCACACGTTGACAATATACAGGGTGAAATTTAAGTCGTGAATCGAATGATCACCTCTGTGTTCTACCCACGAATATAAACAACTTTCACTATGGAACCTACCCGGAAATCACGAAAAAAAAAAACAGCTCCTTCATACATTTTGGTCGAGTACGTATTAAACTTTTCTATGAAGGAGCTGTTTTTTTTTTCGTTTTTCCGGGTAGGTTCCATAGTGAAAGTTGTTTATATTCGTGGGTAGAACACAGAGGTGATCATTCGATTCACGACTTAAATTTCACCCTGTAGAGTGAATCTAATAGCACTTCAAGCAACATTATTGCTGAAAATAAGCGCCGTGAGAAGCTCCAGTAGGTTATATTTCAGGAAATACATAAATGCTAAAAAAATCACTACAATATAATGAAGTATCAAATCATTATTAACAGTAAGATATAAAACAAAATAAAACAAACATATCGGTAGAAGTATCAAAAAGTTTGTCAATAAATTTATTAAAAGAAATATCTAAAAGGATTCTGCGTCAAAAAAATGGGCCAAAAGAAACGTTGTTGAAGCCATGTCCATTGTAATTCGTAAACAGTCCCTTCAAGGCATCATGAATGTCACTATGAGTTTCATATACCGATGCTACCCGCATCCAAAAGTGCATAATGCAATTGCAATCATTAAAATGCAATTTGCCTAGACCTACTTAAAAAACTGTATGTAAATATTACTAAAATACTTATACCGAATAAGAAATATCGCAAATATAAATCCATCTATATAAATTATACAGAAAAAAATATACATACCAGTCTAATCTAATTAATCTACAAATTAATGTAACCTTTGAAGTGTATTTTTATCGAAAAATATGAATAAATGAGTATGAGTATGAGTATGAGTATCAATCACCTATTAAATTCATCGCAACCTAATAAAAAAAAAACAGACGACAGACAGCTCCCTACATCTCATTACAGGAGATTACTACAGGTAGCAAAAGATTAACAACCAATACACTTTATAAGGGACAATATTATTACTAAATCGCTATAACCTTGCATTTTCATTTGCGTGCGTAACTCAGTACAAATAGATGACAATCGCAATATATTCAATCTGACATATCCATGTGTGCGTCAATTTTATACTGAATTATTGTTGTTAGCTTTACAACTACACACAAACACCGCGAATATCTAGCGATTTAGCTGTATAAGGGTTGTCATTGTCACACCTTTGCGGTTACTTGACAATAGTTTAAAAGAAGGGTTGTGTCATTTTTATTGTTCACCCTGAGAATTTTGGAGTATTTAACGCTTGAATGGTTGTTAATCAAAACATAGCGCTATTGTTGGGTTAATACGGTGATATAAATAAGTAGCGAAGTGATAAAAGTCTTGTATTTCTTCTATAGGAGAATTAAAAGGTGTTCGATATTTCGTCACTTTATGAACTGCTTATGTTATGACCCCGTTTTAATGTTCCGAGATTGTGTTTTTCTTGCGGCATTTAATATGAAAGTAGTACTTATTCAACTGATAAATTGCACATGATCTTGAAAGACAGCAAAGATACATTTAAACCTTTTTATTAAAATTACCCAGTCACAAAAATATATTAAAACTAGATACACCAGGTTCTATGATAATATTTTTTTAACAATAATGTATATTTCACTCGTACCTGTGTCAATTTAGATATTAAAAAAAAACCTAGCAACCAAACGTCCGTTCATATTCTTTACAAAGTAAAAAACTATTTTTTTCTCACAACTCTTAAAGTGACGATGTACCAACCGTATAAAGCTCCCCACCAACCCCTTTATAACACTTCTTTATAACTTATGAATATGACACGTTATATTGTCAACTCAAGTGGTTATGTCACCTAAATATAAGTGCCCACTTATCGGGCTATAGAAGAAGTAATAATATTCCATATAATTGCGCGATATTAGGGTTATAAGACGCTTTGAAAGAATTTTTTTATAACAGTCTTTGAAATTGATGTTTAAGAAAAAGACGACAATTTGAAGTGCTGTGGATTTTAGTCGCAATTTTAAAATGATTCTGGAATTAATCTTGTTATGATTTTTATGTATTCTGTTGACGAAATTCTGATATGTACTTAGTTTTTCTGTATTACTAATTATAAAGAGTTTAGTAAATTCCATTGGCTAAATCATATCGGTCATGCTATGTTTTGTTTTGGATGATGCCTGTGACAGCTAGGGTGATAATATAGACGACAATATAAAAAAGGCAGTCGACTTTTTAAAGCTTGATTTTTATACGACTTGTTCAATAGTCGTACCTTGCTCGTGAGTATAGTAAGTGCATGAAATTTCGAAAAGCGGCTGTCACAGGTACCACCTTCGATTAAACAGAGTATAATCGTCTATTTTCTTTCGGGGTTCGGTACATTTTGTCGGTGTAAGGTATCCGTCATCGGCAATCGTCATAAGTGCAGTACCCGGGCTAATTCCTCCCGGGCAACTCAATTTGCCCGGACGCATTAACCGGGGCGACATACCCGGCTTTTTACGAGCGATCCAATTTTTTTGGTTCGAATTTCAATTTAGAAAGGAAATTTCTCTTAATCTCACCTTAGTTCAAAATCCAACTTTAACTTATACTAGTAGAACTGCGTTTCGTTTGCACGCGTTCCGTATATATGCTACTTTGTTGTTAGTGCGTACCAATCATCACTGACCAATTCTTTGGTTATATCGAGATGGAACTTTCGACCTTTTGGTAAGGGAGTACTGTTGCGTTTTGCTTGGGGTTTTTAGGGGTAAGTTTTAGTAGGGGGTCAAGGCGTTAGTGTAGTATTGCGGGTTCGATTCCCAGGTGTACAGGGCGTCGGGGCACGTACGGACACACTTAAAGACGTCTCCTAAGGTGAAGGGAGGTCCGTCATAAAAATGGACGGAACAAAAATACGGGAGACTCCGTTTGGGCTTTATTTATTTTCTGTGTATCGGAAAGCCTCATAAAAATGCTCCTGATACCTATTTTTTTGTTTACTCTCTGTGGAATTACCCTTATCATACATTACATACGACACAACACGACATACATACCTTAAATTTCAACAAAAAAGCACTCCTGGACTTACCCTATCTATCTTACTTACTTTTCCTATCTATCTGCACAAAAACATTTAAATTTATTTAGCCATTACGTATAAACATACATATGATAATAAAAATTGGTAGTTTAAGATGAAATAAAATAAAAACTGAAATTCCTTATAAAAAAATACTGACCATGAAAAAATCAATCACTTTAGGTACCTTGATTTGTAAAAAGAACTGGCCACTAATAAAAAGTACAAAGTAAGAAAATTCTCTCCAATTCGAAAAAGGAACAAGCACTATCCTACGGCGGGGACTACTTATCCATTTAGCTGTAAACGGGCGGAATGCGTCATAAAGGCCGTTACGGGGCGGGCGTGGAAAACGGAATCACGGTTCTATTAGTTCTATTTTTGAACGTGGAAAACGCTTTTAAATTTGGAATTCGGAATTTAGAATGGAAAACGTTTAGAGAACCGGTAGTCTACGAAAGCGATGTATTTTTATTAAAGTACAAAATACAGAAATTATAAAAAAGTTCAACGACATAAACTTCTTGAACCGTAAAGAAAACTTTTTATTACTATTGCGTTTTTTACTGTTAAGGGATTAAGCTCCATTTAAGGGTATTAAGGATAAGTCACCCTACCGATTCCGGAGCAGGGGCGGTCAACCCTTGGTCAGTTTAAAGTTATTTTAAACAATCTAATACCCTTACCCTTATGGTTAGGGCGGGCGTACACTTGCGATTGCAAATGTCACGATGTTTACAATATGTTACAAAGAATAAACATGAAAAAAAGGTGCCACGCTCTGTGGTAGCTTTTAAATGGATCCTGTAACCTAATGTGAGATCTAAGTGTGGAACTTACCTTACTATTTATTTCTAAACCGCTGCTGTAGAATGTACTATGAAGCAAACTATGCTAGTTAAAAAAAATAAACTTAAGCCATTAAAAATGTTACAACCAGTTTTTTTTTAATTTAATAACAACGATAATGACCATAAATTCTCCAGCCTGGTTCACTCGAACATAGCATTGTAGCTGTACAAACTAACATTAGTACACGCAATTTTGAGTATTCTTAAAGAATACTATTGTGTATGTTAGACAAAAGTCGGCAGCGCACGCCCGCCCTTCCGTTGACCGTCTGGATATCATTAAATCAAGTTCACCCGATGTGACTGCTATCGCGCCATCTTGCCGGAAAAGGTTGGACTCCTTTATTTTTAAAGAGTTATTAGTCCCAGAGCTGTAGTTTCGATGTGATAAGGGAATTTAGTACTTTTAGCATTGTACATGAAAATAACTTTTAAATAGCAACCCTATTATCCCTTAACTTTTATTTATTTAATATCATAGCGTTGTTTTATCTACTTTCAGATTGTATTTCAAATTCGTATAAGTCAAATTCGCTTTTTGACAAACGTCAATCCATTTTTCGCGTGCTCTGCAATTTACACCGTAAAGATGCTACTCAAACCGACTCCGTCTTAAAATGGCAAATAACTCCTCTCCACTCAAAAACTATCACAATAAACTCCATTTGCTTACTTCAAGACGTCACATAAACGTCCATTTTCAGATGACCTGACGAAGGTCAATAAAGTCGGTAATGGCGTTCGATCGTAAAACCGGAGTGGACCATCTCGTGGCAATTTTGCCACCTCGGGTTTAGCACCCCTGTAAAGTTTCAGCTGATGCAGCCTAATACCGATGCGTTGATTGTCTCTGGCCAGTTGTAAAACGCGTTCGAAATGGCGATTGCAATTTCGAAAATCAGAATAAAAACAAAAGACATTTGAAAATTCAAATTATAATAATAGCCACAGATTGAAACTGGCCGTTGAATTTTTAAACTGTGAATATAGTAACGCCAGAGTTTAAAATTTTAACACAACTTCATACTTAAAATCGTAATGTCGGCCATAGACATCAACAACAGTTTTTAATTACATTTTTTTATTTTAACTATCGCTCTCTTATTGTAAAGGGACTATAGGTAAGTTTACCTCGGTTGTAAAATATATATATCGAGTCTTATGAATATTGGCATTGACAATAATCTTACATACATACATACATTAAATAACGCCTGTTTCCCAGAGCGGTAGGCAGAGACCACTTCTTTCCATTTGCTACGATCTTGATAATTTTTTTTCGCTTCTTCCACATTCATACATC
The DNA here is from genome assembly GCA_963966035.1 of Acleris laterana. Lineage (NCBI taxonomy): Eukaryota > Metazoa > Arthropoda > Insecta > Lepidoptera > Tortricidae > Acleris > Acleris laterana. Next base: position 4,519,498 of record OZ014459.1, on the reverse strand, counting down.
GAGTCATGCAATAATAATACAATAATCTTAGGTCATTAAAATATAAAAAATATATACAAACATAACATTAACCTAAGCACAACCAAGCGCCAGCCAACATTAAAGAATTTTATTCCAAACAAAAAACGAACGCAAATTAAACTCATCCTAATGATTATACATTCAAAGAATTCCATCAACTCGTATAAAAATGTTAATGCATGTAGCTATAGTCATTAGTGGGTGGGCGGGGCTTTATGCCACTCCCACCTGGAGGTGTTTCAGGCTGTATAAATATAACAACGACTATAATTCAGGAGGTAGACTATTTGTGCAAGTGGCTTAATGTAGAGGAAAAACTATTGCAGTCTTAGCCTAAAGTGGTATACAAAGTTGTAAGCTTAAGATATTAAAAAGCTTTCAGTCGTTGCTTTTAAGCCAATGAAAAAGTTTATGATAGATCTAAGACTTAGTCATATTTAGAATTTAAAATTTAATACTTGGGTACGGTAATGGCACTCATAAATAGCACACTTTAGTCCTTTGTCACTTAAACGTCATGTTTGAACTGCTGTACTAATCTTTCAAAGGCAAAGCGACGAGGTACCAAAGTGTGCAGCTACTCATAAGGCAGGCTGTACGAATACATTTTTGAATCTCACTGGTAAATGAATGTCTTACGATATCAAAAACGAGTGCTCAAATAATCGTCACGTGACTAAACCTAACGTTATTTTCATTATTACTTACTAATCAAAGAGATACAAGGATAGGTCTGTATTCCGCTTGATTTGCACCCATCTCGTTTTTACACGGCAATTCTTAACATAATTTACTTTACTTTATAATACATTAGTGAGAAGCAATCTCGAATATTGCTCTCAAGTTTGGTCACCTTGCTATGAAGTTCACAAAGGCCGCATTGAAGGGTTGCAGAGACGCTTTCTAATATACTTGGGTTTTGCTTCACGCAATGCTAATAAACTTCACTCATATGAGGCAAGACTTAAGTTCTTCCGATTTGCTTCTCTCTGCAGTAGACGAAAATCTCTGGATTTAACATTTATTTACAAGCTAGTCAACGCCAAGGGATTAGACTGCCCAGAGCTTTTGAGTAAGGTCAGAATAGCGGTGCCAGCAAGATTGCCTCGTCCTGGTACTTATAAATTATTTAGAGATAAGCTTATTAAAACTAATTTAGGCCGTAATTCACCACTGTCAAGAATGATGAAGTTGTATAACCACCTACCAGGCTCGGTGGAAGCTGATATATTTCACGATAATCTTAAAAATTTCAAAAGGAAAATATCGAAGTATCTCAGGTCCTCACCATTCTAAACAATCTACGAGTTTTATGTTATGTTTGTATTCGTTTTTGTAGGTCCCTAGACGCATGTGTAAGTTGTGGTTACCTATAAGTAGATAAGCATCAACCTGGGATGTATATCATATAGAATTAAGAATTTGTACGATGTATTATCTGTTGGTAATCCTTAATAAATACATAAATAAATAATTAAAGTTACCATAACATCAGACATAAAGCAAGATTGGCTAAACTAATTGGAATGCAGCGTAAAATGACAGCAGCGGATGCGTTACCCCCAAGCATTTTGGAAGCCCATTGGTGTCCCTTCTTTAGTTTTTGGTCATAATGTATTTATCTAAATAATTATTAAAAGTCATTATTTTTCACCGCTGCAAATGTAAACTTATTAAAAAATCTAACGCTTTGATAAAAGTTGGTTAGGTTTGATTTGTAACAATCTTGAAGAAATAACAATTTTATCAAAACAATATAATGACTTACGATAATTATGACTCCAAACACATTATGACTAATAATTATTATGACAAATAAAAGACCTGAACATTCCAAATCTAACCTCCCACTCTCTTTCCAGCATACTCGAGCTCAGAAAAGAGAAGAGCAGAGACGCAGCGAGATCTCGTAGAGGGAAGGAGAACTACGAGTTCTACGAGCTAGCCAAGATGCTGCCGCTGCCAGCTGCCATCACCAGTCAGTTGGACAAGGCCTCCATCATCAGGCTAACCATCAGCTACCTGAAGCTGCGGGACTTCTCAGGACATGGAGATCCACCGTGGAGCAGAGATCCTCCTCCAACTAGTAAGACTTTAAAAGGTGTGTGGTTTTACACGCTCCTACTTAATTACAAGGTGTTTGGAACTCGTGTGTAGGGGTTTTAAGGGATGGTAGTCAAGGGCATTTTGTACATTTTTGACCACGTTTACTAAAGTTGCGCAGTTTTTAAGATATTGTAATTTTTCAATTTGTTGAAAACTCTTGCCTCAAAATGCTAGAGTGATCAATAAATGTTTCTCCGGCAAACCAAGCGCTTATTCAAATTTATAAAAAAAGTACAATATCTCAAAAACCATGCAACTTTGCATAATAGTAAATTTCGTCAAAGATTTACTAATTTTTTTCATTTTTTTTTAAATTGAAAATGATCCTCACTCATTCCTTAAAACCCTGAAGAACGACTGCCAAACCACCTGTATAATTTGGTTGATATTTACAAGATTATGACTCGTTAAGGGCACCACTACTTTTATGCTTTTGTTATCATCGTCATCATCATCGTCATCATCATCATCATTATCATCGTCATCATCATCGTCATCATCATCATCATTATCATCGTCATCATCATCGTGATCATCCTCGTCATCATCATCGTCATCATCATCGTCATCATCATCGTCATCATCATCGTCATCATCATCATCATCATCATCATTATCATCATCATCATCATCATATTCACCATCATCATCATCTTATAACGGTATCCTGCTGCCGGGTCAAGTCTCCTTTAATTTAGTAGATCACGAGTCTCTCTTTGAAACATCTTCCGACTAGTGGTTAGGAATTGCGACAAAAAAAACGTTATTTTTTTAATAAAATAATTTATAAAAATAACCATACACCTAAAGCGCCCTATGCAAAAGTGGCTTCAAAGGGAGGGTCTGCAAATCAGATTTCCCTTCGTCAAGTCATTGTGCTGTAACCGCGTTACGCGCCCCCGTAGCGTCGGCAAAACCAGTTTACTGTCTGTCTGTTGCTTTATAGTTAAAGTCTAGTTACGGCTGTCAACTGTTATAGCTGACTATTGGGTTTTGAAGGGGGTTTTGTTGTAATTTTAGAGGATTTGAAACTACTGATGTGTCTTACTAGTAATTTGACGAGGATTCTAATTGTATTTTTTTTAATAACTTTCACTCCTGTGATGGTGTATTTCGCCAATGTCCAGTTTAAAATTTAATCGTATGGCAATCTGTAGAATAGGCGGATACATTATAGATTATTATTTATTATAAGTCAACATTCAGCGTTTTCAGCCAATTAGCTGCCTCTTGAGTAAGGTTGAAGATGTCTTCTACGGGTCCCGGATATGTATGTATTGGGCATCGCTGCATTATATATTCCATGGTTTGGGCCTTTTCACCACAATCACATAGGTCCGAATCACGCCAACCCCATTTATGCCGAAAAAAGTTACAGCGACCATGTCCTGATCTAAGCCTGTTTAACTTACACCAGTGTCGAGGTAGATTGAAGCCCTTAGGTTTGGCTGTTAGGTCTGCGACTTGGGCAAAAATTCCATTTGCTTCTACACTCCATTCATTGTCCAGTTATTTAAAGACACTCCCATGGGCTTATTAGAAAAATAAATCCATGGATGTCACACGCATGTACCTACAATCGTTCGGTACTAGAGTATTTTCTCCTATGGACTAAACAGAAGCAGAATTAGAGGATCTCCATGTTATTTAATTAATGTTCTTATCATTGTTAGATACTTTAGCTTCAAATCCGTGGGCAAACACTCATGCTTTCGCATTATCATCATTTATTTTGTTCATAATTTACCAAATAAAACAAGTAGCACGACCAACGATGGCACTTCGTGTAAACAAAAACGCCTAATAAAAACAATTTCCAAGCGCACACAGTGGTGCCACTTTTACTTTACGGACAAAAACCACTAAACAATGGGGTAAATCACATAAAATTGTCAGTCGAAGCGTGCACGCAAATAAATACGCCGTAGGGACGTTGATTCAGCGCTATACGTCAAATAAATATTACCTATTCGTTTGTTGAGAAAAAACACGGGGTTTGTGGCGAGCCATTACAGATGAGCCCTGATTATTGGGAGAAGGGTATGGAAGAATGTATTTTGAGTTAGTTTTATACATCGGAAAAAAACAAGGCGATTTTAATGTATGACTCTTATTATTATTATTGTGATTCGGAAGGCATGAAATAGAACGTCAAGCTTTATAAAAACAATAATATCAAAATACGTTTTTTTTTCTACTTGAGAATCTTGACGATTTTGCGTCTGGCAGTAAGTGCATTTCAATTATTTAGCAAAATATTAAGTTTACTTATTTTATTTTCCTTAACATCAAAAAAATAAGCATAATTGAAGGAAGTGCATTATAAACTAATGTAAAAACCTTAAATTGAATCAATAAACAAACCATCCTAAGTAAAAAAATGCGATTTTATTTAAAAGTTAAAACTGTCACACACAAAATTTATAAAATTTTCTCCACGTATTCTCTTTTTACCCAGTATTTTTTTAACGCACAGTGGTCTTAAATTCGTAACAAGTGTACCAATAAAACACCCTCAAATCCAATTTAGCCCCCTAATGCGCTTAATGCGACCGCCGCCGAATCACTACATACGGCACTGTCATTTTAACTCAATTTTCAAACAGGGTTTTCTTTGTATGTATAGAAATTTGTATAGCGTTAAGGTGGATTGTACTGGTCGCAAAAGGTTCAGTAGTGTTCTATAAATAGAAACAAAAGTAATCGAATTGAGTAGTATCTTTATTGTATACAAATATGCACATTTAAAAACAGGTACTTAACAACGAAGCGGTTTTTTTTTTACAAAAATAACAATACATTACTACGCTTAACCTCAAAATAAACCACTTTAACCACTGTCCATGTAGATGATCTAAGTAAAAAAATCTCAAAAAACTGTGATTTTATTTTACAAGTCCTATGTAAATCAAATTGCTTTGTCACACAAAAAAGACACCGCAAATGCGGAACCCTACAACTTGTCATAAAACATGAGCGTTTAGGGGTGTCAAAATTGTCTCACAAAATATTCGGGGGCTAAAATGTTCTAGTTTCAAATATACTCACGTATGCAATAAAGGTATTGGGGTACTTTGTTAAATGTACTCCGCTTGTAAAAATATTTGAATCACATGTGCGGTGGGGTTTAGGTATAATTCAAGTATTTTGGTTGTATTTTTGAATAAGCAATTTTTTTTCTTAAGTATTTATAAATTCTTACACAAAAATCTGGTATTCATGTAAGTTATTTAAAAAAAGAGTAGTTTCCACGGTAATTTAAACCTCACTTTTATCGAACGTTTTAATCTAAAACGTAATTATTGTTTACTTCCATATAGTGAGAACATAATGTTTGCTTAAGCAAAGTGTTTATTAACTGAGCGCAAAATCATGTATTATTCAAATTTGTGTAATACTTATTAACGTAAATGGCTTACGCTTTAATAAGCACGTTTACCTATTTCACACTTACGTACAAAGTATAATAAATTAAAATTGTAATGCGTTATACACATGAATTTCCCAATTATTATTTTTATGTCAATAACTTTAACCATAGCAAATGTTTAACAGTTATACATCGTTATATTATGTCATTTCACCGTAAATTTGTGGACCAAAAGGGCAATCGTAAATCGCTCTAAGTAAAAGAATAACTTCTGAAAAATAAAAGCCAAATAAAATTATCAAGATCATCGCGACATCTGCAAATACGTCGTAAGAGACACCGCTATTAAAAACCTAATTAATTCAGCCCCAGTGTAACAATACGCCGTGAATTGGGACAAATTTTTTAATCTAATCAATTAACAATCAGTGCAAACGATATACCGCTTGTTAGTACTGCTTATTTGGCGAACGTGACGTGGTTATTCAAATCGCGTGGGGTTCGTTTGACGATTTTGTCTGGAGCGTTTAATTGGATGAACCACTGTGCGTCTTGGTTTAATTTTGGGAAAGTGTGTGTTTGGAATTAGTCTCGTTGGTTCATTGTTTGATTGTTTTTGGAATTTTGAGGGGCTCATGTTACGATTCACTTTTACCTGTTTGCGGTGAATTAAATATTATAAGTTAATTTGATCGAGATTCCGGTGTTCGATTCAGATGAAATTTTGCATACATGTTATGAAACAATATAAATACTAAAGGACGGTATACATACCTATACTAAAAATAAATAAATACAAAAATACATAGAAAGCATCTAAGCCTAACAAACAATTTTTTGCGCTTATATCCCAAGCCAGTAGATACTAACTAGTCTCAAAAATATTTTATTGTGTTCTAGAATAATAGATGTAATAATTAATAACTAAATAAAATCTAACTTTAAAAAGCCGACTGCATTTTTTTATACTGTCGTGAATATATATATATATATATGCTTAAGACATTAAAATCGGGCATTTAGATTTTTTAATAAATTTAATGTACCTAGTAACTTGCGCCAGCAAGACGAATCTAATGACATATAATTTATCAAACTCGGTTAAGCCGTTTTTAGTTACAAACGGACATAGGTCGCCGCAGTCGGGTTAAAATAGACTCAATTAGTTTATCTTTAAACGTGTTATTTATACCGAATATTGCATAGAAAATCTGTTGAATGTATCTAGAATTTAATAATTAATTCGTAAAGCATAATCAAATTTAAACGCGAACATGTTAATAGCCGCACCCTTACATTAAAATAACCGGACATTTTCCGGTAATAACCGAGTTAGCGTCAACTGTCAACTTGACTGGCCGTAATGGGATAATTGAATGATAACCATCTAACTAGACTGGCTGGATCGTGGTTAGCATAGTGGCTTGTGTACTAGAGATTGCTGTGGCTTTGCTTGCGTTGAATTATGACGATGACTTGGGGGGTAAAAAAACATGTGGACTGTGTATTCGATCATAAAAATATTGGTGCAGTACATTCAGCCAAAAATGTGTTCTACGTTCTACCACCCTACGGTTGAAGTTCATTTGCACGCCATGTTAAAGAATGATGGTCAGTTTTGTATGGACACTGGCCTAAAAACCAATAATGATAAGCCATATGTCCTTTGAAAGATTTTTTCATATTCTACAACTTTTTGTATGGCGGGAAATCTTAAATCGCTGTGTGAAATATTTAAAAATCTGGAACATCGGGACGCCTACATAGACGACGTTAGAATAATTACTTGGAAAAACCGCGGTCTTTGCATGGCAATAACTTTTTTTACACAAAGATTTCGAACCACCTGTCACAAAAATAGTTTTACAACTTAGAATTACCCATTCGGGGACATATCGCTTGTCCTTATTGGTCATTAGGCCAATTAGCCCACCCTTCTTTTCCTATGCAATAATATTATGACAGTGACAAGTGTCACCTTAGCGATAATTAGATCGCACAGAAACTTTTTTCAATACTGGTAGACCACTTTCTTGGCCGTACGTACCTAAAAGATTTTATAAGTTCTGTACAAACTGGAACCTTAACCTACTGTATGTATAATTTGAACTGTTTTAGGCAATCAGTTGAAGTTTTGCCCGGTTGTTTCTCATAATTATTTTTGGTAATAATGTCTTTGTTTACGTAATTAATGCCGAATTTCTTAAATATCTAATAATGAGTCCTAGGTTGGGTTAGGTTTAATACGATCTGAACCAAAATTATAGCAGACATGACCCGAAATTGCCACAAAGAATGTGTTATCATGATAGATTTCCTAGCAAATAATAAACACAAAAAGTAAAAACAATTACGTTTCCAATACAAAAAACCACGAAAATTTATTTTAGCTTTGTTAAACTTGAGATTTCCTAATTCTTTTAATATTTGTTTGTGAAAATATGATCATTGTAATCAGTGAAAAATTATAACTACCTATCCTAAGAAAATAACAATACTAAAGTTAGCGTACCTATTTTTCACCGAAGCAACGGCGCCGCGGCAAAACCTCCCAACCCGTGTTTCCCGATACCGTATGTCGCCATCTTATTTATTGTTATTTTTCTATTTCGCCGGCAGATGTGCCCGCGATGATTTACGCGGACGACGTATTAAGCGTTCGGTCAAGGGATGTTTAAAATATGGCTTTTAGTGTGTTTCTTTTGGAAATAGAGGCCAAGGATATTTTTTTAGGTTATGTAATGATAGAAAGAAGATAGTGTTTTGTAGTGAGTTTCTCAATAGCGATCGACGATCTTCGTTTTTTTATGAAACACAAGTGACAAATGTACCGTTAGAAGATAGTGCAAGTGTGATAGCGATAACCGGCCGAGAGCTATTAAGTATAGATGAATTAGCGAGAGCGTGGAATTGCACATGTATAGTGGTATTGTGTGTTTATAGGCAAGAGAAAGAGAGAGAGAAGTATTTAAGTATTTCTCTCTCTGTTTCTCTTGCCTATACACACACCATACCACTACATATACAATTCCACGCTCTCGCTAAATCATCTATAGCTGGGAGTACTCTACTAGTTAGATGGGCGATAAAAAAATAACCTTTGACAGATTTTTCATTTAAGGTAGTTTGTATGCAAAACAGCTGTATTCCACAAATATGAAGCATTCATAAATAAATCTTGTACTTATTCTACTCTACTTTTAAAATTCTTAAAATGGTCTATTTTGAAAAAAAAACAGCAATATTTTAATGTATAAATTTAATTCAAATCTGCAATGACAAAAATTAGATAAGATCCGCTCTGACTTATAATACGAGAAACCAACCTTTTCTGATATAAAGCGTAATCGAATCCTAAATAATTCACACACATAAAACAACATCAAAATCTGACAGTCCCATACGTTCGTTACACCCTCTCGCTATAAATCAAGTGCTGCCACCAAGCGGCAATATACCGAACCGAACATGTGTTTACGCGAGGTTAATTTGTCGAATTTATCTGCCTCGTCTTCTGTTATTGTATTGAGAAATATTGCCTTTTTGACTTATACGGTTCTGCTTATTGGATGATTCAGGTGTTTTGCCACGGAAGTATTATGTACGGGGACTTTGTTGTTTTGTTTTATAAACAGGACAGTGCTTGTTTTAGACACGTTTTTTTTTATTATTAATGAATAAATGAATAAAATAAATGATATTTATTATGCAAAGTAAGTCACAGTATACAATACATCATACATAACAACATTGATTTAAATATTTTAAATGCTATAAAATATTTTGTATCTGAAGGTGTAATAAGAACCATTCGATGCACCTTGGTAAAATGGAAAACATGCAATTTTTGGCACACATTTTTTTTTTCAGAGTTAAATATTAAGTTCGGAATCTACTCACCTATGAAGGGGTTTTTTTTTGGATTTGTTTTATTAAAAAAATATGTAGTCTTGTGAAATTAAAAAAAAAGCTATGGAATAATAATAATTACTATTTTTTTCTGAATAATTTTTAAACAACCATTCCAATTCCCCGGATAAAATGACAAAGGCAGAAAAATCAGGTCCGATTTAACCATTGAACTTCACACCCGGTAGTGCCGAGTTCAAAGGCTTAAGCCGAAGATAAGGGTTAAGGCTTACCCGGACCGGAACTCCGGGATTACCCGGGCATAATGAACCGTGACCCGGGCATATTAAATAGGTATTGGTATCATTATTGGTATCGATATTGGATTGGCTTTATCCGTTTAAGCTATTGTAATAGTATAGGTGTAAGAGGTCATGGAATACTTTGATTTTACATTATATTTTATTTAAGATAGTGTTGCAAAATTTGGTAAGCTGATAAAAATATAATAATCATCAGAAACTTGTATAAATCAGAGACAATGCGAACGTATACTAAATATTAAAAAAAGTACAAATTGTATGTAGGTACAGTACAAATTTTATGAAGGGTCCCGAGCTACTACGCGATAATCGAGCTTCGCGTACCGGGCCAATTCAAAAATAATCGAAATACAGTCTGTTTCTTTGTTTGTTTGTTTTTTAAAACTTTTGAACAGGTTTTTAAAATAAAATTGCACTAGAGGCTATCCTAAGCTAAATTATCCTTCATTGTGACAGGCTATATTTTATTTTGTTTTATCTGAAGTTCATATTGACAAAATATTTAAACCATATAGCACTTTAATTACATAATAATATGAAGCTACACTACCTACACTATCATCTCTAGTTGTAATAGCACTGTTATGTTTAATACCTATTTTAGCTACTATGACCCATTCCCTTAAAAAAGTTATCCAGAATTGATGACACATGACACGTCACTATCTTAATCTTTCAACCGGATATATAATCTACTATACAATACATCCGGAAGTTTATTACAATACAATTGCAATATATAGAAGCTGTTCATATAGCATAATAAAGAAGTTTCAATCAATAGCCTGCCCCCGGTGCACAATCGGCGTATTGACAGGACGTGTCCGGAATCCGGAATCTCTGATCCGGGTCGAGCCGGGGGTCCTTGGGCCGGTGAGGTGTTGAGGGCTGCAATTTCGGACAATAGTACCTATAGCTGGAAAAAAGGATTTTTTAGTGTTATGAACTTGGCTTGCATTTTTGAACTGCTGGGTAGTTTGTTAAACTTTAGTAAAGTAAAATTAAGTGTTAATGAGTGTTGACCAGTTCCAGTTAATAAATCTAACAAGTAACAATGTTCAATGGATCAGTACCATGAATGCCATATCAAGAATCTGCCTACGAAATGAGTGCCGGCACATTATACGCGTTCATTTCCAGACTGGGGTAGGCAGACTTAGCAACAACTCAAAAAATGTTGTTGATAATTCGGTAACCACGTTTGGCATAATCAATCAGGCTAAGATGTTCACCAGTGTATTAGTGACAGGTTGCATTGCAAGCCCATCGCCTAACAGTACAACATAGCCTTTATTCCCGTAGTCGTCTCTTACGACATCCACGGGAAGAAATAGAGTGGCGCCATTCTAACCCGGCAACCACGCAAAAAATATCTCACAACTTATAATGTACCTATATTCAAAAATAATTTATTTTTAAAATGTATGATTCATTCTCCAACAGCCCTAGAAACTATTATTAAACATACGGAACCCGATCCCCTCGCCCGGATAATATTTATCCGCCATGTCCAGCAGAAGGGTTATCCGGCCGTGTAATTGGCTAGTTACAATTCATTACCGACTGTCGCGATTTTTCGGTATTGTCGGAATGATTACCGGCCTGACGGGTATTTTCGGTATTATTTTCTGTATTTTGTTAAATTGTCGGGTTGATGTACGATTTGATGACGTCGTTATATTTGGACAAGTTAAATTTTGGCTAGTTGGTACTGTTTTTACCCTACTGCGTAAGGAGGAGGGTTATGATTTTCAAGTGTGTAAATCCATCCATACTAATATTATAAATGCGAAAGTGTGTCTGTCTGTCTGCCTGTTACCTCTTCACGCTTAATCCGCTGAACTGATTTAGATTAAATTTGGTGCAAATATAGTTTGAATCTTGTAGTGAGTCTTGAGTACTACAAGCCTTTATTCCCTTAGTCGGCTTTTTCGTCATCCACGGGAAGACATGGAGTGGCCCTATTCTAATCCGGCAAACACACGGGGCAAGCACTAAGAACTGATATGATAATAAATAATTAAATACATAGAAAACTTCCAATCGAGAACGATTTCACATCTTCGATCCAAGCCCCGATCTTATTTTAAAAGGCGGCAATCAATAGCCCCCAGCACAAAGGGCGGTAATTCTTCATTAGAGGGTACCGGTCAAGGACCCAGGGGGTTGGCAATCAACGCACTTATGTTGTTTTTGAGGGAGTTTCGAGTTGAGGTCATGGTGGTCTGAGGAAGCGAACGATAGGTGTTTTTTGGGGTTCCGTACAAAAATGAAAAAACGGAACCCTTATAGGATCACTCGTACGTCTGTCTGTCTGTCTGTCTGTCACAGCCAATTTAAAACTACTGGACCGATTCAATTTGGTACACATATGTAAATTCATGACCGAAACACAGATGTGCCACGTAAACAAATATTTTTTTAAATAAGGGTCATTTTCAGGGGACAAATTGGGAAATTAAAAAAAGTTTCTCCAACCTTACCAACCTTGTGTCGTATGCCAAATGAAATGGCTCCTTATGAGGATCTCATTTTTTTTTGTTATTTTATTATAAAGTGAATAGTTTTGATTTTTTTATGAAAGTTGACGAAAATGTACCATTCCTCCACCCTGATATCCAAAACCACTGAGCCTAAAATTTTGAAAAAAATACAATGTACGGTACGGAACCCTCTCCACACGAGTTCAACTCGAACTTGACCGGTTTTTTTATGATGGTAGGACTTTGTCTGACGTTGTGCATGGCCATATAACAATCACTGCCTCCATCTATCATCTATCTGCACTTCAACTTACCCCTAAGCAGTGTTTGCATTGTTGTGTTCCAGTGTGGCAATAAGATAACCGCTGAAATGGCTAGCGTAGACCTTAAGGGTTGGTAAGGCATTTGCGGCCTTAAGATTGCAGTCTTGAGTATGCAATTGTCTATGGGTCTCAGGTTCCACTTACCATCAGGTGGCCTGTGTGCTCGTCTGCCTTTTCCATGCATGCAAATAAAAAAAATACATACATAAATGTTAAACGCATTACCTTTCCTAGCTTTGTACAGTCGGATAAATAAAAGAAACATCTTAAACTCAATTTCATCCGCGTCCAGTCCAAAAGACTGCAGCCCCTCTGGTGTTTATTTAATTTGGCCCCGCAAATGTTGGCGCCCCGCAAACACGAGGGAGTTATTGCTCTTGCACTAAATACTGCCCATTCAATAGTGTTATGTTACACCGCGATATTAAGGAGATACTTTATTTTCGTATTTATGTTGGGAAAAGTTTGATTAAGTAACAAATCTAATATTTTTTGATTCTGTCGTCGATATATCTTATTACTATCAGCTGTTTAGGCTGCAATTCGTACCAAAAAATAGACATAACTACGTACATAATATACTCGAAAACATAATTTTCCTTCTGATGCAGTCGGGTAAAAAGAGTAATAATTTGTGCCTTACATTATGTTTGCTGTTTGTCTAGTTAGACATTCTTTTTTTACATAAAAGAAAAAAAATCTGTTTTACGAAACATGTCCAAAAAAGTCAACATAAATATAAAGTACCTAGGTAAATGAAATTAGTTTCATAAAATTATAATTTTTCAAACTGAAGATTTCATTTTAAAGTGTATTCCAATTGTTCATTTCAAGTTGTCGGATCTGTCACTTATGACGGCCTTTAGTGTACTGAACCATGTTTCAGACACCTTTGTGATCACGTCGCATCGATTATTCTAGCACCAAAAAGGGAGCAAAAATAGTTTATTTCCCCCGCAATATGAAGCTATAACGAACCATTAATAAAAACAGGACTAATGCCCGCTTATGAACTTTTCCTCAAAATGGCGGACGTAACTACTGTCTGTCTTTTCGCGGTAATGAGAAAATTATACGGCGACTTAGCGGGCTTTGCAAAAATTTGTTCATCCTGCTCCTTATTAGTGGTGCCCCTGCACCTAATTTGTTACGAATAATCCTTCTTTTATGACTAGCTTGTATTTTTATGCACTACGTCTCTACGTTGTGTAAGAAAATTAAAAAAGTAACCAGACCAAAAGTGAAAAATTCGCGCTTATTTTCAACTAACTCCTTTTTGAGCATTTCTAAGTTTGTACATTTCATTTACGACTTCGATTTGCAAAGGAAAATTGCAGGGTGAATGAAGCTGAGCCTAAATAACATAGTTTCCCAATATGTCCTCATAAATTTGTATGAAACTTTCCTATCTTTCTTTGGTTCTTGGTAACAAAAAAGGGTGACTTTTCTTGCGACTGCGGTGTTAGTATATGATGCAATGTCCGCGGTGCCCAACCATATGCACTCTTGAAGACCTAATCAGAGCCACTTCCCGAGGGGTAGAGGTGGCAAAGCACTGGCAGTATAAAATATAGGCAAATTGATCCCTTCACACAAGAAACAAAAAAGGAAAGTTTCATACAAATGTATCAGGACATTTTGGGAGACTGTTATTTAGGCTCGGCGTCATTCACCCTACCAACCTGCATTTTTTTTTACAAATCGAAGTCGTAAATGAAATGTACAAACTTTTATAGAAATGCTCTTTTAATGTTTAAAAATAGAACATCATGTAAACAAATTAAAATCTAAGCCAACGTAACTGGCCATCACGTGACAAAAACATTTTTAAAAAGGGAATAAAATACTAAAGGGCGTTTACTGGCTGGTCGCACAGTCCAAAATTTTCTAAAAATGAAACTTTAACCATGCACTGGCAGCTAACAAAGCCTTAAACTTTTAAAAGTAAACAAGCTTGCTCTGTGGCATAAAGGCGGTTCACACGCGAATTGGGCCCGATGCCGCGATAGCGTGTGCTTTATGACGATTTAATTCCGGTGCGCTTTGATACGCCGACTGCGGAGTGTGGCGATACCACGCGTTTAGAATGGAAGGAGACTCTTTGACACACTTGTTGAACGCATTCTTAACTGAGTTTTTCACGATAAGGTCTTTATTATGTTGAAGCTTTCTGTATTACAAATGTTAGTTAATAAAAAATACATATGTGAACACCAAATCAAGAGGTCAACAGACCACTTATATTGTTTTTTTAGGCATTGTTAAGGCAAATGAGCACAAAAGCCACCTGATGATTAGTGGAATCTGTGACCCAAAAACATTGCATTCTCAAGACTAGTTAGGTTTTATGCGCACATCGAAACACAACAATACGAAGACTGCTGCTTGACTGTAGATAAAAGGATAATTGTGTAATAAGTGGTAGCGATCCGGACGGGGTCCTGCGACCACTTAAACATTCATACATACGTACATACATAAACTCACGTCTTTATTCCCAGAGTGGGGTAGGCTAGGTGAGGTAGAGCTACAGAATTTCCAACAACTATAAAAACTTTTTGATAATTGTGTAACCACATTTTGCACACTTAGGCGAAAATGTTTACCAGTGTATTAGTGACAGGTTGCAAGCCCATCGCTTAACAGTACTACACGCCTTTATTACCTTAGTCGGCTTTTTACGACATCCACGGAAAGATACGGAGTGGCACTATTCTAATCCGGCTACCACACGGGGGAACATTCAAAACCTTAATTATTTAAAAAAAGGATTCCAGTAAAATATAGTACACATATGAGTAGGCAATCGTATATTTGCATATTAAAATTAATGGATTATTCCTCTCAAATATCTTCACAATAAAATTGGCCTTTTTCATAACCATTTGTCCAAAAAAAATATTTTTCAATGACATAAAGAACAGCTCACTCAGTCTTCGTGAACTCGAAGACTGAGTGAGTGATTTGTTCTTTCTTGACTTTATTTCATCAAGATTGTCCTCAAAACTCCGTACACATGGTATCCCTAGGCTTGTATAAAGTCATAGTGTATTCTGTATTCTGTTTTGTCCTGAAAGGTTTACGACTGTGTGATACCGCGTTCATATTTATATTATTTCGCTCAAAACTGCATGTTTTGCTTACTTTGTTGCACTAAGTTAAGGATCTAGGTTGTTTTTTTAAATCTTGACAAAGGATTTGGTTTGGAGGGGCTTTACAAAGTTTCTACCAATTACTTTAATGAATCGTTTTGACTAATTCTAGTTATGTTCGAGCTATTTTGGTACAGATGTAGTGAATAATCCTTTCCCATCGTTTTTGGTCGGATAACTTCGTATTTATCTTGCTTTCTCAGTTGGCATATTGATGGGTACTGAAGCTAATTGAGAAAGCTAGATAAATACGAACATATCCGACAAAAAACGATGGGAAAGGATTATTCACTACATCTGTATTTAGGTATTTTGGAAATGAGCGTTCATCAACATACACACACATTGACGACGCGATACCCTAGTTGGCTACGAAGCTATCGGTCCCGGGTTCGATTCCCAGTATGGGCAAGTATTTATGCGGTACGAGTATTTGTTTCTGAGTCTTGGATGTTTTCTATGTATTTAAATATTTATTTCTCTATATAAGTATTTGTATCGTTGTCTAGTATAGTACAAGCCTAGCGCTGAGTTTGGGACTAGGTCAATTTGTGTGAGATTGTACCTTAATATTTAATATGTACATGCAGCATGTAGCAGTGTTCGCATTGTTGTGTTCCGGTTTGGGGATAAGACAGCCGGTGAAATGACTAGCATAGAGGCATTCCATCTTAGTCCCCAGGGTTGGCAAAGCATTTGCAGTCTTAAGATTGCATTGCAGTCTTATGAATGCGAATGTCTATGGGTCACAGTTTCCACATACCATCAGGTGGCCTGTGTGCTCGTTTGTATTCTCTATGCAATTTAAAAAAAATATAACATACAATGTTCTTGAATACTATTATGTTTTTTGTGTCAAATTACGAGTATTTGTTGACCACATTTCGCCGGTTTACGTAACAAATAACAAACGTGCGGGAGTGTGGTCGTGTCCGTCCGTCTGTCCCACGTCACGACCTAAACTCACGATTGGTGTGTCCTTGCGTCAAATGTGCTGGCCGACTGACGACCACTTTGATGTTGGTATCACGTTTAAGATGTTTAACTAGGGGATAGGAGTTATTTTTATTATGTCACACTTTTGGATTTAAAAATAATTATTAATAAAATATTTTGATGATAAAATGTCTTGGAATATTGTAATAGTTATTAAAATTTACATTCATGTTACAGTCACCAGAATTGTTTCTGTACTGCTTGCGAGGCTTGTGATATATTTTGACCTTCATCGTTTGTCGCCTCTAGCATAAAAAAAATATATTTTACTGCAATATAACAGATAACTTGTAAACTGTTCTATTACTTAAACAATCACGTTACGTTATGTCACGGTTATCTTCGGAAAAAAAAGTGAGAACAAGCTAAAATGATACTTAAGACGAACATCATAATGATTGCTACATACAAGTATCGATCAACTATAGTTCGTCGAAGAGTCGACTACAAAGAAATGTATCCACTTTTGCACCTCATTACAGTGCAAGAAGGTGAAAAAATTAATACATATTTGTAGTCGACTGTACAAGTATCGCATGGCAAAAAGAAGTTTGACATGGTGACAGAAGAACTACAATATGCAACACTTTTTCGGTAAAAAATGGATCATGTTGCCAATTTCACTTCAATTAACGCCCTCATTTTTTCCAAATTCTTTTTTGTCAAGCTATACAGTACGTTTAACAATCTGTAGGTATTGATACTTTTTCTTTTTCTTTCTCTTTCACACCTGCTATGTCAATCTTGACATTCATCTACCTTTGAATCGATAAACTAGAACACTGCAATAGCTCTTAGAAGGTGCTACTTTGGGTTTGTACTTGTGTCTCACTCACTCTCGTACGCTCCATTAAGGGCCGTATTGATAAACTCATCTTGACTGAGTTGCTCGTCACAAGATACGTCAAAGAAAATGTCGTCATAGAAAACTGTCATTTTTGACGCATCTTGAGACTGGCATCAAAGTCGAGATCAGTGAGAAAGAAGCACAATCCCGAAGCATCGTCGAAGTGCTCACAGACTGTACTTAAATATATTGTTAAAAACATGACGGATAATATTATAAACGTCACGAAAAACAACTTCCCTGCCTCCCCTACCTCTCCCATAACTCCTGTCTCCACGTCAACGCGTCAAGCTACCCCAGCGATACGTCAGCTACCGTCCGCCATCTTGGATCGTATCGCGCGGTGTTGGGTTGCGCGCGCGACGATTTATAACCACAAGTCAGGGAGTTATTGTTTCTGATGTTATACTCAGAGTCAACTACGAGTAAACTTTCCTATTTTGCGTGTAGCTTTAGTTATAGTGGTTAGACGAGTTAATGAGCAAGTTTTGGATTAAAGTAAGCAATTAATGTGCCTATACTTCGTTGGTTTAGGTATGTGACTAAATGTAAACAAACATATCACGTGGCTCAGTTAAAGAGCCAATCAAAACCGGCTGTATCGAGGTTTGACCTATCAGGATTATTCGGCTTCATTCGATTCACGAACTATACCACGTGGTTAAATTGTTTATATTTATGTGCAAATGATGTAGGTATAAGACAAAAAAAACAACTGTCTTATCTGCGTAGAATCGTAAGACATAGATTTTAAAAGAATCTGCTGAATAATGAAACCCTAACCAAGATACAAACGTCAGTAATTCTGCTGTAATAGGTACCAAAGAAGGTGTGTAACTGCACAGTAATAGTAAAAGCATTTTACATTTAATGTGGTTACCATAGAGTATACAATGCTAACTACATGATTGCACTTAGCCGCCTTTTTGGCATTACTGCAGAATTATAGATTACTTCACACACTTATCCTTTTACAATAAAGATAAACTTTGATGACGAGGTTAGCCCGGTAGTTTTCGGTAGTGGGAATTATTGTTTGAGCACGAGTACTTGTTCCAGAGTCATGGATTTTTTCCAAGTAATTATTTGACTTATAAATATGGTAATCGTGGTCTATATCAGTATGTTTTTTTGTTGCAGGAGCCCAGAACCGAAGATCTGCGCTGGGACTCGCCATGGAGCTGTTCGAGCAGCACCAGGGCACCCACATACTCCAGGTAACGCATCGTCATCACCATCATTTCGAAAGGTCCACTGTTAGACATAGGCTTCTCTGATGGTGTGCCACAAGGAACTGACCTGCGCCCCTAACATCTATTGGTTTCCTGGACGCCACTCGAGAGCCCATGACCTTCTTATTGAACCTAATGGTGGCACTTCACTCGGCGTTGCACATTCGCGTATTTGGAAGTTGTCAAAACAATTGCGTTATTTGTCTATCTCACAAATAGCAACCACGTCATTGTTGGTTTTCTGACTCGCATCAAAAGAGCCAAATATTAAAATACAGTAAAGCTGTCTTCACATGCCTTTAATAATATTAATTCTGAATGACAAACGTATTTGACATTTGCTATTGGAATCCATACGAAACGCTAAGTGAAGTGTCACCATGACGTAGCCCAAAGTTACCACGAAGCACTGAATTCGATACGTCGGATGCCTAATCATTTCATTTTCATTCAAGACCAAATCGATGGAAAGGGGGCTTTGGACACTTTAGTATATAAAGTATAGCTGTTGCTAAAATAACAGTAGTTTTTATTGATAATATACATAAGATTCAAAGTAAAAGTATTTCAAATTGCACTTCCTTAATCCTTTGTGAGCTGCCATGTAATTCTTTTAACGCGACGAACTTACAGTAATTACATATGATTTGGCTAGTTTAAGTAGTCGCACGCACGTATATGAGCTCGTTTGCTCGATCGACCGAACTAGCAGATAGATGACTACTACTATATTAGTTTTTTTTTCAGTCTTGGATTATAAAAAATATTTTGCCTATCTGATTTTAAGTACCTATACAAAAGCTCTATTCTAACTTAGAAATACATACTTGACCCAATTGCACACAAAGTAACAGTACAAATATAACAAAAACAATATTCCAACAATTGCAACTAGCCACACGCACGTCCTTTGTTTTTCTAAAGCCCTCCACAAAAAACAGACCAAGGCATCACGTATTCAGCCTTTCAGCAAAATGGAAAACCACAGAGCCATAATCACTATAGAATTGCACAAATCTATCATCTACGTGACTGATTGACAACTATGCAGTTTAAAATATATTCTATTAATTTGGTTATGAAATTGTAGTGAAACCTACGAAATTTTAGATTGGTTTCGGTAAAGTGTGTGGTATTGTTGGGTCGGTCTCTGTTGCAATGTCAAGTTCGGCGTGTATGAAACGGTATTGTGAATTATAATGGTTTTTTTGTAGTGTTGAAAGGTGAATTGTAGTTTTAATTAGATGTTGGGTTGTTGTTAAAGTCTTTTGTTGGATATAATTCTGAGATAGTTAGGGTTTCGGGTTCGGTCATCTTACAATTGCGGTAGATAACGGATTTTTAGGTAGATTTTTACATAAAATAAAAAAGGTTTCTGTTAAATTACATATGTATAATATACGTATTAAATTCTTGTGACAGTATTTCTAACAAAACTCCTCCGAAACGGTTGGACAGATTCTTATGAAATTTTCTGTGTATATTCAGTAGGTCTGAGAATTGGTCGTAAAGTATATTTCATAGGGATTGTATGAAAAAAAAATATACCCGGGCGGCGCCGGGCGCAGACAGCTAGTTAAATATAAAAACAATGCCGTTGCTTGTGTAGATAAGAATATTAAACAAAATATTACGTGGTTTATATTTTAGTTCTAATGCTTATATTCAAAACACTTAGTTTTTTTTTAAATAGTTATTCATGGACACTCAAGGAACAAATAAAAACCTTCACAAATATCATGAAAATGAGACAATTTTATTCACTTACTTGTATTACCTTACCTATTTAGGTTATACGAGTGTATGTAGGATTTACAAAAAAAAGGTAAAAAAAACTCAAATTGTAAGTAGCACTTACAACTTATATCAAGAAAGCTGTCTTCCAAATATCACTTTCAAAATACGTCATAAAAAACTAAATTTGGCTGTTACTTTTTGAATGAATAGAACCTTACATACATTCGGTGCCAACCTTACATATTTCCATATAAATTGGAGTCGTCATCGAGCTCTGGGCGTCGAATGCGTTAACAATGAGTGATCTACACTTTTATTATTTTGTACTATCATCTACCGTTTTAACGCAATTTCTTTAAAAAAACGTTTATTCATGATTTAAAACAGTTTTTCGTCAACCGTGCATCTCATTAAATAAGATTTTACGGAATTAAATTTTACTTGATGTGGCATTTTCTTATTAAATACTATTTATAACTGATGAAAGAAGAAGAAGAAATGATGAATGAGGAAATCGGTATCGTTATCAAAAAGTATAGGATTGATGTAAGCTGCCAGATGGTTGTGTCAAGCGCTTATGTCAGTTCCATACACTTTGACAGCTTTCAAAAATTGTTTACGATAGCGGTAAGCATCTTGTCTGGGGCCTTAGCTGTTAATTTTTTTATTGGCACTTCATTTAAAACTGAAGTAAGGTCAGGTGGGGTAAGGGGAACATACTTTATTCATCTTATCTTATTTTGAGTTCTATACTACAAAGTATAAGGTTCTTAATTGTTTCGCTTAAGACAAAACATACTTATTTTCGTTAGCTATCCAGGACAAAATACTTTTTATGCTAGTTCTAATGCATATCGCCAGAAAATGATTATTCGTTAGACTAGTTCTATCGTTTCCCTTTCCCTATTTCTGGGGTAAGGGAAACAGTCTCAATAAATCTAAAAGTAATAATACTAAGTAGTTTGGATTATAACTACGCAAAACATTTTAAAAACACCTTTATTGAAATGCGTACTTGATGCGTAACGAAATACTGTTGCAAATAGAAGATATTTATCACAATCGGTATTTGGGGTAAGGGAAACATACGAGTTTCGAACAGAGGTAGTCAACTAAAAACAAAGGAAGTAAAAAGGAAGTGCAATGTTTTTATTGTAATGTTTATTAATCGTTAAAATAAAGTAGCCTCACGCTTATCAATAATTACTAAGAATAATATTAATAGGAATTACTTTTATTTGGCATTACAAAGTTTTACATACTCAATTAAGACAACTTAGACTTAAAAAAAACAAAAAAAAATATACGGTCGAATTAAGAAACCTCCTCCTTTTGGTATGACGCATTATTGGTTGTTCTCATATAGTTTCTCGGCATTTTTCTGTAAAAAATATTGTAGTCTGTAAATATTTTTTTCTAAACGGATAAAAACAAGATGTTCATATCGCCAACCGTCATTTGACATCATACAAAATAACATAATAAAAGTATGTAATAACATATAATAATAGTCAATAGATAACCAATCATTATAATAGAATAGTTCAATACCTATCAATTTTTTTCCCATAACTTGGTAGGTACCTTACCAAATTAATAACCTATTTTGCCATTTAGGTTAGGGTATAATTTGTATGGAGAGGACAGCTGTTACGGTGCCCAAGCAATGTGTAAAATATCATAACATTTATGGTTAGTTACCGATTCAAGAGACTGTAGCACTGTAATTCTACTTTTTATAAAATTTGCCTTGCCTTCAAAATGTTTGTTACTTCTGACATCGGGAAAGAGAAACATATGTCCCCCTTAACCCGGCCATGATAGTTTCCCTTACCCCACTTATGCATTTGTAGGTTATGTTACAAATCACATCAAAATTTAACATTTACAGCCTATTCAGCAAAAATTTATATGCATACAAACAAAATATATCTATAAAACAATACTTACTGACATTTGCAGACTTGTTACCAGACTTTTTAACACATAAATCGGTATCCAAATCGAACACGTCGAACTCGTGGTTTCGTTGTTTGCCAACTAAAGTAGGTATTGTTTTTGTCACACTCACACGTTCAATCATCATAACTCAATCTGTGTTTTTTTTTTGGAACTAATTCTTAGTTACTGCTTTATCGA
Source organism: Acleris laterana (assembly GCA_963966035.1). Taxonomy (NCBI): domain Eukaryota; kingdom Metazoa; phylum Arthropoda; class Insecta; order Lepidoptera; family Tortricidae; genus Acleris; species Acleris laterana. Next base: position 4,496,920 of record OZ014459.1, on the reverse strand, counting down.
TCGAGTAATCACAACGCTGCGGTGTACAGTTATTGATATATCAACTAGTGTTTCCCTTTCCCAGTAGTTCCCCTTACCCCACCTGACCTTACCTTAAATTAACTATGCCGCATCAAAAGTTTGGTTAGTTATAAATAAAATAGGATTACATTTAATAAATAAATACGACATTATAAAGAAAACGTGACAGGTATTCTGTTATATTTATTATTAAATTTTACGCATTTAAAAACAGGGTTGATTATTTAAATTCAGGTAGAATAATAAAATAAGTATCGATAACGATACGGATACTTTAATGAAACATTAAGATACAGGGCAACCACAGATACAGATTTCTCACATATACCTAGTTAAAGTTATCTATGCGACTGTACGTATAATTAATTAGGCATAAAACACTTGTGTGATTTTATTATGAAACTCTCCTTCCGGCTCGTTTCATAAAACCACATTCGTATGTTAATGCCACATTACAAAGTTTCGTGATAAGAAAACCCATATGCCTACCCTAAAGAAACCTGCTAGAAATTCAAATTCAAATTCTCATATCATATCAAAGGCTCATATTACACAGGCGACCTTTTTTTAAAAAGTCTTCATCGTCGTCATCTTAATTCAATTCATACACTAAGTCAGGTGTCTCATCCAGCGCGACTATGACGGTTTGGTCATTTGGCTCGTGGTGATCGTTTTTCGTCATCATCTCTCGTTTGTTTAGCTTTTTTGCGCCGGCGACGAAATTGCTATTAGTGTGGACCCGGTTTTACTTTCAAGGTAGCGATAGCAGAAAAATGTGTATCAAATGTTTATATTTACAAAAGTAACTTAGGGCTTATCAATAATCTTAATATTTGAACTAATGAGTGAGACCTCCCGTCTGAATCTCACGATACGTCAAAGTAAACGACAAGTTATCGAAGACTGACATTTCTGACGCATCATGAGACGTTTTTCTCAAAATACGTTTATTAATTGTTATAGCTCTGAGATGTATAATATTATTTTAATACGACGTAATAATAAAAAACTTCGTCTTAACAATATAATAGTTTTTAATAGCAAGTGCCAATACGAGTATATGTACATGAACGTTTCAGCAACACACGACTAAAGCTAATCCAAACCTAGCTTACATTTTTTTTTAGATTAGACTGACAGGTGAAATCAGTTACTTTTTATGACGTATGTCTCAGAGAGGTAGTAAAGAGATGGTGGTTGTCTTAATACTATACCCGTTGATGTTTCCGAAAAAAATAAAAACACAAAGAACAGAAAAATAAGTTTGAGTACAATACAGTAAAATACAAATATTAGGTCCTTACCTATGAAATTGGTGTTTTATATGGAGAATTTTATGAAAACGGTGGTTTTTATACATTTCATTTTGCGGATTATTTAGTAACGTCAAATACAAACCAACAAAATTCTATCACGAGTATTGGACCCTTCTAAGGTATACTATACATATCTTAATTACTTAAAAATAGTTAGCTTCATAAAACTCTGCGTAATTGAAACACTTGAACTCGCAGCACATGAAAACTTAAGTTTTAAACATTAAGTAAGAAATTGAACCATATTATTATATTAACAATAACAGTCACCACGCCTTATGTTTTCATTACTCAAAAAAGCTCCAAATTCCACAAGAGGCTAAAAGTTCTGCGATTAGAGGGATCATGACGAATATTGGCACGAATTTACAGAACAGCGAAATCTAGTTTGGAGGTTTATATAAACTACGCCACATTTTAATATTATACGTAGCTTAAAAATACTTATTAACCAAACGTTTTCCGAACCACTGCAACAAAATCTTACAATATTTCCTAATAAATTAAATTAGCATGCCGACCTTACTTTATATCAATAGATAGATTTAATACGCGAGAGCGCGCGCGCCGACCGTAACGCTACTATTTTAGATCTTTTTGTCAATCAACTAAACTGGCGGGCGCAAAAACAGATGTGGCTAACTACAACTTTTTGTATAGAAATGTTGTCGGAAAAATTCGGGATAAGGAGGTGATAGTTATAGTTTTGGGCTGTAGTACTTTATCTAGTACGTTATTAAAACTAACACTATGGCAAATTAGAATAAATGAAAACTAAATAAAAAAGAAGGGACCCGTGGCAAAGTGCCACAGTTGCTGCAGCATAATATCTACATCCATCCATCCTCTTAAGTTACAATAACTCATTGGTACGCGGTGGCTACTGGAGATCGAACTCGGTGCCTTAGTGGTCGACCAAGAGTCGACCACAAGCGCCAGCCCATCGACGTTCTTTGCGAAGCTAGCGGTTCAGAGTTGAACTCCCCGTATTTTTGTGATCGCGAGTAGGTATTTTTTTCTGGAGTCTTTGATATTTTCTATGTGTTTAAGTATGTATTTATCTATTTAGTAGGTATTGCACTATCGTTGTCTAGTACCTAATGTACTGTAGATTCGTTAAGGACTAAGTTAATGGACATGTTTTTTTTAAATCTAAGTTGAGCTCTGGCATCTAGCAAAAAAAATGTGGTGGAGACCGCCAGGATCGTCACGTGCTAATGATTGCTTTATTATGTCACCAATAACCTACCGATGTTTGTTAAACTATGTCTAATGTATGTTTGTTTGTCCACAGTCCTTGGACGGCTTCGCGCTGTCAGTGGCGGCGGACGGGAGGTTCCTGTACATATCTGAAACTGTTTCTATATATTTAGGATTATCACAAGTAAGTACACATTTGATTGATTGATTATTATATTTATAAATATAAACTTACACATCATTTTCCAGTACACAAGTATTTATTTATTATTATTAGTGAAATTTATATCAATTGGAACAAAAATAGGAAGAATAAATTATGTAAGCAATTGATATTTCGCACTGCTAGATCAAAACAGTAGTAACTCACAATACAGCTGTATTTAAAAAACCCTTTTGTTTAACAAACGTATACAAGGCCCTAGTAATTTCCTGGGAAACTAGAAACTTCCAAAAAGATTTTTTCCACGGTTCATCCATATTTCTTAAGATCTCAAAGTGGTAAAGAAATACTACACACAAGCCGACAGTTCGAGCATCCTATCCCCGCACACCTACGTACAGACAACAGATACAATCAAATTTCAGCGGCGCTACAGACATCCGGTCATGGAGATAGAGACAGATAGAGACACGTGTCGCGTTATGGGCCGTACGTGCACAGGTTCCTAGGGAACGTTTAAAAAAGGAAGAGTTTGTCAATGGTTGTTGGGAATGAGCGGGTTATGTAACTTTGAATTGGGGGTTGAATGTGACGGAACCTTTTTCTTAGCTTGAAAAAAAAACTATATTTGCGACCATAGATATAATAAAATACACAAGGTGGTAACGCAGATTAAAAATGCGAAAGGAATAATAAATAAATATCAGGGGACAACCTCACACAGATTGTCCAAGCTCAATGCTTGAACTATGGAGTACTAGACAAGGATAAACAATAAACATACTTATATAGAGAAATTAATTGAAACTTAAATACGAAGACGAAATCCAAGGTTTAGAAACAAATACTCGGGCTAATTAATAGACATTCAAGAAATAAATGTTAAAGTTAGGTTTGTATAGTCGGTAGTTGTATGATGGGACTCCTACTCAGCAGTTGTTATGACTTGTACGTCCTTTGTGTCATAATTCTAACACCGCCTATGGCATCCAGCCAGGAAACAAGCATGTAATACAAAAAGTAATAAAGCCTCGAAAAACCCAAAAAAACTCTAACGTAAACGAAACCCACAAAACGAAATTAAATAACATAACAAAATTAAAAGGCCGTCTGAAAAGATCCGAAAACTGGGAAATCCAACATGGCCGGGTTCGGGGGCATTCGGGGTGGTGTGAAAGAGAGCGCGTGGGGGGAAAGGGACGATGCGCTATGCCGGTCACGTAGCTGGCGAGGCTCGCGCGTGCTCGCCATCCTAATGCTGCGAACCGTACACACACACAACTGCACGTGTACTAATGTCAAACAGCTAAACACTTTCACACACACGTCTAGTATCATCCCTGTGTGGGTAAAATACATAAACTTCCCGGTAAATAAGCCTCAAGAAAACTCCGTGTTAGCTCCTATATTAAATTCTGTCGGGTTTTTCGGTGATGAAGCCGACAATGGGAAATCGTATTTCCCTTTTATAGACGTGGATGGAAATGGATTTTTTCTTGACAGAAGATTATTTACGTGTAGCTTTTTGTTTCGGGCGAATTTGGGAATCGATGGCCCTTGGGGCATTTGGACTTCCTCATGGTTTCAAGATGGAAACGTCCGCAACATTATTTACGGTTCTATAATTTTTTGAGCGCTAACATTGACGCTTCCTCTTTTGTGCCTTTTCAAAAACCTTTGTGTCACTTGATATTACTACACTGACTGATTCTACAAAGGCGTTAAGATAGTTTCATTTCAGTTTCTCTACCGTTATCCAAACTCTTTTACATGTATTAATTTATCTTCCATCCGTAACCGTTATATCACGTCAATCTGTAGTTTGATCGCAAATTGTAACGGGTACAGGACTTCGAGAAAGCTTTGCATTCTTCTAAGTTTTGGCACTGATACTTATCTTAAATCTAATTGAAAGGCAAAATCTGACTATTTGAAGTAGTGAAACTGAATCTAGGTCAGCAACAGTTTTGTGCAGAAAAACAATGTATTAGTGGAGGTCTAAAACCGAATTGAATTTCAAAATCCAGTTTAAGAGTCTTAAGACCACACAGAGCAAAACTCTACCCTCAAAATAAAGTGTCAGCTAACCATCTAAAGCGACCAACACAAAAAACAACATACATAAGCTACGACAAATTCTAAAATTTAGACGCCACTGAATCTCCATTATCACGTCATCCAATAAACAGGCAGCGACAAATTTATCGTCGAACATCATAAAATCCAAAAGGCCTTTCCCAGAAGCGACCACCATTGTTTAACCATTCATATGCGCAAACGCACTGCGGATACACACTTCTTGAATCGGTAATAGGGTCCCACAATTATATTTGATAAATTTATTTATATAGTTATTTGCATACTGGAAAGCGTGAAAGGTTATGATTCACTTGGCTTGTTTAGCTTCCTTCATTAAGGAGAGAAACGGTTGTTTATATCCCTTGTTTAATTAAGGATGTAGTTACACTAGAGCTTTTTAGAATGCATTCCATGCTACAAATTATTTATTAATAGAAGTTCTATATTACTGTAACTAGAATTATGTGGGATGTGGATATACGTATCAATTCTCGAAAGAACCAGCACTCACATCACTTAGCTACTTTTCCCTGTTCGTGTCAATTTATTTCTGTATGAAGGTTTGTTCTTTTTTTTCTATATCATATATTTCATCCTTGGAGTACAATCTGTAAGATTATCCCATCTTATCGTCTGGCCTAATCGTCTGGTTCGCCTTGCACACACCCTACAAGTGTATTGGTGGTTTGCCTCAAGGTTTGGTTATGGGTCCGCGACTTTACTCTAGTTGTAATGTTAGTCAATGAAATCAATGGTTAAGGGATATTCGCAACCCAATTATGTCTATTACTAGCATTAACTACTATGTCTAAGTCTACGACGTCAAACATAGTTCATCCATGTTTCTAACTACAAAAGGACAAGCGGTTTTTTTTTGTTTTGAAACTTATAAGGGTTGCTCTATTTACAAAAAAGAAGCCCTCATTTTAAACAAACCTTGGTTTTCAGAAGCTTTATAGCTTTTTATCCTTCCTTCAAGTGAACCATAACCACAACTAGATTATTCTAGTTAATATGCCCGAATGAGAAAACAGTGTGCCGTCACGTGCGCAGTTATGAATGAACGTCTGTTATCTCCCGGCAGGTGGTTTCATAGAACTGCGCCTGAGTTGGCTTTACGACTAACCGTCCCGAAATCTTGATGAAGTTTTGTTAATTAGTGTTTTGTTAGAACAAAATTATCTTTTAGATAAGTTGATTAAGGAAATTGTGAAGTTTGGAAATAATTTTCCTTAAAGGATTTTTGTGTTGGCACATTTTGACGAAATGTTGAACACTTTCCTTAGGTTTTGATTATTGAGTTGTATTATGCTGCTTTATTGCTAATGCCTGTTATTTTTAATCGCGTCTTAAAATCACATAAATTTAGCTCTTTCTCTTTCTTACACTTGAAAATAGACAAGGAGAGCGCAAACTTTAAATGACAGATAAATTTACTCGTCTATTGTGAAACAGGCCCTAAAATTTATAAATCGTCCCTTTGTCATATGTCATATTATATTAGGGAGATTAAAAACTTTAGGCTTGTTGATGTGAAAGTTATATGTTCTCCCATTTGTTTTTTTTAATTAGATTTATTTAACAGTCATAGTAATTTTTATTTACGTATAAGGTTCAGATTATTATTCTGTAAAAAGCGTTTGGAAATGGTTTTACACCAAAGTAGCGTAGAATGGCGCACTTTTCATGATCCAGATTACGATTTGCTTCAGTGAGTCCTAAATTACGTTGGACCAATACATTTTCTAATTCCCTAAATTCTTGTTGGCAGGTAGAAATGACGGGCAGCAGTATATTCGACTACGTCCATCAGGCTGACCACGCTGAGATTGCGGAGCAGCTAGGGTTGACCCTGGCTGGGAGGGGAGGGGCTGGACTGAACAGTCCTGCGTCAGGCAGCGAGGAAGGCAGCCAGCATGGGACTAACAATCCTGATGGTAAGTGGCAGTACAATTGATTATAAGTTTTGAGAGGTGCTGATTGTAATGACACATTTAGTGTCAATGTATTTGTTAGCACTAGCATTCACTTAAATTATTGAGCTGGCATAGAACTCTGTGATAATGACAGCGTCAAGCCATGAATAAAATACCAATTATGTTGCGTATTCTACGACGGAATTAGGGAAAGGGCTTTAGAAAAAATTATGGCTTATTATAGCTTCTGCCCGCGACTCCGTCCGCGTGGAACTCGTTTATAATTATCGTCGCTCCATACAAATGTTTACCCTCTATTTCACCCCCTTAGAGGATGAATTTCGGGAAACTATTCTATGTCCTTTCCCAGGATTCAAACTATCTTTGCATCAAATTTCACTTAAATTGGTTCAGCGGTTTAAGCGTGAAGAGGTAACAGACAGACAGACAGACAGACATACTTTCGCATTTATAATACTAGTATAGATTTTTTAATTTAAACTATATGTTTGAACCTTTGGACTATCGCAAAACCATTTTTTTTTGTAATATACCTAATATAGGAATTATTAATATGAACATTGGCAATCGGTAGACCTTTTTATTTAAAAGAACACACTCTACTGCAAGTTTTTTTTTTATGGCATAGAGATGACAAACGAGCACAAAGGCCACCTGATGGTAAGTGGAAACTGTGACCCATAGACATTCGCATTCACAAGACTGCAGAGCAATCCTAAGACTGCAAATGCGTTTGCAGTTTGTCTTTTAGAAGGTGTAAAACCTAAATCTAGTCTGTCTATAGTATCAGTACAAAACATTTTGACACAATTAGGGAAATAATAACAGCAAAAAAGAAAGCAGTCTATCACTGGATATAACTAGTTCGACAAAGACCGTTACGGCGCATGATCCAAATCCGGCTAAAACGGCCGTTTTTTCCAGACGTTTCAAAATTCAATTACAGCTTCTTTATTTTTGAGTTCAACGGCACGACACGACAGTATAGCCCCAAAATCTCGAGACTCTGTCGAATCGACCCATAGTATTCATAATAAGTATGGTACAATTTAAATTGAATTATGTTCACGGGTGTTGGTGCCTCATGAAATGGTCTATGGGGTGTCTATATCGCAATTGATTAATTTTACTTTACCGCTATGGGAGAAAATGGAGTTGCGTTGATGAAGGTTCCTAAGGGAATCTGTTGGACTTTCTAAATTCACAGTTTTTTTGTCTAATTATGGGTAAATTTTAGGTCTTTGTATGATTGGAAGTTATTAAATGTAACAATGCAAATAGTTGCGAGGTTTTTCATATTTGAGCCAAGACGTCACCAACAAAATTAGCTTCATTTATTAGTTTTACTTCAGTTTTCATATGTGTCAAATACTAAGATCGCTCTTTATTTGCAATAACAACTATACCACTAGGTATAATCACTGTACTCTCAATTCCTGCAATACTTTCACAATTAAATTGAAGATCTTTTCCTCCGTTTTCCTCGATTTATTTTAAATACTAAATCAAAGTTTATTTAGGTATAACTTTGACCTGAATTAATTATTCTATTTAATCAGAATCATGGCATTTGTGTTATTCATTATTAAATTACATAATAATTTAAATTAAAGTTCAATTTAATGTCGGTGATAAGCAAAAAGTTTGGAATAAATTGTACATAACTCCTTTCTACTCGGTCCAACGCTTACGCACTTTTTGTCAGCGTCATATTTATGGTAGCTTGAAAAAATCTTCAAGTAAAGTGAGTGGGTATTACCTTTTTACTTGTCAATTTAAATCATCAATGATGCAGCGTTTTTGCTTGTTTTATTGACTCTAAATGTACTTACTATTATTACTATGTAAGTACTTTCTATTAGAAAAAACTTTTCTTTCAAATAGTTTTGCTTTTTTTTTTCTATTTCATCCCGGATGTGACTAATAGATTTGATTATGTGGCTAAGGCGTTCCCAATAACCCGCAGGTATCTATCATTTAAGTAGTTTAAATTACATTTAACAATAATGAAAAAACCGTAACTAAACGTTGACCCAATTTTGACTTCAAAAAACTCCCGTTAAAGTCCCTTAATTTCCTAACATGGAGGGCTTTCAATTTACTCGATGTGTTAGAAAAAGTAAAAATCGATGGAGGGTGGAAAAAATCAATCAGGAACGAATGATGTGACAGATAGCATTGTCAGGTGACGGGCGTGGTGAAACGAGGTATCTCAACAGTGGCAGAAGAGGTATTGTCACCTGATAGGCATGATACTGCTGGGTACGGTTTCTAAACTTGGGATTGAAGAGATAATTAAAAACATCCAGATTGATTCGAGAGTTTTTTTAATCGACATTAAGAATCTTAGATTGGAGCTCGATGTAAATTGTTGTAATGGGAACCTTTTCGTTAATGTAAGAGATGCTTTAGAGGATGAAGAAGCTAATAGATCTGTGACAAGAATAACAAAGAACTTTAAAAAAATTAAATGCTTATATTAATCAACAACTAAAATAATAAGTATCTTTTCGAATCAATTCAGAGAAATACTGGAAAAGGGCCGAATCTAAAATATCCGAAACCAACGTGTGTGCATGACTATGTATAAATGTGGAAGAAGCGAAAGGGTAATTCCACGATAATGTAACGAAAGTTACCATTTCAATGAGTGTTTTTTGAAACTTTGAACGCTCATATCTTTCTAGATATAAATTTAAACACGTATATAGAGATAAATGAATCCTTCTATTTTGAAATAAAACTAAAAAAACAAGCAGAATGCTAGAAATTGGTAACTTGTCAGGATCGTAGCAGGTGGAAAGAAGTGGTCTCTGCCTACCCCTCTATTAAACAGGCGTGATTTAATGTATGGATGTATTAATCATGCGAAGGAAGCGAAAATTGTGTGTTTAGATCGGTGCACCTGACGTTCCATAATCTCTGCCTACCCCATTGGGAGACAGGCGTGAAGGTATTTATGTATGTATGTATGTATTAATCAAATAATGATAATACTGACAACAAAGACTAATACATCTAATAGACAAACCTTTTTTGTCATCGTATTGTAACACCTGCGTTAAAATACAAGGTCGCAAGTCAGTGTTGTATTGAGTCATGCAACACCGTATCATTGCGTATTTGGTAATGAGGTGATTCAACTAGCTACCACGAAACATTGAGTTACAGTCATAAAGAATGCTGGTTGCGTTGACCTATAGAAAGCATAGCGTATCAACAAATAGAAGTCACTGTCATACTATTGCACAAATATTAATTAATTCCGATCAAGCATATATATGCTAAAGCACTTGCAATATCGTAAGTGTATCGTAAGTGACAGTAAGAATAATTTCAATTAGTTGTAAGTATGTTGTCTTTACGTTATTTCAAACACGTTTTTTTTTGTATTTTTGTAATCCGTGCACAAAAAAGACTTGATGCTCTCCGTTTTTTTTATTTATTTTCGAAACGCACAGTATCCTTTGTGTCGAATCTCAAAACAATTTCAATGTTACTTATACCGTTTCCACGTCACGCCACATATTGTCCGGTAAAATGGGAATTTTTCGGTTGTAACTTTTGATAAAGCGATCGCTTTTTGCGCAATCGATTTGTGATTAGTTTGCAACAAAAAGCTATTTACATAGATCAGATTGGAATCTTAAAAATAGGCAATACCAGCATTGATCTGTGGTCCATTGTATGAGTGACTTTCAAAATGTTGAGAGCTGTATTACAATAGGAGGAGCATCACGATAAATCGGGCTGGAATTCGAATTTAGATGTCACACAAGATGTCTTACTCTTGAAGTTTTTATGAAATATCGTGCAGATTCTAGAATTGATCCTTTTTACTACGGGGATGACTATTGCAGTCACTGACACGATATAAATGGTTCAATCTACGAAGATGTGCCTGACTCCTCACATGCTTAGTAGATGAACAGTGACAATAGAGTAAAACACGTACTAGCTTAATAACATTGGTCAAAAGTGAATCATGTCTAGTACATGCATGATATGATGATACGTTAGCTTAAGTAGTTGGTAGTGAGCCTGCCTATGCCTACCAAGCTAGCGGTCCCGGTAAAGGCTGATATAGGTGTGATGAGTGCGAGTTCCTGAATCTTGTTGATGTTTTCTATCTAAGTATGAATTTCTCTACCTATATACTAAGTAAGTTTACCGTTCTCTAGTACTAGTAGTAGTCTCTAGTAGAGTACTTTGGGACTAGGTCAATTTGTGTTCACTGCATTAGGTGTAGGATCTTCATTTACTAAAGATAATCTCGTCGAGTGGACTTAATTTATTTTCGGTTTAAATATCTTCGGTAGAAAACTTTAAGAATCTCAGGTAAACCGCACCAAAATCAATTTCACCGTGGGACGGTCCCATCGCGGGGCAAATTGACGAAACGAGCTGTCAATCAGATGAGAAGCTAATTGAAATCACTGCTTCAACCCGGGTGTGGACGGAGCCTTAAAAAGTGTTAAAAAGTATCTGTTAAATTCAGGATTTAAGAGTTATATTGACTTCTTCAAATTCTTCAAAGGTATTTGTTTCTTTCGATGGAACAAAGAGGACAACGCTCGGACAATTTCTAAAAAACTTTACAATAAGTTTTATTAACGACTTTAACAGATAATTAAGGATTGAACAGTGAAAATACTTTCACTGACAGTCCATTGTCATTCAACTGCCTGTTAATTCGCTTGTCCCCAACTTAAAACGGGTTAGAAATTATAAAAAATCACCATTCTTTTAGTTTTACATGTTTTGAGGCGGAAATATTAATGAATGTCAGTTTTGCAAATTTATAGAAAGCATCCAAGACGCAGAAAAAAATACTAAATGGTATGAACAAATGTTTATATTCTTTGTGCTCATCACGCAAATTGTCCATACCATGAATAATACCTGAGACCGCTAGCTTCGTCGGCAGGGTCACAACCAACGAGATCAACCGCTCAAACTAATCAAACTTTCCTTTGTCAACAGTATCTGCAATAATGAGTCTAGCAGCCAGCGGGAGCCTGTTCCGGGGCATGGACAGAGCTTTCTGCATTCGGATGAAGAGTACCCTCACCAAACGAGGGTGCCACTTCAAGTCCTCGGGATATCGGGTAAGATTTTTTTTTATGACGTGGAGGAGACAAACAAGCACACTGGCTTCCTGATGGTAGGTGAGATGTTAAACCTATAAATATTTACATCCTAAGACATGCATGCTTGCTAAAATTTTGGAAGGGGGAGACTTGGTTGAATCGAAGGAAAAAAAAAAGTTTGAGCTAGGTATTTAAAGCGAAAAAATAAAAGCCTGGTTTTTACAACATATATGATCGTATTATGTATAAAATAAAAGTTTCGGGAGTTAATTGACATCTGCGGGCCTATTCTAGTCGTGTTAATTGATGTGGATAGATTTGGATAACACATCTGTCACTTTCTGACCAGTACTTATGTAAGTGTATGAGAGTGACGGATGCTCTATCCACCGCGATAAATGCGACCATAATACGGGGCCTGGATAGTAAAGCATATCATAATAATTTTAACATTGCATTTTACCTACATTATGTTGATTAAATTAAAGAAAATTAACTGAAACAATCTAGAAAAAATCTATACTTATAACGCCTACGCAGCCTACTAATATTTCAGCGAGCATTCAATTAATCTTCTAAGAAACGGAATAAATATGAATTTTATTTATAAATTCAATGATAAACGAGAAGGAAACGAAGCACCTTATCTGGGGGAGATTTATTCACTCAAGTCATTAGCGTGAATTTGTGGATATTTTTCTTATCTAGAATTTTAAGGAAGATGCTGAATTTTCGTTTTCGATCTAGGTTGGGAGGCGAGAAGAGCCGGCGTCTGGCGAGGGTGGTAGTTGGCGGGTGGGTATCTTTGCAGGAAACAGGGAGATTGTGTTCACTGATGATTTTGTTTCTATTAATGACTTATGTAATTAGCGTATTGTTTAAGTGGCATTGAGAAATGCTTGTGATATTTATTTCAATTTAGATAATAGACTGATTATACATTTATGAGTTAAGTTTACTTTCTAGGTGCAGATAATTTAGTTGAATGGACTATCGACGTGATAACAATAAAATAAATAAAGCACATTGAGATATTGCATTAATAAACATGTGCGAGACGAACTACATACATTATAATGCCAATTATTTTTACCAATCACTAATGGCAGTTTAACTTATCGTTCAGACCCTGTAAAGCTAGTACGACCGCAAGAGCACCATTAAAATATCATTTTTCTCTTATTAAAGTGCCCTCTACCTATTTTCTATTAAATAAATACTTAACAGAAAGTACCCGAGCAATAAACGTTCAACGTACGTAGTAAAGTAACAATTTCGATAATTTCCACGGAAGCCACAACCGCGAGGCTTTATTTCCCCATTTATTCCTATAAATTAAATAATACGACCGCTTTATCCTGCCGAGATCACAAATATTATTGGTTAAAATTATTGTTAGGGCCGGGGGTGCCTCAAGGCGTACTCCTAGGCCCATAATTTTTGCTCTAACTCGGTGTTACTCCATAAAATGCGATAATATCTAGCGACCCGCGAATTTCTTACGTACTACATAAAACTCAACGTAATAGATTGTTTTCGGGGTGTAAATTTTATAAGCGTTTTGTGGCTGCTTCCTTTTATTTAATGTCAAGGGGGTAATGTTGCTTTCTAGAGAAATATTTCTTGAGGGTCATAAAATTTCAACAGCTTTCACAGTTGTTTTTAGAGCTGTTTTTTTTGCATTAACAATTAAGTTTTTGTACTTTGACCACTTCATTACAAGTGGTAAATAACTGAGTACAAAACAAAGTAAATTGCTAAATACTCCAATCATTCAATTTCCCAATTTCAAATATAGGAAATCCCAAATACGCAGCTAAATAGAAGTCCTACTAATCAGAATACAAAATCAAAATCAGACTCAAGTAAAGTAATTAGGAATCCCCAATAAATGTTAGCCTTTGGCGTTTACGGAACCCATAAACGCACTAATTGCTGTCGAAGCGGTGTATGCGCCATTAAGATGGAGATAATGGGAATTATGGATGTAAGTTACAGATTATACGGTTTATTGGCGTGTTGTTCCTTTACTTGTTCACCTGGAGGTATTAGAAGTTAAGTGAGACTCGATATCGGGTCAGTTTTGTATGGATATAAGGTATTATGGCGCTGAAAGTGTTTAGTACTGTTTAAAGTTTCAGTAGGGTCGAGAATTTAATCACATTTGATTTTGTATACAGACGTTAACGTGAATCATTGTATGTGCATTAATTTTCTTCTGAATTACTATTGTGTTGACATTACCGCTACAAAAAATCTGCATTCTGCAGGCTATTTGGTGCAAAATGGTACTGTTGTTTCCGTAACTTGGAATTTTCTACGGTTGTGTTTAAGATGTATGTATGTGAAAACTTCATTGCGCTAAAACCACATATAAAGCAATTCATATAGCAGGATTGATGTAAAAGGGTGAACTTATTCCTCAAAAAAGTCTCTTGCTGCCTTTGGGTAATTAAGCAAAAATAATGATTAGGTATCGAGTGTTACTTAAAAAATAGCAAAAAGATGAAGAAAAAAAATGTTGTTTCATTTAGTTTTGATTGCGACATAACAATATTATGTTCTTCCTCATAGCAATGATTACCTGTTTAAATTATAGGTTTTCAACATTGTCAAGTCTGACTGAGTTATAGAAAGTTGTTAAAAATACTGCTACGTGTTTTGAACTCGTCTAGAAGTTTTAACAAGGTTTTTTATTACCACAGATGCCTGGGAAAAGTTCGTCTCCTATAATTTTATTCGTAACAGACGCTTGTTTAACAACTTATTTTGTAGAATGAGAAACGTTATGACTGCTAGTATTGTTTTATTTGCTAAGTTTACGAGATGTGAAGATTGTAATTTCGATTTACAAAAAAACTTTGTCGCGTTTACACTCGCGAAAATCAACAAAAAAAATACGGCGTATTAGGTAGTTACCTTTCAAATAACGCCAGTAGATTTAGTCGCATTAAATAAAACACAAATTATTTTTGTCGCTTTAATAGCATTCCAAAAAGCGATCTATGAGGAACCATGCAATTTAGGATACCATACAATTGTAAAAATCGGGAAATTCGACAATATCCAAATCATATACAAATTTCCACTAATCGTAAGTCTTTCTCCTCTAACCATGTCTCTCTCTTCTTTACAGGTAGTGCTAATACTCTGCCGTCTCCGGCCACAGTACACGTTTTCACACAGTAGGAAGTCACCACCAGCGTTGTTAGGAATGGTGGCGTTGGCCATAGCGCTACCACCACCGTCGGTGCACGAGATAAGGCTAGAGTCAGACATGTTCGTGACCAAGATCAACTTCGACTTCTCGATCGCGCATTGTGAGCCCAGGTATGTATCGTTTAAATTGTTTGTTTACTTTTCATTTCACAAAAAAAACTGCTAAGATGCAAATTGTAAAAGAATAAGTTCTTAATACTTTTACAATACTGTCGGCCTAAGCCAAAACGCAGTAACTAAGATAATCCTCCTGCAGTAATATCAATCTTATAATGAATGATATAGAATTGAGTCTGCTGTGGTGATTGAATTTAAGATCCTGCTTATCGGCTTAGGAGGGCAGAATAGGATGAAATGCATAACGGAGCCTTAAGTGCATTTTGAACAGACGCCTAAATCGCATAGCTGTCTTTTCTTACAAATTTAGCTCTGTACGATAACGTTTCTCACCCCTTAAATCAAATGCTATTTCCACGATTTTTAAATGTGTTGTAGTTTTTATGTAGAACTAGGTTTCTTGTAAAGTAAAACGTACAGACCAAACATTTCATAACATCTACAACATATTTCCTTCTTTATTAAAGTACCGGGGGGTTATCATGACATGGCTATGTAGTTCAGTTTACGGCGAGCGCAAAGGACAAAGCTATAGCAGTAATTATAGCTCTGTCTTTATCTCTTAGCGTAAACCGAACTGCATAGTCATTATTATAATAGCCCCCCAGATCTACAGAAAAGTAAGACAGTGAGACAATTTTTCAAAAATGTGTGTTAAAGAATTTGATACATCGTTGTATTTCTACCAGCAGGGTATCAGAGCTTCTGGGTTACACGGCGGAGGAGATGACAGGGAAGAACTTATATTCGCTCTGCCATGGAGAGGACGCCAACAAACTTAGAAAATGCCACGTAGATTGTAAGTATACGTTGATGATATCATCAACCTTCTGACATACATGTGTACAGTCTCAGCACGTCAGCAGTCAGCTACGCAACCGAAGAAGTCAAAATGATCTGCATTTGACTCTACTGTCAAGATAATACGTCGTGTCTTGATCATTTTGAGCATGTTATTCTGCAAGCTATATTGGAAGTTATAACGTAGTCATCGGAGCCAAATCTATTACGATGATTTAATGCAATGGAATTTAAGACTAGTTAACTATAATTCAACTACGCCTTGTTGCTGGCGACGTTAAACTAGACACGATAAAAAAACACGGAATAGGTATAGCTTTAAAAGGTGATTGTTATAGTCATCAGTCTATTTGTAAATACGATGGGAATTCCCATCTATGTAAATTTAAACAAAGGATAGAAATATAAAACACAGTCATAGTCTTATGACTACGCAGTAACAGAAGAGAGAATGACATTGTTCCTTGCTCGTCAAGTCATGATAGACAAATGCTCATACTAACTCATTCTCCAATTCAAAGTATCGTAGTAAATCTACTATATGAATTGATATGTGTGGCGATAAAAATTGAGAACAATCTTAATGCGGCTGCAAGTTATGCTGGTCTTGAGATGGCTTTGATACTATTAACGGGGCCACATTAAATAAAACCGCGTAAGGGCCCTCTCAAAGTACTTGGCGAAAACATTGTTGGAGTTTTTCAACATCCCTACTTAGTAGAAGATGACCACACACCATCCTTGCTATAAAAGTCCTGTTTTCATTAACCTTGCCTCACTCATCAATCGTAACGATCGGTGACCCAATAATGTGGTGAAATCCTTGTGTCGTAACGCATTTGGTATTCATTGTGGACGGTAGAAATCCATGTCAAGTCGGCACTCAAGGCGTAACGTTAACAGGAAAATTTATTAGTAGAGTGGCGTAGAAAATTTGAACTAGGTTTAGTTTTCAGTGATTCATCACGAACTACATTGATGAGTTCTTCGTCATTCCGCAGTTAAACTTTATAATGAATTATCAAAGAGAGAGTTTCTTATAGGGTTTCAGTACTCAGCGGTGTTAATTTATTTCGTACACGTAACGTAATTTGAGCCTTTCATCCTTTATATTTCAGTCACACTGTCTATTCCTCCATGAAGAGGAAATATGCGTTCAAATAATCTAATATTACCCTTATATGCGAGTATTATTACATTTTTTACGCGTTCGTCAGAAAGCACAATGAACGACGCAAGTTTATCATCAGTAGGGTTGCGATAATTTTCTAATATGTCCTCTATATCTATGAAAGGAAGGTCTTTTTGGTATGTTTTAGTTGCTGCTCGTACAATTTGGTTGGCGCGGTATCTACGCCGGCTGTCTTTGTCGGTTGTGATTTGAATAATGATTTTTATACCAACATTTCGGTTTCCTCTCTCCGGGCCTTCGTGGGAAACCTCAGGCTTAATGTCCTTTGAGATAGCTATTGTTGCTTATATTTTGGTTCTGGTATCCTGTGTAACGTCTAAAGCGAATACGTTTGCGTATCTTTTGCTTATGCAAATGACTTTGGCAATGATTTGCGTTGCGGACAGTTGATGGTAGGTACATATATTTTATTCAGTTTGTTATTGATATTGTATATTAGATGTATTCGTTTTTTTTTTACTAAAGCGTAAAACCATTGTCGTTTGTTGTATGAATGCTATTCTTTAAGTAAGCTCCGCGGAGCACTAGGACTCCACAATGGCTTCCAACTACATCGTTATTTACTTATCATCATTTTATTTTCACTAATGAACTTGAGTCATTTTAAACCAAATTTTGTTAATTTCCGAGTTCTGTAAAAAAGTTCGGGAACCGCTAGCTTACATACAGATTTTTTTAAGTACATACATACATAAATTCACGCCTTCTTTCAAAGAGTGCGGTGGCCCGAGCTACATAATTACCTACAACTCTAAAAACTTGTTGACAATTCCACAACCACATTTTGCACAATCGGTTAAGATGTTTACCAGCATATTAGTGACAGGTTGCAAGCCCATCGCCTAACAGTACTACAAGCCTTTATTCCCTTAGTCGCCTCTAACGACATACACGGGAAGACATGGAGTGGCACTATTCAAACCCGGAAACCACTTGGGTGTTTAATTAAAGTTAAAAAAGTGACACTTCTATTTTAAACACATTTTGATAAAAAAAGTTTTTAGTATATTTTACACGTAATTTCAATTGAAAAAAGTACCTGTGATTGGATCGTTATTTAGTCAGACTTGTTTAGTATCCATGTTGGTTAACACATAGACCCAAAATGGCCGCTCAATACTCCAATCACGTCACAACTCTTTTGTTTCAACGTTTTTCTCTAGCACCTGAACATTTGATATCTTTACGATAGCATTTAAAACATGCATACATATGTATGGACGTATAGATGCTGGTCAAATGTGGACATATCAGGCCGTGAATACCAATTGTTTTATTACCATAAAAGTCCGCCTGTTTGCTAGAAAGCGGGTAATTTGGTTAGCAATGTACGTTGCTTGGTTACTGATGAGGAACATCACAGCTTCATTCGGTTATAAATTAATGTTAAAGACTTCCGACATTTTTAAATGGTGTGTCAGTTGGTTATTTAAAGTCGAAACAATGTTAAATCATCTCTGAGTACGTCACAAAAGGATCATAAATAAACGGTTGAAAAAGAAGTAAAATTGGAAATGAAAGACAAATATTATGCATGGATTGAGCACGCTATACCGCAAGACAAGACAATGTCACAAACTCAAAAAACCTGACAAAAATGACTGTGACATTGCAAATAACGTTGAGACAGTCATAATCGGTTTCACTCTCTGGCATACGCCCAATAGCATTAATAATAAAACATACAATACACAATGCGTGGACTTAACCAAAAACCTGGTCTTTAATGACTCACGTACCACAATACACGTGTACTTCAGCTTTGTTTGCTGTATTGAATATAATGCAAATGCATTTTGGTTTTGCGTCACTCGCAAGGTCGAGCTGATATGGTGTGTGATAACAATGTCAATACAAGCATGTAATAGATACAAGTATGCTTGTTTTATAGCTGATGTATTTATTGCCATCGATTGGTCTTTGTTTAGGAACTTCATAGTAAACACTATTGTTACAATAAGTATTGTCATGTATAAAGTTATTAAGTCTTAGGTACAACCTATTTGTAGTAATAGAGTTTTTGATAGCAATAACTTGTTTAGATTTAGTAGCTATTCGAGTCACACTATGTCCGAGTATGCTTTTTGTCTTTAGCACTTACTTCTCTTCACCAACCTCATATTTATTATTGACTGTTGGAATTTAATAAGTAGCAATTTTGAGTAACGGGCGGGTTTCCAAGTCCTCACACAATAATGAGTCAATACCTACTACCTCTATTGAAGATATTATTTTAACGTATGTAGATTTTTACAACACTAAAGTTTTCTTCCTAACCACTAACAAAAACCACTAACGTTGGAAATTTTGCCTCATCAAGTTTTGACTTAACATTCTCATTCCTTGTTCCAGTAATGAACAAAGGCCAAGTCCTGACGCACTACTACCGCGTAATGAACAAGCTCGGCGGTTACACCTGGATGCAGACCTGCGCTACCGTCATCTGCTCCTCCAAGAACGCCGAGGAACAGAACATCATCTGCGTCAATTATGTTATAAGGTACTTTATTCATTTCATCCATCTTAACATCACTTGATTCAATTTTTATTTTATAAATCACTTTTCACATTGATGTTATGATTGTACCTAACTGATTAAACATTTTTTGTAGTGGTCGTGAATACCCCAATACTGTGATGGACTGCTGTCAACTAGAGGAGAGCGTACAAGGTGTAAAGAGAGAAGAGACCACAGGGGACCCTGAGAACGGTCCACCTGACTCTGACAACTCCGGCAACCCGCCCGCGCCCTCCCGACGACCAGCGGAAAGAGCCGAAGCCTCCAACAACGCAGAATCAGCCACAACAGCACCAGTACCAACCTCTGACGTCACTCATCTAACCAGGCTCAGTGACTCCCAACCGTTACCCCACACCAACCCAGAAAGAACCTCTCCCATTCCAGCCAGAAGAATGAAAAAGAGGAAACACACGGATTGCGATGACGATGAAAGAGACGAGGAAAGACGGAAGAGTTCATCTAATCCTGGCGCCGCAATATCCCCCGCTGAAAGAGACATTAACAAAACCAATATACCTATAACAGAAGGTGCATCGGACGCCACTTCTGTAAGAGACTTAGAAAATGCCATGTCGAAGCATCTACCCGCTTTAGATGGTAAGGAGATTTCCCACAGGCCGACGGACTTCTCGACAGACGCGTTGCTCAAACAACAGCAGCAAAAATCGACGATACAGTGGATAGGAACACAAAATCATCACATAAACCATTTGAATAGACAAATCCCCGGGAACCACACGTCGACGCCCGCATCAGCTTTGTTAAGGCAGCTATATGCGAATAGAGAAAGCGTTATACGAAGCAATTTCCTTGGGGATGGTAGAACCGGTGGTTATTACTCCAGTGATGGTCAATCAGGACCCTTACCAACACCACCTGGCTCGGAAGGGTCAGGTTATGGTGAACAGTTAGGCCATAAGGGAACTGATATTGGTTCGCTAGCGTACGGTGGTTACGCGGATTACCACTCAGCTATGACCCCTCCTGGTTCGGTTTCTCCTAGAGATAAGCAGCAATATGCTTTGTCTTACGATAATAGTGCTTATTCCGAGGCTTTGCGGCACTCGTACTTGGGAGAAGCGCCATTGCCTTTGAAGCCCCAAGCGTACTCAGCGGTTCCAGGGGCATTAGACTATACGTCTTCTTTAGACCAGTCGCAGTTCTTCCATCCTCCATCCTCGTTCCACCTCTACCATCCACAGGCGCATTCTGCGCATGCGTCCCACTCTCACCAGCCCGTAGACAAGTCTGCCCCCCCTAACACGAATTGGTACTCAACGGGGTCATAGCCGCATAGACAATAGGGGGGTGCTTCGAAGGAAGCGATAGCGTGTTCAAATGTTGTGGGTTGTTAAGTCGGTTGTTAAGTTTATTTCTTTTTTGTTATAGTTAATTGTCCTTGACGTGCAAAACGTTTGTTTTATCTGACATGACAGAATGTAAATAATTGTAATCGTGACGTCACAAAATTGTATACGGATACTCTACTGTTAAATTGACATTAACATTTTGAATACTCAAAGCTTGAAATGACAGTCCATTTGTCTCATATTTTTAATGACCCATACAATTTAAGTTTAAGTTGAACTGTGCCAAATAACAAGTGCAGGCCACTTGACAACGCATTTAAAATCATTCCAAACCGTTATTTTGATTCATGCTACTTTAAGAATGTTACTTTGTCATTGTTAATTTTACTGTGGACGCGGTACTTTATACAGCTGAAGCTTAAAACGACAAGGTTCTCGAAGTCTTAGCTAGGATTTTGACCTGTAAGCGACATAGCTTATTGCATATCATTTTAAATTAAGTGTCTAGATAATGCTTTTGTAAATTATTGTACCATAATTAAACGACTGTTCTTAGGCGATACTGTACGACTCGATCTGTAAATTCTAGATATAAACATTGTATATTAATTTAATTCGAAATAAGATTTCAGTGTACATACTAATTATATCATTATAGGGTAAGCGTAGTAATTTTGTTTGGTAGTGCTCAAATTTTGTTGGTACCTTTGTTCAGGTATTTTTATTAAAATGTTAGTATACAATAAATACAAAAAAGCAATACTAAGTATATACAAAACTGAACCATAAATAGCATAGTAGGTAAGTAACAAAAAAAATAGTACCATCATAGAAGAATGTTATGTGCTGCCATCTATGAGCCGGTGCCAGTAAACTTTTGGACAAAGAGTTTGCTAACAGATGTGGTGAACTTATTTGACGTTCGCTATTGGGAATTGGACACCTTAAAGTTGCGGCCACACCAATGCTTAAAAAACGGTGTCGGTACGGAATCGCAATGAGAGAGAGAGAGATCCGATCATACGCGACGTTTCTAACACATACCGTCGTCACCGGATCTCTCTCTCTCTCATTGCGATTCCGTACCGACACCGTTTTTTAAGCATTGGTGTGGCCGCAACTTAAGCTGACAGGCACCAGTAATGGCAATCACTCTTCATTCAAATTTCATACAGTCCTAAATTGGTTGTTGGAAAACAAATGAATTACCCTTATCTTCTGTACAATAAGAATCAAGTATCCATTATTGGTGCTCAGTCCATTACTGGTTCCATTAACCTATAGTCGGTTTTTTTGGTTATTTGTACCAACGTAAACATTTGTCAATCTGATACCGATACACAATTATCTCTTCACATACCTACGAAAACGCAAATAAACGTCCCTTTATAATTAATTCGCCATTTGGCATAACAAAACAACCATGCAGTAGGTACTAGTCAGATAAAAAAATGAATCCTGACACATTGCACAACCATGAAGTTTCTGATTATTGATGATGTTAACAGCAGCAAAACAATCAGGCTCCACTTGGAAAATCGAAGTTTTAATTTACGTTAGCTTCATCACTTTCTCGCGATTTAGTCTCGAGTGAGGAGTGACAAGGACTCAGCACTAGAAGTTTCGAATTTAGTGGTTAGTGGTAACCATCCTGTAATTAGTTACTATCTCTTCATCCACAACGAATAAGCTTAGCATTGTTGTAGGGTAATGACACTAGTATTGCACACTCTAAGCTGACAGCTAATTTGCAGACACTCGCCGGATGTACAGTGGCGCCCTCATTACTAGTAATTAGAAAACACAATAATAGTAATGAGGGCGCCACTGGACGCTCGGCGTTTGCTCGGTGCAGTCTTAACTCTTAATTCAAAGATGAATGATACATTGATTGTTGCAAAACAAATGAATAACACTTATCTTCTGTAACAGAAGAATCTAGTGTCCATCATTGGTCCTTGTTCATTACCGCTATCAATATTATCAATTTTCAGAAACTCTATGGTTATGCAATGTGTCAGGTTTGACGTCTTTTCTGCCTAGTGCTATAGTTATAAATACTCAATCACATTCCAGTTATTATTTTAAACCAAATTGTTTTTTTTAATTAAAAAATAGAACATTATTTAAAATTATTAGATGTAACGGCTATAAATAAAATTGGTAATATTTATGCTATTATGAACTGTGCAATACGAATGACAGATGTTATTCTTTCGATTTTTATACTGCTTCGGTAATATATCGTAATTTAAGACAATTATCATAATATTGTATCAAAGTTGTATTTTACATGAATTTGGCTTGTAATTCGATCGTTTTCAGTTGTACCTCGTAAGCCTCGTGTACATTTTTATTTTTATTTTATTCGTAACATGAACAAAAAATGGGAATTTCATTTCTCTGAATAAATGATTAAGATTTTTAAAAATTATGTGTTTTTGTACTGTGTCACCTTTGAGTCTCTTTTTGGCCTTGCTTCTATGAGTGTCCCACTCCAAGGCAAAGGCTACATGATCATGATTACTACTTATACCTTAGAAACTTTAAAGCAGGATCATTTTGATTGTAGCTTTTAATTGTCCATTTCCAATAACAAGGAAGTTGTATATTCTGAAAACGAAGCACACTGTGCTATACACATAGCACAGTGTGCTTCTTCTAGCACAGTGACATTATGAAACAAATCATGTCAATAGCTGTGACATAGGTCTATGGTGGGTCAGGGTTCCGTGGGCCGATAGTACCTTAAAAACTAAAACGGGTCCGTATACGAACTGTAACATTCTATGGAGTAAGTAACGTTAACGTATCGTCTTCGAGGATACCTATCAGTCAGTAAAAATGTTGTTTGGCGATTGATATCAGTGCCCTCTAGTATGTATTTAGTTTAAACTTGACAGCGAGTTAACACTGACGTTGACTTTCGTTACGTCATCGAGTAGTAAAAAGTATGGAAAGAAAACGTTAGGTTATTTTAGGTATGCTGCTACGCATACATTTAGAAAACGATTCGAATCGTAAAATGCGATTTGAAAATGTGAGGCATGAATGATCGAAGTGTAACAAACAAACAGTTTTGAAAAATAAACACAAAGTAAGGAAATGAGTTTCGAAAACATTATTTTTTTATGGTTTCTTTAGAAAATCTATTTTAGTTTAGTATACACACATTTTGGAAATTAATTGTATAGACTTTTTAATTTTAAATAACTTTCCGCTCTTGGTCGAAATTATAAGTCGCTTAATTTTAACGCAGCATGCGAGGGCATTTGCATCTTTCATTACGATGTACCAGGAAAGCATGACCAGTCGATAGCTTGTTAGCATACCCCTGACATTATCCTGACATTCCTAACCCACCGTTACCCCTTCGCGATCTTGTTACAAATACTAAGGTCACAGAATTTAGAAGAACTTCTTCATCCGAAAACGTCACAAGACGATAAAACTTATTTTTCAATTACGGTAACGTTCTTGAGAAGGACTGGGACAGCATAAACTTATGATAGTTTTATGAATGTTATGATAGACTAAATCCTAACCACACAACATGGACGCAACGGAACAAACAAACCAAATCACGTCACTGTTCTTGTCAAAAGTACCAGGAAAATATAAATGGTAAGGCCAGCTCTGCTGTCTACAATAAAATTAAATCTCATGGACGATAAACGCAACGCAACATTGTAATGTCGGATCTACCAGGGCGCAAGGAATACAGAGCGGTGTTGCATTACGGTCGCATAATTATCTGCCATGACGTAACCCCTCGATACCAAAGTACTAGGAGCGGAGCAATAGGAAGGGGCCTTTTAAACTCGTTCTATAGTTACAAGCTGATCAAATTTTCGTCTTGCCTGTTGTTTTCCCAAGAATTTTTACAGATTAAAATAACAAAATAGTTAAATTTGCTATAGCTAATAGCTACATTTGAAACCAAATAACATAAATTGGCAACATAATAGTAACACATCATTCATCCTGCACAGAATTATGATTAAAGCGCCATCTCTGATTTTGGACCATAACTACTTGCCTAGTAAGTTCACGAAAAGTTTGACACAGTGCGGTGTACTTTTATACCGACTTCAAAAATTAAAAGGTTCTCGAGTCGGAAGTGTGTTTGTTTCACATAAATCATTTCGATTTTTTGAAATTTTTAGTGTACAGGTTCAAAACACTATTATGACTTATAATATAAAATCAATGATTGCAAACGCACGAAATTATTTTTAATATCCTGACTGAACATACGCAATCAAACTATTGATGATCTTTGTGTTTTTATTTTGAAGGATTTTCTGACATGGATAATTGCTGGTGACTGTACATGAATTGTAGGCAAAACGCTGAAAATGTTTTTATTAGATTTAGTACAAGATAGTTTTTTCCAATACCTAGCTTGTTTTTGTATCGGACCAAATACCTACTATCTTTTATTATATAGTACCTATTCTCGTGTCACAGTGTTTGTAACAAATCTCCTCCGAAACGGCTTGACCGATTCTTATGCAATTTTGTGTGTATAATTCAGTAGGTCTGAGAAAAGGACGTAAAGTACATTTCACAACGTTTGTATGAAAAAAAAATTACACCCGGGCGACGCCGGGCGCGGCTACCTAGTTTGATATAAAAGAACCGGGTAAGAGCATGTGTGACCATGCTTAATGTAGGGGTCTCAAGCCGTTACTATTACTACACAAAAACTATCTTAAACTAGGGTGACAAAGCAAAGTAACAAACTCTAACCTTATAGGTAGGTACTAGGTACACTACCTACACTATGAATAAAATACTTACCTAATAAAAATAATTAAGCCTTTCTATGCTTCGCCGTAGTCGGTTAAAAATGCGTGAGTAGCTAATATTCTCAAAATTTAAAAAAAACGTGCTCCAGTAAAGGAGCGTATCTTCATGGCACTTACGTTCTTTTGTTGAGAAGTGCAGTTTTTCGGCAAAAACTCAATAACGGTACATCCAATCATGTCGAAAATAATTTTCATTCAAAATATTTATCAATTTGTGATTTTATTTCAAATTTTTGGGAGGTAGGTTTTCCAAAATTTTCAAGACACCTTAACACTAAATTTCTTCAATGTACCTCTTGTAGTTTTTAAATAAAATGCCTGTGACATATGGACGCACGGACAAGACGAAACTATAAGGAGTCCTTTTTTGGCATTTTGGCTTCTGAACCCTAAAAATGAAACACAGCAAACCTTTTGCACACCAGTAGCGCTATCTTTTGATAATTTATGACACTAACTCAATTATGAAAACGGCATTATAAAAACTGTTTAGAAAATATACTCTACTGGTTTCTCTACTGGTTTCTTATCCAGCTTCTACCGTAGCCCTAGAATATTTAACCTGTTTAATTAATTATAATTCAGCTCCATCGGAATGCATAAATCAATACAACTAATGCCACCTAGTGGCAGATAGCGGACTTGCAAACTATTGTGTCATTTGTAAACATCTAACATAAATCGGTAAAAATATAATAAGAGGTTGATTATTATAAAAGCAAGGTATACCTTAGGTTATTTAAGTAAAATTAGGCTTACCGCCTGTTTCACAATCGACAAGTAAAGGATATTTGACGGATAAGTTTAGCCTTTTCTTTGTCGTACACTTGAAAATAGACAAGGAGAGAGACAACTTTATGTGACAGATAAATTTACTAAATGAATGAATAAATCACAACTCATTACGTACAAGTAGCGACATCTCTTGACAATATAGTGATGAGTGACTAACTTAAATGAGAAGATAAATCACCATTCGTTAATTTAATACTTTGACAAAGTGGTTTCTTAGTCGGCATCTACTACAGCCTAATAGTGCTTAAAAAACAGTTTAATTAATCATAACATCAAACTTCATCGGAATGCTTAAATCGATACAACTACTGCCACCTAGTGGCGGATAGCAAATTTACAATTTATTGTTAGTCATTCGTAAAAATGTAAAATAAATCAATGTAAACGTAATAAATAGTTAAATTATTATAAAACAAGTACTATCTTAGGTTATTGAAGTAAAATTAGGCTAAAAGTACATAAAATAAAAGAGTAAAAAACAACTCATCACATACTGGTAGCGACATCTTTTGAAAACATTTGACACTAACTAATGTAAATTGTCAAATGAAGAAACAATAATTACATGAATTAATAGTACATTACTTAACAAGGGCTGTAAAAGAAAGAAAGCCCGAAATCGCAGGTATTTGAGACCCGAGCCGTAGGCGAGGGTTGTAAATATGCGATAGAGGGCTTTCTTTTTTACTGCCCGTGATGAGTACACAATTTTACGTCTTCACCTGGCCACAATGCGAGTTTTACCGTGCGCGCAGCGTGCGATAAAACTCACATTATGGCCAGGTGTTACGTAAACGTAATTTTAACACTTTTCCAATAATTGTTTCTTATTCGTGCATCTACTAAAAGCCTTGAATGCTTAAAACAGGATAATTAATAATATCAAGCTTATTTGGAATGCATACATTGATACAACTACTGCCACCTATTGGCAGATTGCGGATTTGCAAAATATTGCAAGTCATTCGTAAATCACATGAAATAAGTAGGACACTGACTGATAGGTGGAAACATGACATAAAGTCAGTTTGTAGCAAAATCAGGCTTTATATAGCAATGTATTTGTTTAAAAGATTTTCTAGAAAACCTTATTTAAGCAATTTTACTATTTAGCCCACATAGTCAATCAGCAACAAGAGTTCCATAAAAAAAATTAACTTGAAATCGGAGCACAGTCAGTTAATTTTATTTCTGGTTCATTTACTCTTATTATTTAGTTTAAATGAATGTATCCCAGACGTTTTCTTCGTCATCGTTTAGCCTATAACAAACTGAGGATTGGTTAGTTTTGAAGCAATAAAATAAACAATTTATGAAACATGTTTTCTATTTATTTACACACGTAAAGAATTATAGTGTAAAATCAAAATTGTTAATTACATATTGTTAACAACATTTATACAAATGTAAAGGTTTGCTCATTGGACGGATTCACGAGTCTTCTTATATTACTGGCTAAACATCAATATATGAAAGTATACAAGTAAATAAATGCAGAATAAAGCAGTCTAGAAATAGGTGTATAAGAAAACGTAAAAATAAAACTTTTGTATACTATAATGTACATGAAAGAAGAAAAATGGACTATACTTTGCGTACCTGTAGCGCCACCTTTTGACAACATTCGATACGAAGTAAAGTGAGAAAACCGCATTTAAAAATAATGATTATATAAAGAAACTAGCTGTCTGCGATGATTTTTTTTTTACAAACCTTATGAAAAATAGTTTACGTCCTATTCTCAGATCTACTGAATATACACAAAAAAAAATATTTTTAAAGCCAAGCCGTTTCGGAGTTTTGTTACAAACACAGTGACACGAGATTTTTAAATATTAGATAACACATCATTTCAATACTTTCACAAACAATAGTTTCTTATTCGGCATCTATTAAAAGCCTAGAATGGCCAAGATAGTTCAATTAATAATATAAAGCATCTTTGGAATGCATAAAACGATACAGCTACCGCCACCTAGTGTCGGATGGTGGATTTACAACCTATTTAAATATTAAAATAGGTCCAAACGTAATAAGAGTGTACTATTTCAAGCCAAAGCAGTAACTGCAATAAGACTTTTGCACATTAAGGGCCTGTTGTTTGATCAGTAGTTAAACTAATTGTTAAAATTCGAAAAAGGAACTGAAAATTTGACACATTTCTTTGAGATTCCTTCAAATTTTCGATTCCTTTTTCAAATTTTAACAATTAGTTAGTTTAACTACTGATCAAACAACAGGCCCTTACTACAAAAATGCTTTACTTTATTTGAATTGGTTACGCCATCTGGTGTTAATGTTAAAAATCAATTGTCAATTGTAGACAAAGAGTGAAAATAGTTAATTTACGTTTATTCTTACTTGTCTTATGAATCTTATGATAATTTTTTTACAAACATTTCATGTTAAATCTTGTTTAATAAATAGGACAAGTATGGAATATATCTATTATACCTATGTGAAAAAGTCCATATTTAAATAAATTATTCCTCAATTAACATTTCAATGTTAGGAGACTGCATTTCTAATATTATTTGGTATTGAGACAGTACGCACAGCCAACAGTAGATCTGTAAAAGATAAAAACATTATTATAAAATCCTATCCGGCATATGAAATTTTACATTATCAAATATAACCTAAGACATCTATAAAACACAATGAACACTAACCCCCTTACTTATAAACGTATGTTGGAATACTTTATTACATGCTTTGTCCTTATCTGTAATTGTGACATTTGCATCTGACAGAAAGTGACAAAGCATGGCATAAACTATTCCAAGCTTATTCCACGTTTATAAGTAAGGGGGTAAGTGTAGTGTAAACATCTCCTAGCAAAGATGGGCCTATATGACAACACAGATTGTAGAATGTGCGGCGAGGAGGTGGAAACAATGAAACACTTATTGTGTGAATGTGACGCACTCGCCGGAGTAAGAATGAAAATACTCGGTTGTGGCTACCCAGAACCGAACGATTTCAAGGCTCTGCCATTGCACTCCACTATCTGCTATTTGGAAGGGGTGGAGGCTGCATTGGATTAAGAGCTAAAAGAGGGGTAATTACACAAAAGATCCCATAGGGTCGAAGTGTATCCGTAAGGACCCCATCCAAAAGATAAGATAAGATAAGGGGGTAAGTGTCACTCACACTCATAGACGTCAATTAAATTTAATGCTTGTTTCTTGACGTGTTGTCTTATTCTATTGCTTTAGCAAAGAAAGTGACAGCAGCAACTTTAATCAAGCATTAAATTTAATTAACATCTCTGAGTGCGACAGTAAGACAAACAAAGCTAGCTACAAAATCATCTACGAGAGCTACAGGGGAATAGATGACCTTACTGACATTAAATACATTAAAAAAAAACCATAATGACTTACTACTTTTAAGTTTAGAATAAGGCTACTATGAATAAAAATGAAAATTTCTTCATGCTAACTTTTAGATGTAAAGAACAGATAAGGCAACGCCTTACAAGTTCACAGTATTATAAAGTAGAAACAAAAATAAAAATTACTTTTTGAAAGTGTTATTATAATTACTGTTTGACCAATTGAGACTTACATTGTATGCCATGAACAAGAAATCAATGAAAGCTGCAAATGTTGCATCCAGCTGAAATAAAAAAATAAAAACATTAGTTAAGAAAAATAAGACTAGTGTAGGGTGTTCACTCAAGGACGAAAATTAAATTACAGTTTTGATGAGAACAAATTATAACATTCACAGATTCAAGATTGTGCAAGTGAAGTATCCAATAAGTTTTGTTTTTAAACCAAATGAAAGCACCAACCATGTAAAGCTTCACATAAATAGGTGATGAAAAAGAGGGCACTGGCAACATTATCCAACCGTAACACTAAAAACTGTTGCTCGTGATGGTAGCCACTTAAGAATATTCTAATCAGATATATCACCATGCCGAAGTCTACCCTGACTATCTATAGATACCCTTTCATTGCCAGTATCGTATTATATAAAACTTTAATCATAGTATAACATTGTATTGGTCAATATCACTGATTTATATTTATAAACTTACGTAGATATAGTAGCCTCCTATTAGCCAGAGCCCGAAGAAGAGCTGGAAGACAATGATGAGCCCCATGGTCCCCAGCCACGGCAGGATCAGACCACGCATCCATATGTTGATGCCGATCACCTACAACGGAGATATAAAGATAATTAACACACATCCAACTAAAAATGTAAATTGTTGGGGGTATCTGTTCAGTAAGGTGCAATGATAAAAACAACAATTAGATTATTTTGAAATCACACATTACGACACCATACTTGATTCGGTAGTTATGCATTATTGCAGTATCCCTGATGACTTCTGAAAGTTAATAAGTAAAACATCATGTGGTTTTCATCATTAAATAGAGCAAATCAAGAGGAAGGTTTTTATGAATAATAAATTTAGGATTATGTATGATGTTACAGAAAACTCACATGAACCGAAGCAAAGTGAGGGTGGGTTGCTATTATGAATAAAAAAAACTTCAGTTTTAAATTAAATTTTAACTATGTCATAGCATGCTCCACTTACCATTAGTACTGAAGATATTATCAGTACAAGAAATACAAAGATGAAGATTCCCCCAAAAACTTTCATTGCTGAAAAGAGAAAAATACAATGCTATAAAAAGGTGACATTCAGTTGCGGTTTCTATTTTCATCCTTTATCAGCAAGATGCTTTTGCCGCCTAACTCATCCCACAGTTGTATTACTTTTCTATTAACAAAAACCTAATCAAAATAGTTACATCAACTTGGGAGCAGACATACATACATAGTCACAACATTACCAATAATAAAGCCCTTTTGTTTGCATTGTGGGTTAAAAAACCAAATGGATAGGTACATTAAGCTTGCAAAATCCTAGGATGTCGGCATTGTTACTTTCCTTTTTTAAGCGACAGAGCATACACATTAAAGGGGTTAAAGTAGGCACAGAATGTAGAATCTCGGTTTGTTATCTTCATATAAATATTAATAGACTAGAACAATCACTCATAATGAGCAACCTAGAAAATACAAAGTAGAATAGCGTATCTGATAGTTTCAAACCCTATGCCAAATCCAGTCAATTCTAAGATCTTTTCAAATAGATTTTTACAAGCTTGTATGTGTACCGTTTCACTTATTTATTAGACACTTTAATGACCAAACTGTGTGCCAAAAACAATGTTAGTACTCACATCCTCTGACATCAGCTTCAAACAATGGATTCCAAATCTGTGAAGAGTCCCCTCCAGCTAACTGGTAGCTAATAAACGTGATCAGAACGACGCTCAAGGCAGCCGTGTATACCGCAACGGCCCGACTCCCTGACTTCACATTTGAAGACCAAATACATGGTGACCAACACGATTCTAACACGACCATTTTGAACGCTTTTTAGTCGCCAAGCGTGTTTAAAATTGTCTTTAATTTGTTTATTTTAATTTTTGTCGGTGTAACAAAGACCTGGAATATTTTAAAGTTTAAGTTAAGTTTTGTAAAGTAGTACACAATACTAGGCCACGCCTTACGCTTCGAATAACAGTAGTTCTAAATTTAAAATTGTAAGTGAATAATGTTTTGCTCTCTTCAGCTTCTTCTTGCAAAGGCCTTTTGTGACGGTTTATGTTACTATAAATGAGAATTACCTTTTAAGTAACAATTGATAAAGCTATAGAAAACAGAAATAAACTTTAATAATCAGCCACAAACACAAGCACGGCTTTTCGTTTGACAGATGCTGTCGTTAAAACGTTTCGTTTCAACTTTTCGACAGTTTGCTTTTCAAACGCATCTCCGGATATTGCAGCTCTGGAAATAAATAAATGATTATAAATATTTTTTAGAATACAATTCTATCAAAATATATCATGTTGTAATGTGTAATGATGTTACATAAATCTAATTCATTTTACGCCGGTATAAGCGCTTGAAATTTCCGTTGGAAATTTACGTGTAATGGATCGCAACACTACGTTTCAGTAGTTAGTAGCTAATTTTGTAAATACGAACTTTTCATTTCAAGATACAATTCATTACATTATGTACTTAACGTAAAACATTATAATTTGATAAAATGATATAAGTTTATTTAGTTACCTACCTACATAAGCATAACGCAAACCAGTTGTATATAACTAATTGTATACAGTGTGTTACCAGCAGCCAGGCTTTTTTTAAAGTAGGTTAAAATAACGTATATCTGTAACGTAACTATGACATTAATTTAATTAATAAACAACTTTTCAGGCTTTGTTAACTTTCTAACAAAATGTTAATTGCCAGCAATGTAAAGCACAGCAATTTGACAAGTGTAAATGACAGTCGAAGGATACTTTGATTATTATGATCTGCCCCCGTACCACGACATGCCTTGTACCAAGCAACAGCTATACTGATAACGATGAACACGCAGCACATGCACTACATTAAAAATGGACAGTATCTAAGAAAATTAATTGTGAAGTTATTTTAATTATTTTTTAATTGATAATATTTGCAAACAATTGCTAAAGCAACGTATTATCGGCAGTTTTAATTAATGCCCGCATGCCGGTAACACACTGTATAGTACCATGACCTACCTACGTATTGCGTACCTACTTACGTATAAAGCGAATAATTCTCACGGGGACACTACGTAGGTACCTTCCTGTGATAAATTTGCATAGAATGGATTAAGTCGTGACCGCATAATTAGGCATCAGTTAGAAAGTTAGAGTGTCGAGTGAGGAAGTCTCTAATGAAGACTTCCATGCCTTTATAAAGGTAAAGAGGTGTATAGTCCACGTCATGAAGTGATCACTTTCAGATGCCCTATCCCTTTCACTCGTCTTTCGAGACTATATCGGGAAAAAGAGATGGAAATAACGTTACTTTGATCTTCAGTAGCTACCTATTTGGGGGGCAGTTCAAGGTCTCCAATAGGATTTAGCAGTAATAATTGTATGTAAGTACTTACTTTTATTCGGTAGTTCATTATTTTTTTACCTATTAACTACCGAGAGTAGTGCGAGTTTAATGACACTCTATCTAGGCTAATTTTCAGTTTATTAATTTCAACTAATACTGCCGTCCATTATCTAAAAGGCGGCTAAATACAAGAGGGTCATTTTGAGTTATGGCCAAAAAACATGGGAAACCATGTCTCTGAAAACTGGTGAGCGATATCCCTGTACTTTTTTTTGTATACTAATATTCGAGACTTGCTCTATTTTATACATATAAATTTGATATTATTTTACTTGTTTTTATAGCTGAAATCTTCGATTTTCCTTTTTAGCTATGATACCGTAGCATTTTATGAAATACGTTACAAAGCTTAATGGCGGTTAAAGTATGTTTAGCCGCCTTCTAGTTCAGTAATTTAGGTAATCTACCATAGATTGTACAAATACAAAAAAGTTATATGAAAAACATAACTAAAAGGCGGTTACATGATATAGCCGCTTTTTAGCTATGTATGCCCAGTTAATCCTGTGCAAACAGACATGACTATAAGACGGCCATACGACTTTAACTGCCTTCTAGTTTAAAATTAGTGCATATGGCAGAATCTAATATACGTTTTGTATCATCAATGCTAGAGAAAAAGGCAGTTAATTGAAGAACAAATAAAAATAACTGCTTTTTTGTTATGGATTGCAATCGAAGTATGTTACTACATCCAATGACTTCGGGAAGTTGCTAAAAACACAGCAAAATTAAACTTAATAAAAACACCATTTACTATGTTGAAATCAAATTCAATCATACAAATGGTTTGTTTGTGGCATCGTAGGCTCCCAAACAGATGAACCGATTTGGATGCGGCAGTATTCCTCATAATACCAACTCGATGATACCATAATATTGTTTTGTCATCGGAATAACCTGTATGCAACATGTCAAGTCAATCCGCCAATTAGAAGTAAGTAGGTTAAAATCGACTTCGCAGACAAAATTCAAAAGCCGAATACAGCTGCGCGGAGGGCAACCTTCAATTGCTGCAGCAACCTCTTTCTCCTTCAGTGTTTGGAAAATGCTGCATTGATGCTCTTTGAGATGAGCATTGGTTTTTTGAGAAGGTAGATCGTGCTGCCACTGATAAGAACAATGATGAGGGCTTGCAGCACTGCATTATCGCATCGTCATACACCTCCCCTGTTTCGAGGAACAAACGAAATTTGGGAGTCTTATCGTAAAATAGAAAACCGGGTTTTTTTGTTTTTTTTTTCAATACCGTTGCCAGGTTTTATGCATAGCAGCATCGCCATTTCGTGTATTTCCATTAACGACGCGTCTAAATATAAATTAGGTCCTTACCTATGAAATTGCCGTTTTTTTTCGTACGGAATTTAGTCATTTCAATTTTAACTTTCAAGATCTTTTTTAATTTCATTAATACACTATGTTACTAAGGTTATAGATACAAATAATATGGTTAAATTTGTAACTTAATGTTTAAAATTTAAGTGTGAACTCAACTCTTTTCATGTGCTGCGAGTTCAAGTGTTTCAATTACGCAGAGTTTTATGATGCCAAATATTTTTAAGTAAATAAGATATGTATAATCTAACTTAGAAGTGTCCCTGACAGAATTTTGGTTGGTTTGTATTTGACGTTACAAAATAATCCGCAAAATTAAATGTATGAAAACCACAGTTTTCATAAAATTCTCCATATAAAACGCCAATTTCATAGGTAAGGACCTAATATATCTCATCCGGTAGTCTGATCAAATACAGCTGCGCAAAGGATGACCTTCAATCGCTGCAGCAACCTCTTTCTCCAGTGTTTGGAAAATGCAGCAGTGGTTTTCCCGACACAGAAATTGATGCTCTTTCTGATGAGCATTGGTTTTTTGAGGAGGTCGATCGTACTACATTTCTAAGTACGAGGCGTCTTTGTCATGCTGCTGGCACTGATAAGGCCAATTATGAGGGCTTGCAGCATTGCGTTATCGTATAGTCCTACACCTCCTGTTTCGAGGAACAACCAAAATTTGGGAGTCTTATCATATCAAAAACCCGATTTTAAAAATTTCTTTGTTTTTTTTTTAATACCGCGGCCAGGGTTTTGTTTGGTTTGGTATGTTTCAGGAGCGCCAAAGTTCATATAAAATTGCAAGTTAGATTATTGGAACTCCGAAATTGAATCTCATAGAATTTTACAACCTAATGGTCACTCTTCATACTCTTCATATTTTTTTTAGTAGAAATGATCGGAACTTATCATCTGAACATATAATGCCAATATTCATGGAACCGTACACTTTTCACAATTTCTTAAATATCTTACGTTTAGATAAAATTAAGTTAGGTTGGTTAGATTTATAAAAATCTAAAATGTAACAGTTTTTTGAAAAACTACTTTATGAGTTGCGATAATTATGACTTAAAAAAGTATGAACAAAAAAGTATGAGCAAATTTTTTCGGAGTTATGATCAGTATCACAAATCGTTATTTGTATACAAAATCGAAAGACCAATTTTATATGAGCCAATATGGACCCGCCATTTCGTGTTCTCCCATTAACGATGCGTCTAAATATAATTAATAATATATCTCATCCGGTAGTCTTATCGGACTAGGTTTAGTTTCATGGGCTCCCCTACTATAAAGCGAGCGGAGGACCAAGCTACAGTAACGAAAGTTTACTTAATAGTAGGTACTAGCTAGACCTAACTGCCTTTTGAGAAATTTTAACTTTACGTAGACGTTTTTCTTGGAGGCATGGTGGAATTGGTGGAAATCGACGCCCGCGCCGCTTGCGAAGCGACCAGAGGGCCCAGGCGAGATGCATTGCGCTAACTATCGTTTCTATACGTTTAGTTTTTAACGTGACTTTTCGTATCACGTCGTCTACCAGTGACGCGATTGGTTTAAAAACTAAACGAAAAGAAACGCTAGCTAGCGTAGTGCATCTTGTCTGGGCCCTCAGCTCTTTAGATAAGCACTTCGGCGACTGACTTCGGCCTACGCCGTCAGCCCGACAGGCGAGACAGGGGATAAGGCGACTGCTGTGCGGGTAATGAGTTACCGCCTTTTAGTTAGGCAATGTCGTATAGCCGCCATTTAATGAAGCAAGAATTGATTTTTATTACTTTGGTTTCTAGATTATAAAACCGTGACGGCCTTTAAGGTATGTATTTTGATAAAAAATAATAAAATGTACATACAAAAAGGCGGCTATTGGATTTTAACCGCTTATTTCTTATGTAAACACGGATAGACCGCTTTTTAATCTAGGACCTCTTTTGCAGTTGAATATTACGTTCTTAAGCTATAAGATGGCTAAAGTCCAATAGCCGCTTTTAAGTTGTGGAAAATAAAGTAACTGCTTTTAAGTCTTGTACCGTAACACGTGTTACGTTTAAAAATTGGCAGTTATCGACTTTTAATCGCCTTTAAGATAGGTAAGTGTTAAATAACCGCCTTTTTGGTAGTAATATCCCAAAAAAACTGAATTTAGCCGCTTTTCTGAAGGCTGTATCTCGGCTGTTTTTAAAGATATTGAAACCAAACCTAGATAGATCGATAGCTAATAAGTAGCTGAATCGCCCTGTATATATAACTCAAAAAGGTCGTAAGTGCCTTTAGCCGCCTTTTAGTTAATGGACGGCAGAATAGTACAGTCGGCCTTTTAAGCAGCTGCACACTTTAGTACAGTCGAGTTCATAAATAAGTGTACACTTTACTAGGTACCTACCTTATCACTTTAATCGCTTTGACAATTATGCGGCAGCTTAAACATTAACTTAAATAGACAAGGTACTAAAGTGTACATATTTATGAACTCTAACTGTACCTTGTCGCTTTTTACAGAGTAGTGCAGCAGTTCAAACATGACGTTAAAGAGAAAAAGCACTAAAGTGCCAGCTAACTAACTCAGTTTAACAAAAGATGCCCATAAACATCTTTGTCTCTGTTTAAAAAGCACCGTAGGACAAAGAACGAGCACCGAAATAAAACATAGATTGATTAAACACGAACAAATTTGACTGACACCAGTTAATCCTCAACTATGGGGCTATAATCAATCGCGTACACACCAACCGTATGGATCGAGAATTAATCCCATGGTAATAGTACCAGTACCAATTGTTCTAGTCCCAAACTAAGCTCTAAGCTTGTACTATGGGTACTAGACAACGATATCAATACTTATATAGAGAAATACATAATTAGTTAGATAGAAAACATACAAGACTCGGGAACAAATATACGCGCTCATCACACGAATATCCGCTCTTACTAGGATTTGAACCCAGGACCACTAGCTTCGTAGGCAGGGACACTACCAACCAGGCCAGTAGCTTACCGTCAATCGTAACTGTAATAGTATCTGGCCTTAGGTCAGCCATATATGTCTCTTTTTGTTTAGTACTTGTTTTGTCCTTTTTGTTTACCAGTGTATTTATGTGACACGCACGTTCCAAGCCAGCAAGTATTACATAGGTACGGTCGGCCCAGAAAGTGGTCTACCGGCTTTGACAAAAGTTTCTGTGAGATCTAATTATCGCTAAGGTTGACACTTGTCACTGTCATAATATTATTACAGGGGAAAATTGAACTTGTGGTATCATGACGTGAAAATGAACTTTAACCCTAGGGTGGTAGACCACATTTTTGGCCGACTACAGTTTGGCCTGATTCTTATGTCAGTCGATGTGTCACTAAAGATATGACAGTAGGTAATCAAAATTCAATATGGCGGCAACAAGACGAAACGCCATTGTAAACAAGAAAAAAAGTTTACAAACTGTGACAAGTGGGGTCGTATCACTGAATAGGTATTTAAAAATCATTTTAGGATTCTTTCATAATTTTTCATTTTGATTGATCATTTAGGACTAATAGCAATTTAAAGTTTGTTAGCTACAGTCGGGTTTTTCATAGCTGGCTTTTTGTTAGACCCAAATAAAGGTAAGTGCCGTGCGGCTGGTGCGCCCGCGTCCAATCAATCAAAAACAAGGCTGCGATCAGAAACAAACAAGCGTACAACAACAATGTTGCCCTCTTAAGCCAATAAGCAGTATCTTAAATTCAATCACCAAAGCATATTCAATTATATACAGTTAATAATAAGGTTGATATTACTACAGGATATTTATCTTAGTTACTGCGTTTTTGCTTAAGATGGCAGCATGACTGGACGTTCTGGGAACCGAGGCCTTGGGCCCATTGAGTTCCTGTTTAAATAAAAAGATTGACAGTGCATTTTTTTTAACATCTGTTTCTTAGTAAATACTTAAATACCTAGTTCATTGCAAACTTTATATTTTGAGATAGGTACAGTAAAGGAAATTGATTCATAGACCATTTTGTACTATGTCATAGTGACGTAATCAATCAAAACTCAAGTGACTTCTTATGATTTTATTTACAGTGTCACTTTGATATGGTCCAAAATGGTCTAGGAATCAATTTCCTTGGCTGTAAATGTAATTTAAAAAAAACTTACTACGAAGTATGGGTGGAGTTCGGAACGTTCGGATGATAGATCCGACAACGATGTGGATTGAAAGAAGATGTAGTGACTAAAATCGAAAAGGGTATGCTAATGTCAGCCACTGCAGGACGCAACTATATGTTAGAGTGAGCACGATGTATTTCCATCTCACTCTAACATATAGTTGCGTCCTGCAGTGGCAAAACACCGCAAGCGTGAGGAGCCTGCATAAGATAGTTCAGTCATTTAGAAAGGATGGATGATAGAAAAGTTACGAAAGAGATATGGCGATCGAGAGTGAATCAAACTCAAAGTCAAAATATTTATTGCACGTCACATTACACAAAACAACAGATGGAACAAAATACAGAGGTATACATGTGACGCCCTGTGTGTGATGTGTGTGTGTGTGAGCATCGGATAATGCACTTAAGTTAAAAAAACTCATTGATACATGGTGACCGCGGGGGTTCGAACTCGGTAGGTACCTCACGACCACGAGTCGACCCCCTAAGCCACTATAGTCTATACTTTTAGGTATTGAAAAAAATGTAAACATTCCAAACCACGTGACATTGTTAAACAGCCAATCAAAACTGTTTCATCGAACTTTGATGTACGACGACTTTGACGTACGACGACTTTGACGTACGACGACTTTGACGTACGACGACTTTGACGTACGACGACTTTGACGTACGACGACTTTGACGTACGACGACTTTGACGTACGACGACTTTGACGTCAGCCAATTTAATAGAAGCAGAACACTGTCTGCTTCCATACTAACTAACTATATCACGTGGTTGTTTTGTTTACATTTTTTTAAATGCCTAAAATTATAGACTATAGGCCACCGACGCTCCAAAGAGGGTCTCACTACTCTTATACTCCCAATTTGACCGTTATTTTTAACTGTATCCAATCAGGATATCAAAGTGATAGATAAACGGCTGTCACTGACTTATCGACTGGTTCGATTATCACTTCCGCTCTTAATGATACTTTACGATGTATCTTTTAACTTTTAATTGTTATTTATTGTGGGCAAATTAATAACAATTCGAGTTCAATTTCCCATCGTTATATTCGATCATAAGAACATAATGTGTTTGAGAAAGAAACAGGGTAGTGATTCTGTAAACAACGCCGGTCGTGCGGACTGTCGAGTGATACCAAGCGGCGAGATTAAGTAGTCCCGTCAGTGCGAACAAAACACATTGTAGCGCGTGCATTTTCAATTTAGCAGCACGATGGGTCGAACGTATAAGGCTGCTAAATTGAAAATGCACGCGCTACAAGTGTTTTGTTCGCACTGACGGGACTACTTAATCTCGCCGCTTGGATATCACTCGACAGTCCGCACGACCGGCGTTGTTTACAGAATCACTACCCAGATTATGTAAACCGGCGAGTTTAAGGCCCTTATTAATAAACTCATCTTGGCTAGGATGCCCGTCACAAGATACGTCAAAGTAAACGTCAAACCATAGAACACTGCTGTCATTTTTGACACATCTCGAGACATATGAGTTGAGATTAGTTTATTAATACGGGCCTAAGTAAAGTACCCGTCAGGGCAGTCCGTTAATCATCAGGGGTGTGATTCACAGCGGCGAGTTTAAGTAGTCCCGCCAGAGCGATCAAAACACAATTTAGCGCGTGCATTCTCAACAGCCTTATAGGTACGTTCGATCTCATCGACAGAAGCCATGCTGCCAACTTGAAAATGGACGCGCTAAAAAGTGTTTCATACGCTCTGACGGGATTACTTAATCTCGCCGTTTCGATATTCACTCGTTCGTTCCTCCGACCGCGTTTTTGAGAGAATCACTCCCCAATAGGGCGCGCTTTGGCCCCTTCATTACGGAACCCTAAACAGGCAACAACAATACCTCCAATAATTCTACCCACAAACAGACATAGGCCATTTTTTGTGCCATTGTCTAATTACCAGACCTGTTAACGTTAACGAAACCTAAGGTATAAATAACCGGTCGATTGCGTATGCTAACTAACCGAGTGTAATTATCGAACGCGACAACTCGATCGAATTCGTAAACTCACAGTAGGGGGCGGCAACGAGCCGGTTCGACAATATTCGACATTGAGTAGAGAATGTAGCGGAGTGGAAAGTGTTCAATAGGCTTGTGTTGGTCAGGAACTATGAACTAAAAGGAATGAATTCCCGTCAAGAACCGAAACGAAGTTCTTCGTAAACGTTAATCGGTCTTCGGTCCTTTAGGTCATGATAGTTTTTCTTTATAAATCTTTACAAGTGCTTTCATTTAAGACAGCACCGAGCAAACGCCGAGCGTCCAGTGGCGCCCTCATTACTATTATTGTGTTTTCTAATTAACTAAAGAATTTCCTTGGAATCAGACGAAATGTTTTTGTAGTGCAAGTAAAAACACAGTTTATGGGATACCTACATAACAAACTTTAATAACAATTACCCTTTGAGTTGTCAGTTTAACGGGAAGACTTTTTTCCGTTAAAAAGTTAATAACTAGAAGGTGAATTGTTATTAAACTATAATGTAGGTAATGATATTCCCTATAAGTTGTGTTTTCATTTGTAGTAGGTACAAGAACAATTCGTTCAATTTCAAGTAGAAACTTTAGTTTATTAGAAAACACAATAAAAGTGATGAGGGCGCCACTGTACATCCGGCGTACGCTCGGCGCAGTCTTAATATATTTTTCAAGACTTTTAGTATTTGTAGCTTTGGCTGTGGGGGGGGGGGGGGGAGTGAAAGAGGAAAGTACATTTGGGTCGACCTTAGGTCCAAAGTCAATCCTACATTCTACAATAATAAGGTTCAGTTTCCTTTATCTAAATATATAAAAGGAGAAACTGACTGACTGACTGACATATCAACGCACAGCCTAAACGGCTAAACGTAGGCACTTGAAATTTGGAAGGGACGTAGCTTAGGTACCGTAGAGGTGCACTAAGAAAGGAATTCCTGAAATTCCCACGGAAACGGGAATTAGCGGGAAAATCCTTTTGTATGAAAAATCTAAACCGAAGCGAAGCGAGGGCGGGTCGCTAGTGTTACATAATTTGGAATCTCTAAGGACATTGACGACTTCAAGTCTATTGTTTTTGGTTGTTCATCGTTTGTCACCAGCATAAGTAGCTGCGCACCCGAAGAGGTCAAAACGATCTGCACTCGACTCTTTCGTTAAGAGAATACGTCGTGTCTTGACCATTTTGAGCATGTTATTCTGCTTAACTACTTTTGATGCTGACTGTACTAGGTACCTATGTGCTTTTTGGCAAAATAAAGAAAACTTTAATATATTTTTCATCTCCGCACTAACAAATACTCTGTGCCCACCAATCTGCTTACTTGGAAACGAAAGAGTTATTCTGAATTCGTACACCGATACGAATCTAACTCACTATCGCTCGCTATCGAACCCAATCGAAACCACGCTTCTTACATCCCGCTTTGACACACAAAAAGTAACAAGGACGCAGATACACGAATATTGAAATTAAAATCGTTCAGTGCCAGCTAGTTTAATTGCAATATAAAATGGGTTCCTCGTGGCGTCTTGGGCTAAATTAGTTTGATTCACGGTTTGGCCCAATTTGCGTGAGTTTAATTTTTATGAACTTTTTCCTGTATCATCTGGGTTCCGTTAAAAGACGTTTGTTTTGACTATGTAAGCGATGAAATTAAAATAGAATTCTTTTATTACAACTTTGCCGCGGTTTAAGGTTTTTAATAGCAGCTGATGGTAAATGGAATCTGTGACACGTTCTCGTGACTTGAATCTTAAGGGTCGTATTAATAAACTAATCTCAACTCTAATGCTCGTCTCGAGACATGTCAAAAATGACAGTGTTCTATGGTTTGACGTTTACTTTGACGTATCTTGTGACGGGACTCTCAGCCAAGATGTGTATATTAATACGACCCTAAGACCGCAAATGCGTTGCCGACCCTGAGAACTAACACGGAATGCCTCTAAGCTAGTAATTTCACCGGTTGTCTTAACCCTACACCGGAACACAACAATGCAAATATTGTTCCTTGGCAGTAAGTTAAACGATAAGAAATATAAAATAATGCGGCGAGATGCATCTCTTTGCG
Organism: Acleris laterana; assembly: GCA_963966035.1. Taxonomy (NCBI): domain Eukaryota; kingdom Metazoa; phylum Arthropoda; class Insecta; order Lepidoptera; family Tortricidae; genus Acleris; species Acleris laterana. Next base: position 4,453,797 of record OZ014459.1, on the reverse strand, counting down.
AAATGAAAGTTTGTAAAATTGTATAATTTGCCAAAATATGATGATTTGGTAAAAAAAAAGGAAACCATTTTGACCCGAATGCGTGATTTGTTTAGTAAATTAATAATAATAAGGACTAGTTTGGCCGTTCTAAGAGGGCCGATTTGACAGCTGTCATCTTAGTAGAAAATATAACCTCAAACTCATATTTTGTACTCAGATGACAGCTGTCAAATCGGCATTCTTAGAACGGCCAAACTGTAAGTACAGATGTAGTAAATAATCCTTTCCCATCGTTTTTGGTCGGATAACTTCGTATTTATCTTGCTTTCTCAGATATTGATGAGTACTGAAGCTAATTGAGAAAGCTAGATAAATACGAAGTTATCCGACAAAAAACGATGGGAAAGGATTATTCACTACAACTGTAAGTAGTTGTCTATCTGTTTGTTGTGGGATCCTGCCGTTTGACCAAAGTATTTTTGGTCAAATGTATCCTTACCCAAATTTTCGTAGATAATTATTGTTTTGGTTTTATATCCGTTATATCGAAACCGCTTGCTATGTAGGTATTATTAGGTTAGGTTACACTTGTGACTACCTAATGACACTCGAACTATGCTCACGTGGCTATTCATCTCGTGTCATTATGGCTTGATTAGGTCCCTTGTTGAAGAATCTCCTATTAACATACATCCACGAGAATAGCAAAAAATTAAGTCTGTTTTAAGACTGCGCCGAGCGTCCAGTGGCGCCCTCATTACTTTTATTGTGTTTTGTTTTCTAATAAACTAAAGTATTTTCTTGAAATTGGACGAAATGTGTTTGTACTACAAATGAAAACACAACTTATAGGGTATATCATATAGTTTAATAACAATAATTCACCTTCTAGTTATTAACTTAACGAAAAAAAGTGGCTACCTTTTCCCGTTAAGCTGACTACTCAAAGGGTAATTGTTATTAAAGTTTGTTACGTATCCCATAAATTGTGTTTATACTTGCGCTACAAACACATTTTGTTTGGTTCCAAGGAAATTCTTTAGTTAATTAGAAAACCCAATAACAGTAATGAAGGCGCCACTGGACGCTCGGCGCAGTCTTAAAGCTTGCTTTTTCAAAAGTTCCACAGACACGGTAGTATATCGACTGATAACGATAGCCTTTAGATTATCTGCGCGGTCAACGCTCGATACGGGAAGATAACAGTGCAAAATATAAAGTCAATACGATAGGTAGATAACGGTGTATTGTAGTATTAAAACTGCATAGCGATTATTGAAAGATAATTATATCATGATAAGAAATATCCGTTGCCGCGGCCTGGGGTGTGATCCTCTCAAGAAGCAAAGGTGATCGAATGCACGAGTGATGTCCAAGCGGCGAGATTAAGTAGTCCCGTCAGTGCGAACAAAACACATTGTAGCGCGTGCATTTTCAATTTAGCAGCACGATGGGTCGAACGTATAACGCTGCTTAATTGAAAATGCACGCGCTACAATGTGTTTTGTTCGCACTGACGGGAATACTTAATCTCGCCGCTTGGGTATCACTCGACAGTCCGCACGACCGGCGTTGTTTACAGAATCACTACCCTGAAAATTCCAAGGCTCTTACAAATGACAATAATTTTATCCAAATTCTTTTGAGGCAATTCATGCCAAACGTTTAAACGTTTGTTTACAGAATCACTACCCAGAAGATTTCTCGATAAGGTTAGTTAATCGATAGACGGTTAAAGTTCGTGCTAGGAGTACAGGTAGGTGATTCTATCAGAAAATACCGGCCAAGTGTAAGTCGGACACGCGCACGGAGGGTTCCGGTACCACTGTAAAATTTTATAACCGAGAAACGCAGAAAAAATGCATTTTTTTTTAGGGTTTGAGGACATCTTTATTTTATTTTACAAGCTTTTATTTAACTTGCAATGTATGTAAGGGTCAAGGGGCTCTTTAGAGTGTGACAGAATAAAAGCGATTAACATAATTTGTTTATTTTGAATACATCTATCATAATATATTTGTATTATTTAGAACAAGATTACATAGAACAAAAATGTGTTAATTTTAAATAACATACATACATACATTTATCATAAACTAGCGACCCGCCCTCGCTTCGCTTCGGTTTATGTGAGTTTTCTGTAACACCCGTACATAAACCAGAATCTATTATACATATAAACCTTCCTCTTGAATCACTCTATCTATTAAAAAAAACCGCATCAAAATCCGTAGCGTAGTTTTAAAGATCTAAGCATACATAGGGACAGACAGCGAGAAGCGACTTTGTTTTATACTATGTAGTGATAATATACCAATTTCGAATGGCCGCTCACCTGAAAATTCCAAGCCTTTTACAAATGACAGTAACTTTATCCAAATTCTTTTGAAGCGATTCATGCAAAACGGATGAAATTAGAAAAAACATGGGATGATTTTTTGGAGTATTCTAATCGTAATGACACTAAGAAGGTACCTAGTACCTAAGGCCCGTAATAATAAAATTAATAAACTAATCTCAACTCTAATGCTCGTCTCGAGATGCGTCAAAAATGACAGTGTTCTATGGTTTGACGTTTACTTTGACGTATCTTGTGACGGGCCTCTCAGCCAAGATGAGTTTATTAATACGGCCCTAAGTAAGTAAACTCTTGTTAAAGTTGACGCAGTTGACAGTTAAATAGATCATTGCGAAATATCTGTGTCCTATAATCGAATTATGTTAGAGGGCGGCTAAACATTTAGTTCCTAAGTTAAGGTTTAGTCAGAGCTAAGTAAGATATTTAGGTATTTTATGGGTGAATCTACGGATATTTTAAAATAATTCGAAAATACGAAGGATCAGTCAAGGGCGCTAATAGTCCCTAAGTATAAATACATGTACTTACACTACAAAGTTTAGTCTCAAATGTATATTATTAATGTAAACACAAATCTGTCTGTCTGTTTGTCTGTCTCAGACAGGCGTCTGTTCGTTAGTTTTCCTCGGCAACTACAGAAGCTATTAACTTGAAATTTGGCATATTTGTTCAGGGTAGTGATTCTGTAAACAACGCCGGTCGTGCGGACTGTCGAGTGATATCCAAGCGGCGAGATTAAGTAGTCCCGTCAGTGCGAACAAAACACATTGTAGCGCGTGCATTTTCAATTTAGCAGCACGATGGGTCGAACGTATAAGGCTGCTTAATTGAAAATGCACGCGCTACAATGTGTTTTGTTCGCACTGACGGGACTACTTAATCTCGCCGCTTGGATATCACTCGACAGTCCGCACGTTGTTTACAGAATCACTACCCAGGACTTGCTTCCTCGCGTCTACTTCAGGAAAAAAAATGATTTTAAAAATATCAAATGATAACAGGTTGATTACAGCAAATGATAACAACTGTGACATACAGACAGAGACCCGAGAGCTCGAAACACATACTTCTTTGAATAAAATAAATATCAGAAGATAAATCTCTCACAAATTGCCCTAGTCCCAAACTAAGCTCTAGGCTTGTACAGTCAAGGACTTTAATTGTTAAGCCACTATGGAACCCTGTCATAATGACAGCGTCAAACCATATGAAAGAAATTACGCTAAAATTCATGATCGACGTTATGCGACAGGGTTCCATAGTGGCTTAACAATTAAAGTCCTTGACTGTACTATGTGTACTAGACAACGATATACTTAATTATATAAAGAAATACATAGAAAACATCCATGACTCAGGAACAAATACTCGCGCTCATCGCACAAATATCTGCCCTTACCGGGATTTGAACCTGGGACCGCTAGCTTCGTAGGCAGGGTCACTACCAACTACGCTAAAGTGTCGTCACTATAAGGGTTCCTTTTATTTTTTTAATACGGGACCCTAAAACTCGTTCAATACATTGATTAATTGGTATGTCCGTAGATATTACCAATAGGTATTTACAATTACTGCACAGTTAGCTTCGTCTTATTAATATAAAGCTGTTGTTTGGTATTAATAGGTTAATTAAATTGTTACATTTGACATTGATTCAGAGCTGTTTGAAACGGTTTGTGAATTATTATAACAGGAGATAATTTAGTGTAGTTGGATTTTGAAATAACCACGAGGGCCAGTGATGTCACTTTACGTATGATATTGAACTGGTTTACGAATGTGTGCAGTGCAGGTTTTCTCACGATCCTTTGACAAAAATAATGTTTTTTTTGGCTTTGGCTCATGACTATGTCCGCATAAAAGTCGTTTATCGCGAAGAGGTAGAAAAAAACTTATTTGTGAATTAACAATATTTGTAATACTAGGTTTAAGGAATGCAAGAGTGTGTTTTGGTACGGAGAAATCGGACATAACATTTTTTATTCCAAAAAATCGAAGAGCTCCTTAAGAAAAGCAAACCATACGGTTTATAACATAATCGATTGATATTTATCGATTTTTGGATAATGATAAAGTTTAATAATAATGGTACCTTAGGTACCTTTTTAAATCGTGGCTGGTTATTAGTGCATTGTTCACTGTTCCGATTAGATTACGATTCGATTCCAAGAAGACTATTTCTGAGAAGAGGCTAGATAATATTAACGCACATTCTTTATTACAAATTGACAAATTATCTTGTTAGCTAGGTAAGTATTTTTTAAGAAAATTTAACCAATTTTATCGCCAAAACACGTGTTTTCCTTCTTAGACCTTAGACATGCTTTTGTTTTTAACTCATTGAGCCTATACAGTTATTAATTATATTTAAATTCTAGTTTTAAGGTTGACGCTGACAGAAAATAGAAACGTGTTAAACGTAAGTCTACCCAAATAATCAGTTACCGTTTGTCCAATCTTCCAAAAATCATTCCGTTTAAGGCCGGAGTTGCACAGCAGCCCTTATAGGTAGGTACCTAATCCCTCCTCTCCAGAGAGCAAAAAGACAACCTACGCGAAGTCAGCCGCGGTATCTCGCTTCATAGCGCCCGGTCACGATCGCCTGCGCAACTTCACACTGGTTGGTTCAGTTTTAGATGGGCCTGCGACCGCGCAGCTACGGCGACACCGCACGCCACAAACCATTCCACATTCAAACTTTAAAACATCTATGACATTCTAACCAGCCAGCAACTTAAAAAATACAGTTCGATTCGAAATTCAAAAACTGTGATAGTTCGATTTACAAATTTCGCGGACAGTGTTGTGAGTGAAATTGGTATCGGTACCGGTATTGTGTTGGTATCTGGTACCAATTAGTTCGGCAAGTGAAGTTCATTGTCATTTCGTTTATCTGGACGCGAAACTGGTAAGTGATATGGTACTTTCTTTATTGTTCTTGCGAATAAGTGGTTTGGGTACTTACTTTATGGTGTTATAGATATACAAAGTGTACTATAATGTATATAGGTACGTAGTGTACAGTAACGGAGAGAGCTAGTCACGTTTCCAGTGTGTTTTGTGTGCAAGTTTTTTGCAAAGTCGATTTCTGTGGTAATGTCAGCACGTAGTGAATGATTTGCTTACTTTTGTTTCCTTATCTCCATATCAGCATTGTTATGTTGATTTAGATAAACAAAATGATACAAAATGATACCTAATAAGGTGAGTCTAGTTTTTGGTAAACTTAGATGCTTGCTATGATCAGATGCTTATTCATTAATTAATTAGTTCAACTTTACTTGTAGTAGTTGAACTTTTCAAAGAAACATTATTTGTATAACTGTCACCTAAAGAAAAGGGCAGTATAAGAAGTGTAAAGTCCATGTGCGCTAATCCCTTTTCACTTTGGTGGGAGCATTGGTATAAATGCATATTTAAAACGAAATAAACACAAAATAGACACGATGATTATTATTAAAAAATCTTACTAGGTACTTCTAGGTACTGAAATTTGTCAAAATAGAAGGGAATTTAGGACTTTTTCACCAATACACTTGTAAAGACTAGTAAGGGCTATAAGCTATAAGGCAGTTGTCTGCAGTGTGGACAAAGGTGTGAGGACAACTGGATTTTTTTCCCCCAGTTGCCGCAGTGTGGACAACTGGGAATAAAAAAATCCTATTAGGTGCGGACAACTGGAAAAAAACCCAGTTGTCCGCAGTGTGGACAAAGGGGTGCGGATAACGGAGAATAGCGGGCTAGTAAGTACCTAGGTACCGGGTATTTCTGGTATCTATTTCCATACTGGCCTAAAAAACCGGTACCGAGAATCCCCGGGATTGCAAACCCTACAAGGGACCTAATGTAGTGTAGGTAGGTACGGTCACCAGCAATAATAATATATGATCCAAAATTGGAGGCAAAATATATGACAGGTCTTTATTGTAAGGTCCATGTCAAAGATATAAGGTGAAACAATGTAAACATATCTTTGACGTCGACTAAACCGTAAACCGGACAATAGACCCTGGGCCTCTATTCAACTTGGTGTAACCATATTCCTTTGGCATGTTATCGTATCTTCAAAGTTTTTAGAGCTCTTAGTTACTTGACAGTAATGGCGGCAGAGTTAAAAACGATACCATAACAAGTCAAAAGCAATATGGTCACCCAGTAGATACAGGGCCAGTGACTTCGTGATGGCAACCCTATATTTTAACACTGCTAAAGCGCAATGTGGATTCGGCCATGGAGTCGTAGCCTACTTCGGGAAAATCGTCCGTCGATATTATTTTCTTGGATTTTTTTTCTTCATCTAACCTAATCTGGATATTTAAAATTTAATTACCTAAGTACAGTAAAGGAAAATGATTCCTTGACCAATTTGGACTATGTCAAAGTGACGTAATCAATCAAAACATAAGAGACTTCTTATGATTTTACCTATTTAAAGTGCCGCTTTGACATAGTCCAAAGTGGTCTAGGTATACCATTTCCTTGACTGTACTTATTTGACTTGCATTATAAGTTGATTATTTAACGGTAAGTTCTAAAAACAAAATTGGATTATAATGGATAATAATAAACCTGAAAATAAAATATTAGGATATAAAAACACCACATCACTCCGGATGGACATAGTTAGGCAACTCTTTATTTGTTTATCCAGAGCGAAGCGAGGGCGGGACGCTAGGAAATTAAAAAACTCAAAAATAATTAGCATTCGCATTTTTTTACACTGATAATTCTTTCAGATTTTAGTTTCATGACTGTAGTAGGTACTATCAGACCATTGGAACCTTGACCCACCATAGAACTGTGTCACAGAGACGTTATGATTCAAGTCATAAGAAGTGTCAAACAAATTGTTTTATAATGTCACTGTGACACCGTTCTATGGTGGGTCAGGGTTCCATTGGGCTGATAGTACCTAAAAACTGACTAGTTTTCCTCGATCAGTGTAAAATAGTTAATACGGCCACGAGAATTAATTAATTTTCAAGAAAAATATGATTGAAGTCGTCAATGTCATTAGAGATGTCAAGTCACTTGTAATTTTTAGGAAACTCAACCTTATTGTTGTAGAATGTCAGATTGACTTTGGACCTAAATTGGGTCCCAAATTTAATCTCGTGACTGTGCCCACGAATGTGTTTTGTCCGAGAATTCGGGAATTTACGTGAATTTCACTCGAAAAAATAGGACACGTGTTACGTAGAAACTATTTTATATCCGTCTGTCAGCGCGGCAGATAAAGTGGGTAGGCAGTTTCTATTTCAGAGTACATAAAGAGTAGTTGATACTTGACGATCAACACCACTACTATAAAAATGATTTGGGATATTGGACGTTGGAAGTGTTAATTTTAATATGAAAGTGTCTTAAATAAACAACGAAGGAATGGGTAGGTGCTTTGAACCTTTCTTTTTAGGGTTACGTACCCAAAGGGAAAAAAATGCGACCCTATTACTAAGACTTCCCCGTGTGGTAGCCGGATTAGAATAGTGCCACTCCGTATCTTTCCGTGGATAACGTAAAAGCCGACTAAGGTAATAAAGGCGTGTAGTACTGTTAGGCGATGGGCTTGCAACCTGTCACTAATACACTGGTTCTTCGCCTAAGTGTGCAAAATGTGGTTACAGAATTATCAAAAAGTTTTTATAGTGGTTGGAAATTCTGTAGCTCTGCCTACCCCACTCTGGGAATAAAGGCGTGAGTTTATGTATGTGTGTATGTATTACTAAGACTTTGGTATCCGTCCATCCGTCTGTTCGTCTATCTGTCTGGCTGTATCTCATGAACTGTAATAGCTAGACCGTTTAATTTTTTACAGATGATTTATTATGAACTCTATCGTAATACGTACCTATTCTTTGAATTAATGTCAGTTGTCTATGGAAAATAGTTGTATCATTGTAGGTTATGGGCCCATGTAAACATTATAAATTTATAGAGATCTGGTGCTAGGCGGTACAAAATGGATTATAAGTTTTTTGTTCAGTTGTTAGTATGTACTTTATTTTGATAAGGGGGGTATGTTAAAACTTAATCATTATACGTACTACCTATTCTTTGAATAAATGTCAGTTGTCTATGGAAAACAGTTGTACCATTATAGTATTTCTGTTCGGCAACAACAAATACAAAAATAATCTCCTTTCAAATTAAAAAAACCGCATCCAAATCGGCTCATCCGTTTAAGAGCTACGGTGCCACAGACTTACACGTCAAACTTATAGCACCCCTCTTTTTTGCGTCGAGGTCTCAAAACAGAATAACATAAATATTGCCCCGGTAGGTATTTATGACCTTGGTAAGAAAGCGTCGATGAACCAAGGCCAAGGTCTTTTCACCCTTTTGATGTTTAAGGGCACACGGTCCAGTTTTTTTTTCTTAAACAAAGCATCGCTATTTGACCTTGGCCCTTGACCCTAACATAACTAAAAAAGAGGGGTGTTATGTCCTTGAACCCTCTCTTTTACTCTTTAATCACCGACACGCATTTTATCGGATGTTTTACTTCACCGAATTTTAATTTCATCGACAGGCATTTACGCGTGCAGTATTCTATAAAAAAAATATCATAGGCATAACCTAACCTAACCAGTGCTTAAGATAACCTAAAAACAAGGTTTCAGCAAGCGGGCGACATGGACTATTTTTATGACTTAGGTATTTTAATTAATTTTTTTATAGTTATTCAAGTTTTCTTTCCTTTTTCTTGATTATTTTATTTCCAACTAGCGACCGACCCTCGCTTCGCTTCGGTTTATGTGAGTTTTCTGTAACACCCGTACATAAAACATTTTTTTTTAAACATAAAAACCTTCCATTTAAATCACTCTATCTATCAAAAAAAACAGCATCAAAATCCGTTGCGTAGTTTTAAAGATCTAAGCAAACATAGGGACAGACAGACAGCGGGAAACGACTTTGTTTTATACTATGTAGTGATAGTGAAGTAACAAAGGTACTATGATATTCTATATTCTCTATAGACTATAAATATCCTTAACAACTTTCCAAACCTCACAAATATATGCGATTTTTTTTTAATGATAATAAATCCTCGTTTTCTTGTAAATAAACATGTAAACGATTTACGATACGCATAATATTATCTTATAAATAATTTCACTTAAGATTTATAACTCCGCGGACCACTAACACATGTTTAAATATTTTATCGTCTAAGGATAATAAATAAATTATTTATGTGTATTTCAATAATTAGCATCCTCTTTAAATACGAGTACCAATCGCAAAAAAACGGCAATCGGTTTTTTTATGGCCAATCACAAATAACCGATTGGCAGAGACGAGTTTTAACTAGAAAAGGTTCCTATGGCTACTTTCTGCAGTCATATTAGTAACTAATACTAAAATGGGAAATGTTGTGTGTTTGTTACTCCTTCGCGGTGGATGGATTTGGATGTAGAATGGAGAGAGATTATACCCTGGATTAAAACATAGGCTTTTTATACCAAAAAAAAACAAATCAAGGCAGAAGATAGTGGTCGATAAATATGCATCATTTCCCATAAATCAGGCTATAATAAATGAGTAAAAAATCAATATTGTCAGTTTCTATGAATCCTAACATACTTCAAAGCACAACATCTATGATACCCCAAATGATAGAGTAGTAAGATTCAGTAAGCCAAGCATCGGTATTTTTCGGTATCAGTACCGAAAAGTCCCGGATCTTGCCAACCCTATTTAGTTACATTGCTTCGATAGCCTCCGACTCAATAATGTGAATACCACCAAATATATTGCTACTCGTAAAGTACCTACTAGGTACCATTCGATATGTCGTAATGAAAATTACCTACACGTGTCAACTTGGGGTTGTCTTGCCTCGTCGTTAGGTCATTTGGCTATTGGTTATTGGTCAAGTATTTTAGTCGTTTCTCTTTCATTTCGGTTACTCGAACATGTAAGGAAAATGTTGCCAAGTGAAGAAGGGGTGAGGGGGGGGGGGATAAAGAGGCAAATACTGCAGAGTTCCAACCAGTAAACTTTTACCTGCCAGGATTGTTTTAGTTTTTAACTACGCAAATGTTGAATCCCTTTTAAAACCCGAAAAAATCCTATTTCTTTGAAAATCGAAAGAACCGTTTCTGAGACGTCTATGCTGCCCTGATAAGTCAATAGGCAGTATCTCAAATTCTATAGCCAAAGCAGATTCAATCTTCGCACGTTGGTAACAAGGTTGCAATTGCTACAGGAGTTTTGTCTGAGATACAGCCTTTCGTCTTAGCAAAACAGAATGTACATGTTTATAATATAGCTATACTAAAACCGCTATCATAAAGTAATAAGATTATAACATTTTATAACTTAACTAGCCTGTCTCAACTTCCGACAGGTCGTGAGCCGAAAAATAAATGCCGAAAAAAACTAAAACATCCTCCATTTAATTCGTTTTACAGGGCCAATAAATCAGTTAAGTTTTTGCGAAGGTGTCCGGTTACAGACGATGCCTGCGTCTTACGGGTAACGTTCGGATATAAACCTGATATTAAAAATTATAACCATTTTGTTTTGGAGATCTGTTGGGAGCTGTTGAGAACCTTCTTACAGGCTTCTCTCGACTCCTATGCATTGGGTTCATCGCCTATAACATTCCGTTAGCTGCTGCCTCGCAACGATTACACGGCAACCAAAAGAAAGCAGGTTCTAAACGATCGTCAAACAATATTACTTTATAAATATCGGGAGGGGTAATTACGTTCTTCCATCTCTGGTCGTAGATCCAGGGGTAGACCTAATATAAGGTGGAAGGATGTGGTTCTGAAGGACATGCAGGATCGCTGACATCCGAGGACGATGTCGAGGACAGAGCGAAGTGGAGAAGAACATGAAAGCTGACCCCACCACTTTGTGGGATTCATAATAGCTAGGAACAGAGGGTAAGAGGCAAGGGGAGGGGTGAATCTTACAACAATAAAACAAACTAAGCTCTAAGCTTAAATATGGCCTAAAACTATACTTAAACAGACAAAAGCATTCAATATTTAGTAACGATCACTTGCTCTCATCAAATCTTTGTTTGTATAGCAATTCTCAAAAAAAAAACTCGAACCAGGGACCGCTAGTTTCGTAAAATTGTACATATTTAATTAAGTCATTGGAATAAAGATCTATTACAAAGGAAATTAAATTTATTTTCCTTCGTTTTTATTGCTGACAATTTAATTAGAAAATTTACTCTATGATATTCACAATAGGCTTATCTCATTAACAGTTTTCGTTGTATGGTGGGCCTGAAAAGGCTAGGTCTCTACCGAAGTGAAACATTTAAGCAAAAAGAACCCTTATGGTAAGTTACCACTCACACTCGCCCGGTTAATATTGAGGTCGTCGTAACACGGAATTTCAAAAAGTATCAATGTCTATATACCATCCGGCGCAAAATGGCGTACGCGCATATAGTCTGCATATTCTTTTACTACGTTTTTCTTTCGGACGGTAGTATGCATGATCGCTTCGAACCGCAGGCGGTTGTGCAAGAATTGGGTTTTAAATTTTGAATACTTTGTAACCAGTTGAATTATCAGATTGTTAATGAATATTTAGTACTTTTCATGAACAATGTCAGTCCTATTATAACTTAATCTAATAGATATTTGGATATTTTCGAGTGCATAACGGAAAACTTCAATGGTTTAACGAAAGTGTTGAGTTTCCTGCGTTTTTCTTCCTAGAACGGTCTCCACTTATAGATTCAGACATCTAAAAATGCCTAGAGGCATAACATAAGTATAAACGAGTTTATGTTGTTCCTAAAATAACATATAATTATTATTTACTTAAGAGCTATCTATGCTCTTGTATGTCCTATATCCTATACCACACCTTCTCTGTGAGTTCTGTGACACACTGATACGGCGCGAGACTTACTTATAATAGAAGTTTGTGCGTGACCAGGATTTTTTTTGAAAAGGTGTTGTGATAAAAATTATGCTTTTACGCAAGTTTGTCTCAAAGTTTATTTTTTATTTCTTTTATTATCATTTATTAAAATAAAAATGGAATATTATATTATCAGTGTTCGCTATGCCTGCTTGGGACTTGGGACAACTTAGTGGTCGAAATTACGTATTTTTTTTTAAGTCTAGCATTCTAGCTGTAATGTAAGACCATGTGGCGTTTAAGCTCTCTAGCCATTAGCAGAAGATTGTTTATTTATTGTCACAGTAAATAATTAAGAAAAAAATAAAACTTACATGCTTTTGAGCTTGTTTTTTTTTCAGAAACCTTATAAACTTTCCTCTTGTCAATTGAACCCGAAACCGCTAGCTGTGCAGGCACAGTCACTACATTCACTACCTAATAGACTAAACCCGTCGTTTTCAAACTTACATCTTTTAATCATATTCCAGCACATAATAGCCTTTTTACCGGTTCTAAGGCTAAAGGTAAAGAGAAGACTCTTAGTGATACCGAGACTTCAAACTTAAGTCTTCTCGCTGTACCGGTTGTAAAAGAACAACTGATTAAAACTTATCTAAATCAAAGAAAAAAGTCTATGGATGTCATACGTGAGAACCGTTTCGCTGCTTAAATACAAAAGCGCCACAAAACAAAAACAGACATAGTTTGATTTGAAACTTAAAGTATATAGCATTCCAAATTTAATGCATTTAAACACAAACAAATTTTGATTTGTGGCCCTTTAGTATTTAAGCAACCATTTTTTCAGTTAGAGAACTTAGCATTTTTCTCTTGTGGTTTTGGCAGAAGGTTAGTTCCACGTGTTTCTGTCGTCTAATCCCCAAATTTATAACGGCACTATAAACATATTTTAGTCAAAGTTGCGTTGTCCGTTGTCAAATGGAAATGTCACAAAGACAATAGTGACACAATAATTTCAAGCACACTTTAATTATTGCGCGTGCATGTAAGGGCAAGTCTTTTCATGATACCGCATGTATTTTTGAAATCACGTCACCCAAGCAAGAAGCGTTCTGAGCTGTCAAAATAATTACTGCCAATAATATAATATTGACAGCAGCATGTGACAAGTTACGAGGAACGAACTAGGAAGGGATAGACACGGCACATATTATTACGAGAATGCTTGTGTAATATTAAACGTCTAAATTCATAATCATCAATCATCATCATAAAGATCACCATCCTCATCACCATCATAATCATTTCAGCCGAAAGTCGTCTACTTCTGGATATAGGCCTCACCCAAGGTTTGCCACAAGGACCGGTCTTGCGTTAGCAAAAACAAAACAGGTAGTACCTAAACGAAAACTTTTTTTTACAATATGGTAAGTGCACGACTTCAAAGAGATGAATACACTATTTCACCTTATTGCATCATCATAAAGTCAAAAAAACAACCAAATTGTGACCAAATCAGCATCAATTAAGAAAGAAAACAAGCGTTAATTTTATTCTTCATTTGATTTAAACTTGACGAAAACTAAACAAACTACACAATGATAAAACAGCATACGCGTGCGTTGAGATAAGTGCATCAAGTGCATACCTAACTGACGGCACGTACATACGTGAGATAAGATATCTCCTAAAGTATCCAAACATCTCGCCGACGTATTAATAGTTTTAATACTTATTTAATAATTATTTCATCATCATCCATCATCATCTTCACCATATTAGCAGAAAGACGTCCACTGAATGAATGTTTAAAAGGCGAGTTTAAGTAGTTCCGTCAGTGCGAACAAAACATATTTTAGCGCGAGAATTTTCAATTTAGCAGCATGGTTTCTGCCGATAGATCGAACGTATAAGGCTGCTTAATTGAAAATGCACGCGCTAAAATGTGTTTTGTTCGCTCTGACGGGACTACTTAAACTCGCCGCTGCGATTTCACTCGTTCGTCTGACCGTCCGTTGTTTTTGACAGAATATCACCCCAGATCGCTGATCCACCTCGTGAAAGGCCTGTCAACACTAATCTAGAACTTATCCGCCCCAAGCCTCAACGGCCATCAGTTCTTCGAGCAATGTGCCCCGCCCATAACTATTTCACTAAGACAATATTACCAGACCAAGGAGGAGATGGCGGGACGGGTAAATAATTGTAAAAAAAATCTGCTTACGTAATACTTGAACGGCCCCATAGTTATTGTTTCTTAACGCCCTTAGGAATAAGTTGCCCCTTTGGTTAAAGAATCGAAACTAACTTATATAACTATTTGATCAAATTAAAGACACTGTTAGTGCAGCACATTGTGCCGCACCTTTGTTTAAAATGCCACGAGGTTTTAACCATTGCCTTACACGATTCTTAGTTATATAATAACCTATTACTTGTCATTACAATAACGGGATGTAAGAATCAACTTTCCACACGTGTTTAAATACTTTAAATACATACAAGGGTGTTGAAAAATGCAATGTTTTAAAATCCTTTGACCCCTTTTGTAATACTTACGTCGTACAGTTGACATAATAGTCATACGTCTGCGTTATCATCGTTTGTTTCTTTTTAATATGAATATTTTATAGCAATAATAGAAAGTTAATAATCGGCCAAACTAAGCGAGGCCTTACCGTCAACTGTATACTATGACTGAACAGGCATTCGTTGTTTTTTTGACTATAACTTTAGTATTGTCGATTAGAACAAGTTTGGTATAAGCGAAGTCTACTTCTAGAAAGATCTTCAAAGGATCGGTCGGGGGCAAATCGTAAAGGGGGTAAACTAATAATTATTTCAGTTTTAAGAATAGATACTAATTTGATTGTGAGTGCCGTGTGGTTGCCACTCCATGTCTTCCTGTGGAAGTCGTAAGAGACGACTAAGGGATTAAAGGCTTTTAGTATTGTTAGGTTTGCAAACTGTCACTAATATACACAGGGTGATCTTAGCCTGTTGTGCGTAATGTGGTTATATAACGGGTTGGCTTAAAGTAATGAGAATTTTTTTTTCTCATTTTTTTTTATTAAATTACTTGTTTAGGTTATATAGCTTTTTATCATATACAAATAAACTAATACCAGCCTGATAATCAATCATTATAATATAGAAAACCTCGCCCATTTAAAAAAGTTCGCAGCTTTCTTCTTACCGTTTTCATCATACGTTGGACAACATCTTTTTTTATTTTTTCAGTTAATTCTTTGCTTTTATACCCGGCGCTTCAACTGTGTATGTGATTTCGCTTCCGGCCCATCACTGTAAACTACTCTACTGAGAATTACCAAAAAATCCTCCATTGGACGAGCTACACCGACGTTCGGACGGTTTGAATCCTTCGATACGAAATGAACGTCACGCTTTTTTAGTCAATTCTGGGTGCTCCCTGCATAGTGATACTTTCTTCGCAACTTCTTGCACTTCTTGGAATTTCTTCAAGCTGTAGGTCGGAATATTTGAGTGTTTTTTGACGCTTTAAGTGTAGAACATTGTATTTCTTTAAAATATTCCTTACTCACCAACGGGAAACAGCATATTTTACAGCTAACTTATCTGGGACTCATCCACTTTGTTTTGTGCAAACTTTGCCATTTTCCTCCGGTTTCAATGATTAAGAATGGGTGATCTTCCCGTTTTTGGTAAATCTTTAGTCCTAATACCAAATTCCCACCGCTGGATCAAACATTAAATTGTAGATGGAGATACATTTCAGCTTTGAAGTGAGAGACCACTTCAGATTTTTCACGTCGTCCAAGTAGGCGATAGACATGTTCACGTAATGACTTCCTTGTGGACATTTTTTATTAACACAGCTAATCATTATTTGCCTTTTTAACAATAATTGACATATTTTCTATTTATTATAGCTGTCAAAATCCTTTTTGTATTATTTTTTTGCCTGCTATTGTCAATTGAATACCTTCTCATTACTTTAAGCCAACCCGTTATTAACAACAACTTGTTAGAGTTGTTGGTAATTCTTTAACGCTGCCTAACCCACTCTGGGATGAAGGCGTGACGTTAAGTATGTATGTATGTATGTACTAATTTTATTTTAGTGTCCTGTTCTATACCTTCCGTAGCTCTATAACAAAAAAATAAAATATCTGGGTCTAAAGTTTACGTGGACATATACCATGCGCAAAAACAGTCATTAGTTCCATGTAGCAGAGTCGCCGGTTTTTGCCGACCGTACAGAATAAATTATAAGCTATTACAATCATTTAAGATAAACATCTCGCGGTTTGATCGATCGGAGTCTGGGGATATGGTAACGGATTGTTTCTTGGGTACTATTATATATTTTATAGGGACTATTTATTCTTGAGTGGAGTATTTAGAGTATTTGCCAGGAAAATTAAAAAATATTGAGAACAAAAATTGTTCAAAATTTCACCTCTTTTTTAAAGATGCATATTGTAAAGTGATCCCTAAAATAAGGGCACACAATGAACAAAAAACAGTTTTAAACATGACCTTTTTACATCACATACATCACGCCTGTTTCCCAGAGGGGTAGGCAGAGACCACTTCTTTCCATTTGCTCCGATCCTGACAAATCTCTTTCGCTTCTTCCACATTCATACATCGAGTCATGCACGCACGTCAGTATCGGGTACTTAAGATTCGGCCCTTTTCCAGTATTTCTCCGATACTTCCGCCTTTTGTAGTCTATAAATAATAAAATTAGAGATTCCTCATTATGTTTGAATGGCAGTTCTGTTGTATTTTAATACTGCTGTCCTGGGATTTTCCGAAATAATTTCGTAATAGTTCCGAACATCTCCAAAATGCCAGTTTTGGCTTATGGAATAGGTACTGGGATTGCGAACTCTAATTGAAGTAAAATACCTCAAGCCAAACTTTCAGACAAATTTAGCTCATGCTGTAGATCACGAGCAAACACAATCAGTCCTGTTCGTGCTTATACACAGGGTGTTATTAATTACCGAGCCAGTAAAAACAGGTTTATGGTTGTGCGAAATTCTGCGCGACCCGAACGAAGCTGCGCAAATAAAAGACGGCGCAAATATTGAGTTTGTGATTTATCTTTGGAACAGCCTGTGGGCGGATATGTTTAGAGTCAATAGTATTGACTCAAAAGCCTTAAAAAGGGTTACTAATATTGGAAATCTATAAGTTGAGTTAAATTTTAACTTGTGTAACTGGATACGCCGTGACGGCCGGTTCAATGTCCTATAAGTTGGGGTTTTGAGTTAAGGAAAGTATCGTAAAACACGTTGTAGTTCAATATCTGTTAAATGCAAAATAATGAGAAATAATTCATATCATTGGTCAAATTGTCCTAGTCCCAAACTAAGCTAATAATATAGAGAATATCCAAGGCAGGGATGTTATTCTCTCAACAACAACGGCCGGTCGGACGAACGAACGAAATCGCAGCGGCGAGTTTAAGTAGTCCCGTCACACAATTTAGCGTGTGCATTTTCAATTTCGCAGCATGGTTTATGTCGATAAGATCGAACGTATAATTGTGAATTCACGCGCTAAAATGTAATTTGTTCGCTTTGACAGGACTACTTAAACTCGCCACTGCGATTTCGCTCGTTCGTCCGACCGTCTGTTGTTTTTGATAGAGCAAAACCCCAGGTTACTAGAGGTATACTTTTTTTCACCACACCAATATTTGTCCTTACCATGGTCGAATAAGGGAAAGCTAGCTTAGACAGGGCCACTTGAACCTCGAAGAAAGATAGTTCTTGTATTCAAAATGCACACTTACAGGATGATCAAGTTGATCATTGAACTAAAAAAGTTTTCTTAAAGCCACTGCACTGAATAGATATAATACCATTGCCTTTTTCACGAGAAAAAAAGCTGTCATACTTCAAATTAGACATTGACACTATTGACAGATGGATAGAGAATTAGGGCCATTTGCACGCAGAATTTAACCCTGGGTTAAGGCACTAACTCGAGTTAGTAGACGTCAGATTCATACGAAAACTGTCATTTTAACTCGAGTTAGTGTCTTAACCCAGGGTTAAACTTTTCGTTCAAGTGGCCCTTTATCGGTTGACATGATACTTTTTTATATACAGATTGAACTAACATAATACCTCGTATGTCCATTGTGTCGTAGAAATGAAGTTACGCCCTTTTAGAATAAGTACATCTTAATAAATTAATAATAAAATAATTATTCATTCTAGAGAAAATTTCAAACTATTAGTGTCTTTCTCCTTCCAAGCAGTAAATATCTATAAAACGAATAAAATTAAAGTCTTGAAAATATGAAATCTTGTCAATTCTTGTAGCCGTGATTACGTCGCCTGCGCAAAAATCCGCAAAGTCAATATTTCCTGTCACAGTACAGGAATGTGCTTGTTTGCGCGCAGCATTCACAATAAGTATGTTTACTGATAACAAATTGATACACGCTAACAAAGGCCTTGGACGGAATAACAGTGACAATCTATCTAGACTATTGTCTAGGTAGCCTGCGAAAGTGAGTAAAATACCTTGATCGTCATAATCGCTCATTGAATGCAAAACGGACATATTCCAAAATAATTTGCTCTTGCGTTAAAAATCTTATACGAATAGCTTCTAATTTTAAAATGCAACACTGACTCATTTTGGAATGTGTCCGTTTTGTATTCAATGAACGATTATTTTATGGTAAGGAATTGTGTTTCAATAACACCAGAATCAATTTATATATCAAATATTATTATACTTTTTTCTTTTTGCAGTGTTCACATTACAGACCCAAGAGACAAGTCATCGTTGGGTCGTTGATGATACAAAATAGTGTTAACTAAATTAAAACCTCATTTCTTTTTCAATATGACGTAAGTACGCCGAAAGACCTTTCCTGCTGAATATAGGCCTTTCCAAATTATAGTCATACCGATTTTGGTTTTATTGTTTTGGGGTCGTCACTTCACTTATCAGAGCACCTTTTGATACCATCATCCTGTATCATATAACTCAGTTGCTTTCAAAAGAATTTAAAATTTAAATTGTTATTTTTTCAATACCTGTTCAAAGGTCAAGGATTTAGAATTCTGATTTGGGCAACACTTACCCTTTTAATTATAGAATTGAGTTTTGAATAGCTCGCTATTGTGTGTAGTACAGTCGAAGTCGTAAAAATGTACTACACGTTTCTAAGACGGCAAAAATATCTAGGTACACCCCTATGAGACTAATAATAAGGTTTATGTTTGTATTTATTTGACGCGATGGCTATGTAGGTATATAGTAATGCTTTAGACTGCACAGTTGTTGAACTTTAATTGTAGAACCACTTTAAAACCCTGTCCCAGAAAGTGAATGATTAATTTTGACGTGATTTATTTATCCTGGTTTGACACCGTTTAAGGTAGCTTGATTAAAAATGTAAAAAAATGGAACTTAATTTAATATCGAGTGTACTTACAGGTTAAATAAACTTCTTAAAGAACTTTTGCATTACAATCTTAAACTCCTTTACTTTTAAGTTTAAATAGCCTTGCGCTCGTAAGCATCTCCCGTTAGAGTGAAAAAGACGTCCTAAATTGTTAATAAAATAATACACTAACAACTTGATATCGTAGGTTAATATTTCGAAGACGCATTATACGACGAGTTGCTTTCTTAACCTAACTGTTACAAGGCTTATAATTCTGGACCTAATAAAAAACAACTTAACTCTTAATAAAAAAGGGTACATAAAAAAACGGAGTATACTAGACTTAAAACTTTTATCACTAGATGTTCAGGTGAATTATTCCCTTTTTCACCCCAGAACCGTCTTTGAACTTACCGGTGATGTAGTTTTGTAGGAAGAATAACCGCCAAGTAAGTTGTTACATTTCATGTATTTTGAGTAAAACCTATTCCAATGTAACAATGGTTACAAAACCCCACTCCTATTCCCCCTTTTTGGAAAATCTCCGCTGATAAGTAAACGGAGGAAGGACTTTCTGTCCCTAAAATCTATACTGCAAGCCTTAGTATAGGTAGTTTTTAATATATACCAAGAGTCGATTAAAGACTAAACCTACGATGTTAAAAGTAAACTCGATGAACAAAAAGTTTATTATTTACAATACAAAGGTAATTAAACGAATATAAAAGGCACAATAAAGAAAACTATAAATAGAGCCTTATAGTTACATGTTCCTTTGTTGGAAGAAAGGTGCTATTAATAAGACAATACGTACTAATGCGCGTACGCATGCAAGTCATTGGATGAATCTCTAGTTTTGATATGTTTAGAAATATTATTCAAAACATAGCCCGTAAATAATTAAGAGACTGGTTAGGTGTTTTTTGTTATGTTAAGAAATATTACACAAAACAACGTTCGCAAATAGTTCTGCGATTCCAGTGAAAAAGGAAATAATTCACTTGAAGATCAAGTGAAAAAGGGTTTAAGTCTAATACTCCGTTTATGTTTTTTTTATTACAAGTTAAGTGGACTTGTACCCTTTTTCACAGGGTAAAACCTTTTGTTCTACAGGGTAAAACAATTTTGCATTTGACTTGTTATGGTATTGTTTTTAACTTGGCCGCCATTCTGCCCTCCTAATCCAATAAGCAGTATGTTAAATTCAATCACCAAAGCAGATTCAATTCTATACCATTAATAATTAGGTTGATATTACTACAGGAGGTTTGCTTTAGTTACTGCGTTTTTGCTTAGGACGGCAGCATTACTGTCAAGTAAATAAGAGCTGTCGTAACGTTTGCGATACGATGATACATACATACATACATACATAAACTCACGCCTTTATTCCCAGAGTGGGGTAGGCAGAGCTGCAGAATTTCCAACAACTATAAACATCACAAGCAATATTGTTTTACCGCGTTGAATAAAGACACTTTATGTTAATTGTTTATCCATAGAATAAAAGCTTAATTTGGGACTGAGTATGTTATGTACTTCACGTAGTTTGAGTATTTACGGAAAACACCAAGAAACACAAATTTTATTTAAGGTGTAAAAAAACGTTAAGTATATAAATATACAACGTATGAGTACCCCTCATCAACTGTCACCTTGCATAAATATTCAAGCATATGCAACAACTTCGTCAAAATAAATGTCATCAAAACACGTTAACCGAACTCCGGTGACATTTGTCGTGCGCTTTGCCAACACCCTGTACCAGGTTACGGGACATTAGCCGATCGACAGAAACAAATGAAGTTAGACTATATTTCGATTGATATATGGTGCCAATTTTAGAACCATGACCTATTAAATTATATTGGTGACTATCATATTTTGATCTCTGAGTTCGAGGTTTCTATAGGTTCAGGGATACCTAAATTAATTTGCCATGCCTTCACAGTGTGTTCTTTTTACCCGACTGGCCAAGATCCCGCTGCTGTATTTCGTTTTTTTTTCGTCCTTGTGACTAACGTTTAAGGTAACGGCGCCTATTACCGGGGGTATCAAAATCGGCGTCCATCACCGCGGTATTTTTAAATACGCTTTTTATAATCAAACCGATCGATTTTCTAAAAAACAAATTTTACACGAACGAAGCTTATTTAGTTGACTTACGGACCTGTTAGCGCTAGTGTGTGTGAATAAAACAAAGTGCTTGCAATTCGTCAGTTTCCGCGACGGCAGCGCAGAAAGAGGTCGTGCCATACTAACGCGTGACGCCACACGTAAGTGAACTCGAATCTTATTTAGAGTTTTACGTAATATTTATGACAATTGAACTAATGTTATGGTATTTAAATGGTTGTTTATTGTTTTCTGCACGACTTAAGAGTGTTTTTTATACATTTTGTGGCCTGGAAATATATTTAAAACGGAAAATAAAATACAACGGTAATAGACGCCATTTTTTGCTGTGGATACTAATACCGTGGTATACCCCGGTAATAGATTTTTTTGATTTGGGTTATTTATACTTTATTTTTGGTAAATGCGATCGGTTATACATACTCTCTTACGGTTATTGCAATCTTGATCTATTCACGCTTTCAAAGAACTATTTCCGTGGTATGGAAAGTATTCAACAAACCCTTATTTTTTAACGAAAACTTCAGTACTGAATTTGTAGTTTGTATGGGAACCTTAAATTGTCAAGTGGTTTTAATATTGAGATAAAATCGTGTATTTACATACCAGTTATGTAATTTTGGTTTTATACCAAGGTTGTATTATATACTTTTGATTTGTAATGAAAATAAAACAGTATCCGTTGGTTTTTATGGGTCGGAATTAGATTTTTCAAACACTCCATATTGAGTCTATTACCGATGGTATGATCAGATAACCCTCGGTAATAGAATGTATGGGAGTCTATTACCGACCCATTCAATATTTGTTTGGGTCGGTAATAGGTTCCTAAAGAAGTGTCTATTACCGAGTGACATTTTAGTCTTCTATTAAATTTATCACATTTAGGGTACCGTAAGTACAGATTTCTTTGATAAAGTTGAGAATTTTACTCATCAGTAAGAAATTTCCGTGTTTACTGCATATGTAGTGATCATAAATCAATTCCTTTTCATACTTAGGTATATTATATTTATTTATGTATTTAATTATAAATTATACTAGTTTATATTTGTTTATTACCTTTATAGTCGTGGCCTATAAAATATATAACTTTTCAATTTTGACAACCAATCAAAAAGATCTGAATATTTAAACTATCGTTAACTAATAAACAAAGGTTTAAAATGTATGTACAATTTATCAATGTTAAAAATGAATCTTTAATTTTATAAGGATTTGAGAAAAAAATGTTTTGCCGTTCATACAAAGTCGTAAAATTTTGTATGGATGCGTCTGCACTAAGATTTTAAATCCCTAAAAAATAAAAGGTCCAAGTATCTATATACAATTGTAACAACTTTTAAAAACGAAATACAACTCCTAAGTACAATCATATTTTTACCGTTTTATTTAGTCTTCCTTAAAAATGTGACGTACAAAATAATATACGGAACCAAGCCATTATTTATTTTTTAACCCACGGTATTAAGTTCCAAATCGTGAGTCTGGCGCCTATTACCGATGGTAGAGTATTGCTGCTTTTTATACCCTCGGTAATGGAAGCTGAATTCGCGGTAATAGAATCACAACCTGTGTATTACCACGGTAATAGAATACTTGGGTATTTTGGTTTCAATAATTATTTTACAATATATAATAAAGTAAAATGAGTCCAAAAAGTTACGACGCTAAAAGTTCAATAAACACTCTTAAATAAAAAAAATTTTTTTGGTCGCTTAGGAGCTTTGATAACCTTAATTTTTTGGACTCTTTTGAAAACTTCCTTAAGTACCACGGTAATAGGCGCCGTTACCTTATCGTTGTTTAAAGGAATATAATGGTTCTTATTTTTCGGGATAAAAGTGCCCTATTCCTGTCTCTGGGCTAAATTATCCCTTTACTGAATCTCACTTCAATCCGTTGAGACGTTGAACCGTAAACGAAACTAACCGACACACACTTTACCATTTATAATATTATTAGTTTCTGCCCGCGACTTCGTCCGCGTACATTTCGATTATTCTTTATCCCCCGTGAACGTTTTAATTTTCCAGCACAAAAGTAGCCTATGTGTTGATCCAGGGTATAAACTATCTCCATTTCAAATTTCATCCAAATCCATCTAGCCATTGCACCGTAAAGGGGTTACAAAGTAACACACATACTTTTGCATTTATAATAATTATGATGAGAATGAGGTAGGATAAAACAGCTAAAATGATATGGCTGAATTTTAGTAACCTTCTATAGGATTTGAAATGACGGATTTTAAAGTGCGGTGTATTTAATTGTTGGATGAATTGGTCTTTATGTTATCACTAAGTAGGCAAAGTTTTGCATAAATGGGTAAATTAAAACACCCTGTTTCTATTTTAAAGCTTTTTAATAGAGTGTTTATTAATATCCTGTTTGCAAATTGGCAGCCCTATAGATTTCCCGCACCAGCCTTAGTAGGGTACCTTATAGTAATAAACATAAAGTTGACAATCGCTCAAGTGGCTGACTGTACTTGCTAGGGCTATCAATCTTCTCGCTAAGAGCTCGTTAGCCGCTGGTTTGTTTAATTTTTTGCTAAACGCTAATCAACACGGGCTTTTATATCTTTCATCCGTTTGCGGCACGTTAGCATAATATGGATATTCTTTTTTTTTAGCAAATAGAATAACTTTACTAGACTCTACTTAATGAAAGTAAAAGTTTTTGCGTGGGACTCTGTCTGCGATAAAATTAAGAACCTAATGCTTTTTTTTTGGAAATTGTTTAATTGACCGGGATAAAAAAAAACTATTTCCGACTCTGGGATACTAACTATTTCGGTACCCAATTTAACACAAATAAAAGTCGGAGCAAACAAGCAAACTTATGAATTTTTAATATAAGTCAGGATTTTAGAGGGAACAACGGATATTTTCACTGTCAAAATGGATACTTTGAAAAAAATATGAATTGCAGTAAAACTTATAAATAAAATCATAAGCAATGAGACTTATGAATATTATGATAGACATTATAAGATTTATAGGATATAGTATTCACGAGTACTAATGAATTATATTCCAAATAAAAAAGAAAGCCCTTATTTCAATGCTCCTTTGGCATGAAATGTAGAAAAAAAATACTAATACTCAATTTTAAAATTCCACATTAATCAAAATTTCAATATCTCCGTTATTCCGTAATTATATACGAACCAAATTAGTTACAATCCATACATGTAAATGCAAATAACAACCTACCGAATATGTTAAGTAGTCGTTACCATAAATATGTGTCAAATTGCCCATTAAACCATTTTAATTGGCCAGAGGTGTTATTCTCTAAAAACAACGGACGGGCGGACGAACGAGCGAAATTGCAGCGGCGAGTTTAGGTAGTCCCGTCAGAGAGAACAAACCACATTTTAGCGCGTGCACTTTCAATTAACCAGCTTTATACGTTCTATCCATTGGCAGAAACCATGATGCTAAATTGAAAATGCACTCGCTAAAATATGTTTTGTTCACACTGACGGGATTACTTAAACTCGCCGCTTGGACATTCACTCGTCCGTCCGTCCGACCGTCGCTGTTGAGAGAATCACTACCCGGTCACATCCATAACATTCTTTCCACATTGTAAATTAACACTAGGAAATTGATTATAAAAAATGTCAACTTTGCATTAGAAAAAATCTACACAAGAACATACATAAATAACACCTTGACATCAAAATATAAATTAACGTATGTCAAACATAAATTATGTCAACGGAAATTAGTAGGTATGTTTTTATAGCAATATGGGTGTAGCTTGGTGAAAGGCGAATTTTGCGAAGTCGGTTAAATAGAGATTATAAGAGGTCGTAAAGATTTTAAACAACTTGAAATAGATATATAAATATAATATAGAAGCCTGCCAGCATTAGTCTGCGAGTTGAGTAATTTACCGCTATTACTTAGGGAACTGGCCAACTATATATCTATACATACCTTACCTAGTATAAAACAAAGGCGCTTCCCACCGTGTCGGTCCCTCTGTATGTACGCTTAGACCTTTCAAACTTCCAAAAGATAGACTGATTCAAGAAGGGTTTTTATGTATTATGTACATTCTGCATTATGTACGGGTGTTACAGATAACTTACATAAACCGAAACGAAGCGAGGGCGGGTCGCTAGTAATGTATAAAAACGTTATATCTGATATTTTGAGATGTATGACTATGAACTTAATTCTTTTCACATTTAAATTTAAAATCGTACGTCACGACATTATGAGATACTAGGTTTTTCCAAAGAAATGAATCAAATAACATTAAAAATTAAGACACTGAAAGACTCAAATAACATTAAAAGTTATTTTATCAATAACAGTTAAATTAAAAAAAAACTACAGTCGGCTTTATAAGAAGCTGCATACTTATGTGCTTTGTCACTTTAACGTCATGTTTGAACTGCTTTACTAATCTGTCAAAGGCAGAATAGTGTGCAGCTATTTATAAGGCTGACTGTACCCATCACATTTTTAACAGGGTTATAATATACATGCTAATATATAAGCTACATGGACCAAATCAAAGAGAAGGTGCATGTCGTATCGTATAGGGAGGTCGAGGAGCTGGCAGAGAGGAGAGAAGATTTTAAATTACTCCACCGACAAGAGCGAGGCTCTTAAATTAAGAGAGAGAGAGATAATATTGCATGTACCAGAACGGAACAAATAATAGTCTGGAGCGGACTAGTGACGTCACTAAATGATGTCATAAACAGGAGCAAGTCAGCACGTCCCTACAGGCTACGCGTGACGTCACCAAATGACGTCACAAGAAGAAGACAGCCTGCCTGAGTCCGTTGTTTACCTGTATCTATGTGTGTATTATAATATGTGTGTTTTTTTTTTGGCACTTTTAAGACAATGCAAAATTTACTTATTGCGGGTGAAGGATTTGTTATAAGAATAGAGGCAGGAAAGCATTGAGGGAGTAAAACAACGGCGAATACAATAGTAGAGTCAAAGAATTTTAATTCATAATCAATCATAACGTAATCAATCAAAACGTAAGAGACATCTTACTATTTTATTTACAGTGTCAATTTGACATAGTCCAAAGTGGACTAAGATTAAATTCCGTGACTGTACTCTTCGAACCTGTTAAAAATGCCCTTCGTTAAAAGAGTCGTCTATATATGACCGCTTTCGATTGAATTTCAGCGTGTACCACTTTTAGGTGTGTTAGTGTGTGACTGCATTAGTGTGCGTAAGTTTGCAGTCAGTGATGTGCGGTTTATCAATAATATTGGCTACAAGTTGTGTTGTACACAGAAGAAAAAGGTGGTACGCTTGACATTTGGCTACACAGGATCTATGTGTTCCTACATCTATGGTAATAAGTTAATGACACTGGCACGCTACAAAAATCCGCGTATAATATTCATAAGCAGGTCTGTCTATTCAAAGATAACAAAATCTATAGCTCAACTTACACTGGCCACTTAACAACCGTAAATTAAGTCCTAAATCATTACAACCAATAAACATAGACATTTATCAAACGACACCGTCCCATATGGTAATCATACAAGAAAGCTTAATGGTCAGATTTTAGGCCGTAGATCAACTTGTTGGAAATTTATTTACTAAATCTGTATAGTAAATTATAAGGGGCTTCCGTGTTCGCGTGACTAGAGAATTTCGATTTCGACATAGCATAGAGGCATTCCATCTTAGTCCTCAGGGTTGGCAACGCATTTGCAGTCTTAGGATTGCATTGCAGTCTTGTGAATACGAATGTCTATGGGTCACAGTTTCCACTTACCATCAGGTGGCCTGTGGCTCGTTTGTCTTCTCTATGCCATAAAAAAAAGTCATTGTTTATTTCATGTGACAAGCACGATCGATGATGCGTTTTTTTTTAAGTAATAGAGCCGTCTGACAAAAGGTATGATGAGAATGTTTTTTTTCTGAAAAAACATTGTAGTCTAATAAAGTGAAATTTTGAAATGTAGTCAAGTGAAATATTGTGTGAAGCAACATTTAAGGTCTGTACCCTTACCATGAGTTACAATTACCGTACTCGCTAGCGAGTCGAATGCGCTGTCCCTCGCGCTCTATAAGAATCCATCGTGCAATAGACTGAAGAACAGACGCAATAAGTTAAGTAATACAATCCTGTTGCACCCTTAGGTTACGGAACCATAAAACTGGGACAAAACATGAGTAATATAAAAATCAATTTTACTACGCATGTTTTATTTATAGAATTAAAAACAATTCGTAGCCACAACAAAGTACAAATCATCGAGATGTTATCGCTCGCTCGATTCATCATTCGGAACTAATGTAGTCGATTGAATTGAAACCAGTTCGATTCCTTTGTGGTGCCGATCCTTTTTTTCTACTCATAGAGAAATGACGTAGTGAGTAGTAGTTTTCAGAAGATCAAGACCTGTTTGCACGTAAGTGTCAAAAGGTTATTCTGCTAAAATTGACAGTTCTAATATGATCTATAAGTTTATGTCATTTTTGGGTCAAGCTTTTGTTCCCGGCTGTACTTTTTTCTGCACAGTCGTCTTCTACTTGTCAAGACTATTCTAAAACCCTTTACACGACGGGTTAATCATGTGTAATTTAGGAGTTCCTATGGCCACCTTGATTCTTTATCATCAGACCAGCTCGATGGTACTATATTATTGTATTGTCATCAGAACTAAAGGCGTATGCAAATTTTCAGTTTCATCGGAAACCGGGAAGAGGGTCAAATTTAACTTGCTATATTTGACCCTTACATACATACATACATACATGCATTGCAAGTTAAGCTTGTAAAAACAGATGCGGGCAAACGAGTTATAATACTATACCAAATTTCAAGTTGATTGCTTTTATAGTGACTGAGAAAATCTGCTGTTACATACGGACATACGGACATACAGACAGACAACGAAGTCTCACCATAAGGGTTACTTTTTTACCATTTGGGTACGGAACCCTAAAAGGGGCAGGGAAACTCCTCCTTACATTTAAAACCAACATTAAATTCAATAACTCAAAAATGTTCGCTGTGCCACCCATACCGTAAACAAAATTACAGCAAGCATGCAATTACTTGCGGTATAAATCAATTAAATACCTTAATTTTAAAGTCACTCGGTCAAATATTGAATTAAAACACTTATGCAAATGTGTGTAATGAGGTGGACGCCATTTCGGTATGAAAGATTGTTTTACTTGCGAAAGTATATGCTAATTAAGTCAAATAACAGTTTTGTTAAAGACCGGCTTTTATTCGAGGCTTTTACTGGCTTTAAGAAGACAAAACGTGCAATACGTCTCTTACCCTACAAAATTTTCAAGTATACGATTGGAATAATTTCAAAATGCTGGCCATTTGATCTGGTCTCACGAATATAATGCGAGACACACGAACATTTGCAGTATCAGTACCCTTGACATGAGTTACAATTACCGTATCGCTAGGCGAGCGAGTACGGTAGTTGCAACTCATGGTAAGGGTACTGGGGACCTAGGTTTTTTTTAAAATTTAAACTATCGATTTTAGGGAACTGACAAAATGGATGGAGTTGACATAGCCACTCGATGCGACCGTCCAGTACCCTTACCATGAGTTACAATTACCGTACTAGCTAGCGAGTCGAATGCTCTGTCCCTCGCACTCTATAGGAATACTTGCGAGGTCTGCGAGGGACAGAGGTTAGACTCGCTAGCGAGTACGTTAATTGTAACATTTGTAACTCATGGTAAGGGTACTGCAGCTTACATGAATCCTTTATATTTTCGATAACGTTAACGTTTTCGCGATGCGCCTTGTTTTGGCCTCCAGGCTACGCTCTACAGCTGCAAATACGTAACCATTCCTAAGGACTAAGATAATAGTGATGTCCTGTCCGTATGCAAGTCACCGGTTGCCTTCGGAACATAACACTGTGAATCCCGTTGCTTAGAAGCATGTTAACGGTAAAAATGGTGGTAGTAAGAAGTTTTAGCTCACTAATTAAAGAAATTAACATCATCTAAAGTCTTCAATAGGTAAAGTTACTAACAGGAAAAGCACTTTGGGTTCGCAAGGATCTTACTATCGGACAAAATTCTAATGCAAATCTAGTTTATTTAATGAATGCTTCACTCCTGTGTGTGTATTTCACAATGTCAAGAAATAAGGATGTCACACGCGAGGTCAGTTGTTCGGTAAAAGAATATTTTCTCTTGTGGACTACACAGAAGCACATGGAGTTAGGTCCATGCTCTTCTGGTTTTATTTTCAAAATCGTAAAATTTTCAACTATTTTTAAAAGACCATTCAAAGTATAACTCCCTAGGTTTGATTAGGTGGGTTTTATGCAAAAGTTTACGGTTTCAGAAAAAGAAAAAAAGAAAATTACCGCAGTGTATTATGACCCATTACGTATTTTGAACTTTATATACCCGTTTTATAAACCTTACCCCATTTCACTCCATACCCCGTCATAGCGAACATATTTCATCTGACGCTCGTACCTAAAGGTCACGCGCACGCGCAGTTCGTTTAACTCTTAAGGCCATAAGTCGACAAAAAACGAAACGTACGGTTAAGTAGTCCTTCACGCGGGTGCGAGGGAGACGGCGAGAGTTTTATTGGTACGAGTCATTGTTGTTAGAATATTTGGGAGTAGGAATATAAATAACAATGTTATAAGTAGTTTTATTTTACTGTTATAATATTATTATATTTTAAAGTTTAACTGGCGTCGCGCCGTGGCTTCTGATGGATTTTCTACCTCTATATCGTTGCCTTTATGAAAGAGTGCGGCATCTCAAAATGAGTCGCTGTTGCAATTTAAATTCAGAACACCTTCTATTTAAAGTTTTCTTTACAACGTCATCATTTTTTGAGTTGTAGCAGTATTGTATAAAGGCAGCGAATTATGTTTTATAGTCGTAACTTTACCGGAGAAATGATCTAAGAGACATGGTAAAACCGCATCAAAATCTGTTTTCAATTTCTTAGATTCGTATAAACATAACAGTTTGTTCAAACAGCGACAGGCCTTGGTGACAGGTTTCAAGCCCATCGCCTAACACTATTACAAGCCTTCATTCCCTTAGTCACCTCTTACGACCTCCACGGGGAGATACGGAGTGGCACTATTCTAAGCCGGCAACCACACGGTTCGGTTAAATATACTGCTAATTTTAGTGTAGTAAAGTCTGAAGAGAAAAATAAAAAATCTTGCCATATTGCGGAAGTTTTTTTTTTTTTATAGCATAGAGTAGACAAACAAGCACACAGGCCACCTGATGGTAAGTGGAAACTGTGACCCATAGACATTCGCATTCACAAGACTGCAATGCAATCCCAAGACTGCAAATACGCTGCCAACCCTGAGGACTAAGATGGAATGCCTCTATGCTAGTCATTTCACCGGCTGTCTTATCCCCAAACCGGAACACAACAATGCGAACACTGCTGTTTGGCGGTAGGCTAATGGATAAGATGGTGGTAGCGATCCGGACGGACCCTGCACAAGGTCCTACTACCCGCAAAAGTTGTATGAACTGTCATTTCTTTTGGAAATCACGAAACTCAGATAAAAAATTATTAGTAGCGACCCCATTAGAGGTTATTATTTTTCTGGTCAGGGTTTAAAAGCAGGTTTTTCCTGCGACTCCGTCCGTGCAGTGCAACTGTCCGATATTCTCATATAAAAGTACATTACCTCATGTACAAAATTCACATCGATCGGTTGAGGCTTTGAATCGTGAAGGTGGGATCAATAAACACCCAGATTTAGCGACGCGTGCAATAAATGACAATTGCAATTGACATTCAATTTAGTTTCCTGACGTTTTTTTTTGTGATTCGTTGTTGTCTTGCATAGATATAATCCAATAACTTAACAAATAGTCACTAAGCCTGACAAACCCTAAAAAACCATCGCCCACAAGAAGTTTATGAAGTTATAAAAACCCAGTGGTCCAGTAAAGTATATTTCGGTGGTCATAATAAAATCTAAAACGCGTGAGTGGTTTAGCCATAAATCGCCCGCGTTTATATTATTTTGGCGTCTGCTACTGTTAGAGATGTTTAAGTTTTTTGTTCGATTTACGATCCTTTTTTGTCATATGAGCGTAGAGAGGGTTAAAATGCTAAATAGATAAAATGCTTCGATAGCTGTCTATGGTGTTTGTATACGTTTTTTGGAAATGAACTAAGTACTACACGGATGAATTTTTGACCGGTTTGTATTTCAAAGGCGTGTGTGAACGGATATAAAAATGTTAAAGTTAGTTTAGATGTTTACATATCTGTCTTTCAAACACGCATATTTGTGTCACATAGGGAAGTTGTAACCCTTAAAAGCCTTGTTTTTAGTAGAAAAATGTATCGAGGTTTACGTGGACGAAGGCTGGTATTAAAAATTTAAAAATAATTTTGTTCTTTCTATTTTAAGCTTGTCCTTAGTTTACATGAGCACAGATTGACTTGTTGTTTTAATAGTTATATATTCAAAGCGCTACATAAAAATTAATTAAGTTACAGTAGTTTCTTCCAAATTAAAACATCAAAATTCAACTCCATAAAACTGCCATCTGAACCGATTCTAATTAAATCAACAATAGAATATCGTTCCGCACCGAAGCGAGAATTAAAACCAAATCCTGATCCGATTTTATTTCTTAATAAAGTAATAAATCATAATTTACATACGAAATGGTTTATAAAAAACAGTGTTTTAATTTATTTAGTTTCTAAATCAATAACAGACCCCCCAAATTTTTGGATTAAAACATTAGCATCTCTAATAAGGATGTCAGTCGAGTAATGATAGGATTTCGATGATAAATCGGTAGCTGGGAGCCATCGCATTGAATAAATTATCGATTATATCTTTTAATCATATACTATGAGCTTCACTCGGTGTCGCCCAAGGCGAGATATTTGTTAGCTAGCGCTTTGAAATATTGCTTGTGTTTATTTTGTCTAGGTATTTAAATTATAACACCATTGGGTATTTTTCGTAGTAGGTATTCATACAAATTTAATAAACTAAAACTAAAAGATTATAGAAGAGGCCATAAGGCACAAATTAGGCTATTAAAATTAAGTTAATTAGATAATCAAACTAATGAAGAAATCTCACTTCATAATCTGAATAACACCTATCGAACAGCAATAAACAAAATCTTCATCAATAAACGGACGGACAGCATTAATTTTATTTCTACACTAGAATTTCAATTAAACATCGGCGCTTCTAACTTAGAACCGGTTTTTGTAAAACCAAGTGTGAACACGATTTAGATACTTAATGGATAAACTTGTCGATAGCAGGACTTATTACCGTGAGAGTTTTTAATGATTAAAATGCTTGAGGCAATGCCTAAGTTATAGTTAAGGTACGGGTTAGATCAGGAGACCATGTCACACCCATAGACCTAGTCTCAAAATAAGCTCCAGGCTTGTACTTTGGGTACTAGAAAACGATATAAATACTTATATAATGTAATTAAATACATAGAAAACACCCAAGAACAAATATTCGCGCTTATCACACAAAATATCTATGTACCCTTACTGGGATTTGAACCCAGTACCGCTAGCTTCGTAGGAAGGGTGACTACCAACTAGGCCAGCGCGTCGTCAGTGAACAAATTAACAAAGGACATAAAAAAATATCGGAACGGAGTCTCTGTTCAGGGAGAACTACTAGTTTATCAGACCAAAAATTCTCAAAGACAACGTAGATAAAGCACGGTGAAGGCAAGACCAGAGATCTTTTGAAAAGTTGGTTGTCCTAGGCGGAATAAGTCCTGGGGCTCTATTTATTTATTTAATCTTTATTGCATAAAATTCCACACAAACCATTTTGCAAACGTCACGATATTTCTTATTTATTTCTGTCAAGTAATGGCAGCCGAGTTAACAACCATACGATAACATGACCAAAACAATATGGTTTTACCAAGTACAATGACTGGTTGTGGTTGTGCACAGTAATTACTTTTTTAATAAGTATCTAGACACGCGGTAGCGCGTCCGGACAAGTTCGAAGAAATAGCGGACTGCAGTGTGTTTTTACTTTAAAATATTCAGGCTCTATTTCCTCCTTTTACAACCTTTATTTGTGTGCTGCTTTAGTGCTGCTAAGAAGCTGTTTTTTTTTACAAATAACTGAAATAAATGTCTCTAAAGCCCAGTAATAAATAATCCCAATAACCCAATAAAGCCCAATAACTCGCCTTAAGGTGGACTTCCGACCAGCGCGGCTCCGGCGTCACTGTCGCTGCGTCAGTGACGCCGGAGCCGCGCTGGTCGGAAGTCCACCTTTAAGAAAAATGCCAGGTCAGGGCACAAAATATATTCAGTGAAATTAAATTCAATGACTGTCAACAATCTAGTGCCAAAACTAGTATCTATTTAGATATCGTTATAACCACAGAATGGCACATGAGAACATGGCCCTCTTTTACATTTTATAGTTTTGGTGCGATAAAAAATGACATAAGCCCTTGTTCCACATAACATTAGCCCATTTTGCTTCGACATAGTAATAAGTTTTGCAAATCAGTGTCTTAAGGTGTCAATTAACAACAATATTTTTGAAAAAAATACACAATTTCCCAATTATACAAGTCTTCCTTATTGCCATAATTTATGATACGCCATTTATCACGGTGAAAGATAGTTTGTCGAGAAACAACGGCGTTATTAATGATGTTTTTGACAACCTGCCCACTCTCTGCCCACTGTGCTTACACTGTATGACCCTGTTTAGCCTGGTTGAACCCATATCCATCCATATTTATATTATAAATGAGAAAGTAACTCAGTTTTTTTCGATTTTACAATTAACCGTTGAATAGATTTTTATGAAATTTGGTGTGAAGATAGTTTAAACCCTAGGAAAGGGCATGAGATACTTTTTACTCAGGGAAATTGAGTAGATTTACATTATCTGTGCGGAGGAAGTTACGGACAAAAGCTGGTGTATTAATGACTAGTTGTTGCGCCCGTAAGGGCCTGTCCAAATAACCACGACGCAATGCCCTAGAAAAGCACGTTGCCGTGTCCGTACAGCACGGTGCGATGCGGCGTCGTAATAATGTGGACAGGCCCTAATTCCATCCACGTAAGGCAGCTTTAGATAATTAATTTTATTTCAAAAAATCTAAATTAGTTGTATTAAAAGTCAGGGAGAAATGTGGAATAAAAGAAGATGTAGTGACTAAGATTAAAAAAGGGCATGCTTCGATGATTTGGTCATTTAGAAAGGATGGATGAAAGAAGATTGACGATAGAGATATACAGATCGAAAGGGAGTGGACGGGTCGGAAGAGGCCGCCCTAGGCGTACCTTTCCGAGTTAAATTTGGAGAAATATTGGAAAAGGGCCGAATCTTAAGTACCCGAAACCGACGTGCGTGCATGACTCGATGTATGAATGTGGAAGAAGCGAAAGAAATTTGTGAAGATCGTAGCAAGTGGAAAGAAGTGTTCTCTGCCTACCCCTTTGGGAAACAGGCGTGATTTATGTATGTAAAAAAAAAAATGTTATTAGTTAGAGAGGAAGCAGGGTAATACATCTGTATGAACTATAAAGCCGTCTTCATATCCTCTTAAACAGCATACACTATACAAGATGTCCACAAATAGATTAAAGGTGAAAGACAGTTGACCATATCGTTCATTAACGTCTGGCAATTTGTCAGCGGTCACCGTCTGACGTAATCGACAGACATTGTTTTATGACTTAAAGAACAATTCTGAAAATATAATACACTAGCTGCTGCCCGCGACTCCGTCCGCGTGGAACTCGTTTGTATGTCTATGTCCTTTCCCAGGATTCAAACTGCACCAAAGGGGTTTGGGTAAAAGTGTTGTCGTTTGTAAAAGTCATACATTTTCAAGGTGAGGCCATTAGCAAAAGTGGTAAATTATGGTTTAAGACATTTATTCTCATAAGAATATTACAATATTCACTTAAAATGAGAAATTAATATTAATACTAGAAAAATAATTATATAAGATTAGTCCGGTGTGGCATAGTTTTCACATCGCAATGGCTTTGGGACGTAATGCGTAAGTATTGGAGTTTGTTTTTGTCTGGCACCGCGAGCTCCCAGTTGCGATGCGAGAACCGTACAGAAAAAATATAAAGTGGGTAGCTTGCGAGAACACTGATACGCAACGCGCTTAGCAACCGATGAATGAATACAATTCAATTACTTTTTGTTTAGTAAGAAGTTAAAAGTTGTATACATACTCGTTCAGAACAAAATGCTAATACGTACATAAACAATACAAAAACATGACAATTCAATACAATTTTATTGACGACGTGATTCGCCTAGTTGGTAGTGAGCCCGACTGCAAAAGCCAGCGGTCCCGTGTTCGACTCCCGGTCAAGGCAAGCATTTGCGTACTGAGCGCGACCATTGGCTTCTCAGTTCTGGGTGTTTTGTATTTATATAAATAATGTAAGTAAGGTAAATTGTCGCTGTTTTACATCCATAGTAACACACGTATGTGAGATTTTCCCCTTCTATATATACCTCCAATGTGGAGTGCACATTTTTCTAAATATATCCACAAATAGTTAACATCGTTGCTGTAGACTTCTTCAGTTATTCGGTATTTGAGGCTTTTGTGAATATAAATAGAAACGCCTCCTCCAATCCTGTCTTTGCGGTAGTTGAAACAGTGTGCATAGTTAGGTATTTCCAGTATTTTGGCATCCTCTTCCGATTTTATCCAGGTTTCTGTTAGTATAATAATTTGTATGCCATTTTTAAAAGATTTCAGTATACACTTAAGTTCATCTAATTTACCCTGTTTAAGGAGGCTGCGTACATTTGCATAAAAGAATTTCAGCGAAGAGTTTTTCATAAGCACGGCATTATAGTCATCAATTTTATTGTGCAATACAAGATCGTAATTTGCGTTTAGATTTTCTATATCTGGTTTTTTGGGTGGCTAATAACAATTTTCGGTATTCCATTGAAATATTTTATTACTAGATTTGACTCACCGGATTGTAGACGCTGTGCTAATTCGACTTTGAGACGTTTCAAGTAATCTTGTTGTAGCGGAGTTTGATCACCGTAGATTCTTATGTCTTTAAGATCCGAATTATTTTTGCTACGCAATATCTGCCTTGCGGCGAATTCATTATCAAAGCAGGCTTTAATAGGACGAATCTTATCCTTATTAAATCTGCCCAGGCGCATGATTTTGCGTGGCTCCGGACTTTCGTCGTAAATGGAATTTATTATATTTACAACTTCATTGCTGTCTTCCGTTAGTCGTTCTTTAGGATCATTTTTTGTGGATTCCGGCACTCCTACAATGATTATGTTTTTTTCTCTTATGTTTCGTTCTTTTAGTTCACGTAGTACCGGTTCGTATTTCATACTATTAGATACTTCAGTTCTGCCGCCCTTAGCAAAAACGCAGTAACTAAGATAAAGCTTCTGTAGTAATATCAACCTTATTATTAACGACATAGAATTGAATCTGCTTTAGTGGTTGAATTTAAGATACTGCTTATTGCCTTAGGAGGGCAGAGTTGTGGGTTCGTTTTTAAAGGTTAGTACATCCTTCTCAAGGGTATCAATTTTTTCCAAAGTACCTTGGTTTGTTTGTTTCAGATTTGAAATTTCTTCCCTTATAGCGGCTTGTTCCTGAATGATGGTTAAATTAGAGGTTTTTATTTCAGAAACTTGTTGTTTTATTTCGTGCATTTCAGTGCAGAGCTTAGAAAACATTTCATCTTGTTTTCTGCTAAAATCTTGAAAACAACTTAAAAAGTCCTGTCTTAGATCCTTAATTACTTCTGTAAAGTCACTTACGTCCTCAGGAACTTTCCGTTTTCTGGTTCTCATAAAAGAATCTAAATCCGTTTGTCGCAGTTTGTTTAGTTCCGGAAATGATACAGATCCATTTTTAGAATTTCCTTGTCCGCTCATGATGCGACTTCTAGTTAATCGTAGATCCGTGTTCAACTGTAGTATACACACGCGCAGCGCGGTGTGCAAGTGAGCGAAAAAATGATCCTCTCGTTTACCCGCGGGGGCGAAGAGCCGACCTCAGGGTGGCGATGCGAAATTATGATAGAATAATACAAAATAAACGTATTTTGTTATATAATGTAATACTCTTAAGTGCATCGGAGCCGAGATATTTAATATTCTTACCTTGGCGTCCTTTTAGTACAAAAATCTGAACACTTAAATCTTAAATATCTCGGCTCCGATATTAGTAAACGCCGTAAATTAAATACGTCTATGTCTATCTCGAGGTCCTCTAAATAACTATCTAAAAATCATCCGTGGCGGCTGAAAAAAAAGACTATATTCTTCAAACTAATTTACCCAATGCCCTTTCACCTAAATCGGTTTAGCGGTTGAAGCGTGAAGAGGTAACAGACAGACAGACACACTTTCGCATTTTACAATATTAGTATGATTAGCCTCCTTATTACATTTTAGTTTTAGCTGTTGATAATTCTGAAGCCATTAAAACGCAAACTAATGGAAACCATTGAATGAAGGAAAGTTGGTTATCTTGCTCATGTGCTTAGGCACTCTAGATACGAACTATTGCAAGTAATGCAACTAGTTATTATGGAGAAAGTGACTGAGAAAATAAATAAATGAACAATATCAACATTTGGTATTGTCCTTGCTTATTCTACTCCAAGGTTAACTGGAAGAGATCCCATATGA
Source organism: Acleris laterana (assembly GCA_963966035.1). NCBI lineage: Eukaryota > Metazoa > Arthropoda > Insecta > Lepidoptera > Tortricidae > Acleris > Acleris laterana. Next base: position 4,415,394 of record OZ014459.1, on the reverse strand, counting down.
GATAAGTTCGCTTATATACATTATTTATATTGATGCAAAAATGTCTTGTAATTGTTTATGTGCAATAAAGAGTTTACATACATACATACAAATGAATCTAGTCCCAAGCTAAGCTCTAAGCTTGTACAATGGTTTCTAGCTAACGATAAACTTATATAAAGATATACAAACTTAAATAGGTATGTAGAAAAAATCCAAGACTCAGGAACAAATATTCGCACTCATCACCTTACCGGGATTTGAACACGGGACTGCTATAAGCTAACGTATCGTCAAGAGAAAAGAGCTCGTGGCTGGGAAGAAGTCGTGGCTGCGAAAGATCCACGACTTACTGGAGTTCCTTGCGGGGCTTCTTCACAACGATGCTCTCAACGGAAGCGTTGGTAGATTCACTCCGTATTGCCGATGTGTAAGGGAGCCCTCATGTGTCCGATTTAATGAATGAAAATTGAAAAAGCAAACATAAAAATATCTTAACCTAAATACATTTAAATTTTACTATGGCCAAAATGATCGCCGCTCAGCTTTATATCGTTGATACATTCAGTGACGCTGGTTTTCAGTGAGACCAGGGAGGGTGTGTCTGTGTTCGTGTGCGTGTGTGTACAACTGCTTATGATCCAGATATTTGGGAAACTAATAAACAATTCTTGAAATAGTTTTTTACTGATTTTTGATCCGGGAATCGACGGGAATCACGAGTGCGGAGCTGTCCACCCTCGCAGGCTTGATTTGTTCTTGAGATACCGGCGACTAAAGCGTTTATTTATACCTACTAAAAATCATCACAAAACTTTATTTAAAAATTAGTACATACTTGTTGTTTTTCGAGATAGTTTTTGTATTTGTATTAACGGCGTCGGAACCCTACACTGAGCGTGGTCCAATACGCTCCTACCGGTTTTTAAAGAATTACATCGCCCACGTGGTTTTAATTTGGCGTAGGAAAGGAGTGCAGAGCAAAACAGAGAGATCACTTCTTTTAATATATTCATGATAGGATATTTTCAATTGTAATCAAATTCATTAATTTAATTTAATTTATACAATGTAATATAAAAACATGCTTAAAAAAGTTTGCCTTAAAAGCAAGCATTTTTTTAAATATATTATATACCTACTGAGATTTTTTTTTTGTTGAAATGACATAATTTTGTTTGTAACATCGTTTTGCTATTACTAGCCGTGACGTACAAAAGACCGTGTGGCGTTTAAGCTCTTTAGCTAACATTTGCTAATTTATTTTCTTACTAAATAATGAACAAAAACAATTTTTTGCTTCATACAAAACTTCATAAGCATGAATTTTTTAATAGGTTATTAAAAACTCTTGGTGATAGTTACAACTATTGCTAGGGAAATAATTACCTAATTATAAATATCTCCGGTTTTACCCATTACCTACAATTTTCTTTTAAAGGCAGTGACTAGGATAAAGATCCTCAAGCATTATTGTTTAGTTTTCATTTAATTTGGTCAGTGTATTTGCTGCATCTGCTTTGCAATGGTCTCGCTCCAGTTTTCAATTGTTAATTAAAATTTTGCGTGACCAGGATTTATTTAACCTTGAATGTCAAAGAAATTATTTTTGGACTGCAGTTAGTCGTGAATCAATTCTGCATGTGTATGTTGTTGTCCAGTCTCCTATATTATTTCTCTTTTTGGTGTTGAGTTGCATTATTCTCTTAAGGTAGGTACTCACTTGTTAACACGATAGACGAATTATTATCCGGAGAGTTTTAGTGGTCCCTTTATAGCGTACAAACATTTTAAGGCGTTCATTGTCAATTAGGTAATCGTTCGACCATCGACAAGAAGCCGTTATTTAGAGCATTACATCTTAAGGGGGGATGCTAAACGCTCAAGTAAACGATTTTCGAAAGCTGTCAAAATAATGCGACGGTCTGGCAGCTTACGTCAGCCCTATAAGAATATCTATAGTGATAACGTTCGTAGAATGCATCTTGTCCAGTGCAACAGGGCCCTAACCAAGACGCAAGCGCTGCTACGTTTTTCTTTACATCACTAAAAATGTATGGGATGACCGTTCACCTACATGGTTGTTCGCTACTCACGGAAATGTCTTCCCATACATTTTGAGTGACAGAAAAAAAAGCGTTAGTAGCGTTTTCATCTTGTCAAGGGCCTCAGAATAGACGATCAGATGCTTTTTTGAAGAAGAAGAAGCGTTATTAGCGTTTTCATCTTGTCAAGGGCCTTAGAATAGACGATCAGATGCTTTTTTGAAGAAGAAGAAGCGTTATTAGCGTTTTCATCTTGTCAAGGGCCTCAGAATAGACGATCAGAAGCTTTTTTTTCGAAGAAGTTATGGTTACGTAATAACCAGGCTTAAGCTCTGAATGCGTAATGTATTATTTTAACAATAACCTAGCTGTCCCTATAAGCTGTGAAGCGCTTATTGTACCAAAATACAACGGAACAAAAGTGTTAAAATAAAAATACTTTCGCGTCGCGTGCGCACGTCGCAGACAGTGATCAAGCAAGGTTTCGACTCTATTTCAACGCTGTTAAGCTCTAAAAGCGTCAAACCTTTTCATATCGTGACTATACATTTTATTGATGGGATATTGCTAAAGGTTGGTTTATATCTATGTTTGGTGAAGTTATATTCCTTTGCACAGCAAAAAAACAAACATGGAAAATCGCGACGTGTTTTTGTAGACGCGATAACATTAAAACTGCGCAAGCAATTTTCATGAAACCGAGCTTAGAATTATCCCTTTTTACCACATAAGGGGTGTAAAAGACGACACCACACACAGACAAACAAACAAACATACACAGATCTACACGTTTACCTAAACTCTCTTCAGCCTTAAGGGTTAATATATGCTCTTCTTATTTATGACCCATGGTATATCCCACAAAGTCAGAGAGAAATGTGGAATAAAAGAAGATGTATTGACTAAGATTGAAAAGGGCATGCTTCGATGGTTCGGTCATTTGGAAAGGATGGATGAAAGAAGATTGACGAAAGAGATATACACATCGATAGTGAGTGGACGGGTCGGAAGGGGCCGCCCTAGGCGTACTTTTTCGAGTCAAATCGGTGAAATACTGGAAAAGGGCCGAATCTTAAGTACCCGAAACCGACGTGCGTGCATGACTCGATGTATGAATGTGGAGGAAGCGAAGGAAATTTGTCAAGATCGTAGCAAGTGGAAAGAAGTGGTCTCTGCCTACCCCTCTGGGAAACAGGCGTGATTTAATGTATGTATGTATGTAATCTATAAGAAATCTATGGCATTTAAAGTACTTATCGTAAAACTACACAACTATGGTCCTGGCCTACAATAATAGTCCAATTTTACTCTCACATTATTCTAAAAGTATGATAGCTTTAGCTCTAGCTTGAGTTTAGAGCTATAGATTTTAGGCTAAACAGTACATATACCCAGCAATAATAGCCGCAAGGTATCATACTTTAGATAAATGTAATGAGGAAAATTGGACTATTGTTACAGGCTAGGACCATAGTGCCGCCGAACCGATAATCGCTGGAGTTATCGTATTCTTGAGTGGAGACCGCGAATCGGCAAACGTAGTGGAGGACGCCCTCAGACTAGGTCGAGTGACGATCTTCGCAAGGTGGCTGGCAAGAGCTGGATGAGAGTGGCCACGAATCGTACTCGTTGGCGTGCAATGGGAGAGGCCTATGTCCAGCAGTGGACTAGTGTGGGCTGATGATGATGATGATGATGAGGACCATAGTTGTGTAGTTTTACGGTAACGTAGGAAATTTCTCACGGAACCGTCTCTACGTGATTTTAACTCGGACTTTCTCGGTTTTTTTAGTCTCTAATTCGCGCCGACGCTTAGCCCGCTGTCACGCCGCACATTTTCGTCATAGTGACACCTACCTTCGCTATGCCGCCGGTATTCGAAAACTTTATTTTGAGAATTGAACAGAAATAGACCTAGGTCTGAACTAATCTCATTGGGACGACTAGGAAATTGCACACGGCTAAACATTGGCGTTATAAATTATTACAAGTATTATACATTTTTAGTAGAACGTAGAAGGTAAGTACAGTTGAGGGTGATTTATTATATCTTTATCTTACCATACTTATCCACTTCGCATTATTCATCTACAGGTCTAATTAGGGATCCCCTTCAATCGCATAATTCTTTTTAGACTATTATTGTTTCGCATAATTCATTTGGCATAATTTGTATTGGCATAATAGTACTGTCGCATAGCAATACTTTGGCCTACTACTTTTTTGGCATATTAAGTTATTAGAATAATTTCAGTTGGACTAATTTCTATTAGACTAATACACATTATGCATATTATTGTTTGGGCTATTAATTATTTGTTATATATGTCATTAACCATAATTTTGGTTCCCTAAATGAATGAACCTACAAAATGAACAACAAAATATGAGGTTACGTTAGATCACGTTAGGTACATTAGGTTAGGTTAGGTTAGTATGATATCCAGGCGCGAAGCGCCCAAGCAACGAAAAATAGGAGGTCCGCGAAGCGGACCTCCGTCGACCTCGCCTTACTTTCTAAATATATATTAACACAAAACTTGCCATTTGCCCATGACTATTTTTTAGGACAAATACTGTTATGCGTTTTGTAATGATGCTAATTTATTATTATGACTTTTCGTATTTATGCTATTTGACGTTAGTCTTTATGACGAATATGCTTTCTGTATTTATGCTTTTAAATTTTATGCGTAAAAAAATATGCATGAAGATGAGTATGCCCATCGCTAATTCGGCTAAAAGCAATTATGCGTAACAATAATATGACAAATAATTTTATGCCATCCAATATGGAACCGTCTAATTATGGTTGTGACTTGTGTTTAATGTTTATCGATGTGAATAAAAGTGGATAAAGCATTTGCCACATTTTGACCCCGTAAGTGCGAGAGATCCCATATCCACTTTTGTCCACCGTGATAAACGCGACCATAATACGGGCCCTGCGGGCCTAGTATATAACGTGACAAAATGTGGATAAAGCATCCGTCACTCTCGTACTTACATACGTGTCAGAAAGTGACGGATGTTTTGTACACATTATGTCACGCTATAAACTCAGCCATCGGCCCCCGGCGGGCCTAGTATGGCTGCGTCTATATCACGTGTTAAATGTGGATAAAGCATCCGTCACTTTTTGACAAGTGTACTTATTTACCTGTGAGAAAGTGACGGATGCCTTATCCAAAATTTATCATGCGATAAACACATCCATATTAGGCCGCCTATTGTCAATTGTAACAATGTCGTAATAAGTTTCTGTCAGTATATATTTGAAATCTTTTGTCGCCGACTGTACTTTTACTGTACAGTCATAATCCGCCTATGGTAATCAAACTAAAGAGTCCAAACTCGGTGTATCTATTTTAACTACTGTGGATATATTGTGAGCCATTTTTTGTCTCTATCATCAATGTTATCTATTAATTGAAAGCGTTAAAATCAAAATAATTTATAACTTAATTCAATAGAAGTTTTCATGTAATCACACTGAAATTATAGATGCTATGTTTCTATATATGTCTCACAAACACACAAAGTTTCTTCACGCTAAAACAGTTTAACGCGTTAAGGTGAATTTATTCTCCTAGTACCCTGAATTCATTTACTACCTTTTATCCCGAAAAAATATAATTGTCGTGGGATTGTCAAGCTAGTACCTACTTACTTATTATTATTTTCTTTATTTTATTTTATCTACAGCTAAAACTATGAAGCATAATTTAAACATGACGTTACGGCGCCAACAAAAACATATAGCTATTTTTGATGCTTACTGTACTTCTAATGGTTTAACTACTAATGTAAAATGAACCATAAACACCGTCTCACACTATCACGCAACCGTTTATTAACGCGACTGTACTTAGACATACTATCGCTGGCCGTCAGCCAACTTTAATTTTCCGGGTGTCAGACTTTACAAGACGGCTGCAATTTTTTGCATAATAAACTTAGATTATTTATATATATTAACTAGTGTCCGACCGAAATTTCGGTTTCGGTTTCGGTTTCGGCCAGTTTCGGCCAAAAAATCAAGTTTCGGCCCGAGTTTCGGTTTCGGCCAAAAACGGCCGAACCCTTCGGCCGCGCCGAAACTTACAACATCGTATTACCTTGTGTTACAAATAACGTATTTTTTTCACTTTATAGGGTAGTTAAATTTTCAAACAGAACCTCTGTAACTGTGCTGAAATTTCATTGTGATAAATCTTTGAAAGTAGAAACCTGTAATTATAGGTCGGCGAGATATTAATTTTAGAAAAAAACGGGCTTACTAACATTTTTTATACAAACTTTTTTTTTTATATAAAAGGTTCGGTTTCGGTTTCGGTTTCGGCCGAAACTACAATGAAACCGAACCTTCGGTTTCGGTTTCGGTTTCGGCAAAATAACATGTTTCGGTCGGTCACTAATATTAACCTTATATTTGGAATATGACTCAATTTGTCGCTGTCCTGATTATAAAATCGTTTCGCTATTACCGTAACTTCCAGCCTAAAGTCGCCGTCAATATAACTTGTAAAAGATGTAAACAAAACCATGTACTTTTAAAGATCAAGTGAGGTCTCTGCAATATATACACTAGATCATTATTTTCGTATTAAGTTTATGCTGAAATAATAATTAATTGTACGTTATCTTTAATAAAAATACGCTTGGTGAATATTTGAGGTTATGTGTCAAACAGGGTAGTGATTCTCTCAACAACGTTGGTCCGACGGACGAACGAGTCCAAGCGGCGAGTGTAAGTAGTCCCGTCAGTGCGAACAAAATATATTTTAGCGCGTGCTTTTTCAATTTAGCAGCATGGTTTCTGCCGATGGATCTAACGTATAAGGCTGCTTAATTGAAAATGCACGCGCTAAAACGTGTTTTGTTCGCTCTGACGGGACTACTAAAACTCGCCGCTGCGATTTCGCTCGTTCGTCCGACCTTAAGTTGGGACAGATGAACAGACGGACGCACGACAGGATAGGATGAAGAATAGGGTCCTGCTGGACACCCTACCGCGGGTGGTAGGACCTTGTGCCGGGTCCGTCCGAATCGCTACCACCATCTTATCCATTAACCTATCGCCAAACAGCAGTGTTCGCATTGTTGTGTTCCGGTTTGGGGATAAGACAGCCGGTGAAATGACTAGCTTAGAGGCATTCCATCTTAGTCCTCAGGGTTGGCAATTCGCAGTCTTAGGAGTATTGCAGTTTTGTGAATGCCAATGTCTATGGGTCACAGTTTCCACTTACCATCAGGTGACCTGTGTGCTCGTTTGTCTTCCCTATGACATAAAAAAAAAACCCGTAAAAAATGACGGATGTCTTGTCACGCGATAAACACAGCCATATTAGGGCCCGTATTATGGTCGTCTATATCGCGGTGGATAAAGCATCCGTCACTCTTGCACTTAAGTACTAGGGTGTTATTCTCTGACAAACAACGGACGGTCGGACGAAAAGCGATATCGCAGCGGCGAGTTTAAGTGGTCCCGTCAGAGCGAACAAAACACATTTTAGCGCGTGCATTTTCAATTAAGCAGCCTTATACGTTCGATCCATCGGCAGAAACCATGCTGCTAAATTGAAAATGCACGCGCTAAAATATGTTTTGTTTTGCACTGACGGGACTACTTAAATTCACCGCTTGGAGATAGACTCGTTTGTCCGTCCGACCGTCGTTGTTGAGAGAATCACTACCCGTCAGAAAGTGACTGATGTTATATCCACGTTTATCTTCATCGGTAAACATGACTGTAAAAATATAGTATGGATATTATTTGCAGTTGTTAATGGCAATACTTTACGCATCTAGGACACAGACGCTAGCGCGCTAAGTTTTATAGACTCATTAATTATTAATTATTATTATAACCAAGCGTGGAACCAAGACCCGTTTACCTTATGTTGTATGTTACAAGTGATGGGCAGCTTGTAAGTTTCACTTAAATTTCATGCAATATACGTACTGAGAGTTTCAAAAGTGAATGTTTCACTTAAAGGAGGGTGGGCTAATTGGCCTAATGACCAATAAGGACAAGCGATATGTCCCCGAATAGGTAATTCTAAGTTGTAAAACTATTACTATGACAGGTGGTTCGAAATCTTTGTGTTACAAAAGTTATTGCCATGCAAAGACCGCGGTTTTTCCAAGTAATTATTCTAACGTCGTCTATGTAGGCGTCCCGATGTTCCAGATTTTTAAATATTTCACACAGCGATTTAAGATTTCCCGCCATACAAAAAGTTGTAGAATATGAAAAAATCTTTCAAAGGACATAAATATGGCTTGTCATTATTGGTTTTATGCCAGTGTCCATACAAAACTGACCATCATCCTTTCATGCAATGTTTTAAAAGTCACCAAAGTGACATTATTATTTAATTTCTGAAAGTGTACTATAGTTTTGACATGTAGCGTATGTTACGGAAACGTAACATGTACTTTATGTGCGCTTACTTAATTGACTTTAGCAATCATTGTCATCGAATTATTAATTTTCAATAGCTGTAATTTCCGCAGTTAAAAAAAGTTTTACAATGTTTCACAAATCACTCATCACTATTTGTAGCAAAATGAAGATTTAACGAGTTGACCTATTCTTATTACGATAATAACCGTATAATAATTTCGCTAAAATCTCACTTCGAAAATGAAGAATATTTTATAGGCATGATAAAATTATTATTTAGGTGCTAAAAGCACACCGTAACTCATAATCCCACTCATACCCTACTTATTTGCTTTAGCTATAAATTTAATATCTTTCTTGTGTGGAAATAAAAATAGTAGGTTAGTAATTTGGTATAAAAACTTAAGGCGATTATAGTAGGATTTCGCTAAGCCATTTAAAAGATAATTCTAATTTTATAAATTTGTTAAATTTTTAACGGAACGATTGGATTAAATTCGGGGCACTGAATAAATATATGGCAAATACTACTAAGTGAACTATAGTTCACTTGGTAGTATTTGCCATAGAGCGTCGGTGGCCTACTGGCTTAGGGTTTCGATTCGTGATCGTAAGGTACCGAGTTCGAATCCCTGCGGTCACCACATCATGTACCCGATGCTATTGCGGTGATAGAAAAACATAGTTAGGAAACCTGCAGATTCGAACAGCTGAGTGTGTAAGAGGGTAATTGCAGAAAAGATAAGGGTAGTGATTCTCCCAAAAACAACGGACGGGCGGACGAACGAGCGAAATCGCAGCGGCGAGTTTAGGTAGTCCCGTCAGAGCGAACAAAACACATTTTAGCGCGTGCATTTTCAATTAAGCAGCCTTATACGTTCGATCAATCGGCAGAAACCATGCTGCTAAATTGAAAATGCACGCGCTAAAATATCTTTTGTTCGCACTGACGGGACTACTTAAACTCGCCGCTTGGACATTCACTCGTCCGTCCGTCCGATCGTCTTTGTTAAAAGAATCACTACCAAGATAAAAACGGTAAGTATTTGCCAACTTTTGACATACCGAATGAAATAGCAGAAAGAGATGCTTTCGGCATGGAACCCTAATAACAACTGTCACAGGGATCATCCCACATGGACCGTACTATAGTTAGCTCTATATACTCTACATCTGTATCTCCGCTTCCGTTACCAAAATACAAACTATTTGTGCACTTATTTTAAAAATATACAGTTAGTCCACAGATAAATCGCAACACTTTGTAACAGTTTTAAAAGTTTGTTTATACACTAAACGTTTCAGTGAACTGTATTTATAAATACCGGGTGACTTTCGCAACGATTCTCTATTTATATATAAATACCGATTTTCCGAGAACCGTTAACGAGCGATAATGTGGAATCGGTAACGGTTGGCACTACGGTAATTTCGGTAAATGAAAGAAGTGATAGCTTATTACTTTGTAGTGATACGTTGTATTTATGGATGACCGTTATTTTAATTAGTTGTTTATTAATTTGTGCCTTTATCTTTGACTGCGTTTATAACATTATTCAGATTTGTTTACAATCCGTTGCATAGACAGTTTTCTGGATTAGGCACAAAATATCGGTAACTATTGTGAAATAATACTTATGTGTTGACTAAAATGCGCTTTTGGAATAAGTTCCAAAAAAGGTAAAATATGACCACTGCGATAATTTGTGGATGAAGCGATAAAAATCGTTTCTCACGATGATAAAAGTTACAATAAGCTCAATTGATTATTTACGTGACTAAAACCAATTCAAGGGTCGTATTAGTAAAATTTACGAAAACTACTTGCTTAATTTTGAAGTTATGCTTTTGTAAACTAGTTTTTTAATATTATTCTTAGAAAGACATATTCCAGCAAGAAATTATTCCATCTGACAAATATATATATGATAAATCGACATATTTTATCGATTCGCTTAACATAACATAAAAGGCTACAAAAACTCATTTATTTAGTATCAAACCTTACAGTACCGCAAATCGCACAATAGTTATTTTTTTTTGGATTTTGGAAATATAATACTTCTCTAACCCCTGGTGCCAAAAAGAGAGTGCTACAAAATCTTTACCTTAGTCTGTGTGTGTGGTGTGTGTCTGTGGCATCATTATTCCTAAACGACTGACTTCAGACTGAACTGATTTGGATACGGTTTTTTTAATAGAAAGCTAGATTAACTAAGATTGTTCTTAGCTGTTTTATGAAAATTGGCCGAGCCATTTCATAGTTTTTTATCTTTTTTATAGTTATTTTTAAAATGTTAAGCACTTTAGTGCATTATCATAGTTAACTTCAAACGAAACATCTAATGACACACATGACAATGACAATGACATTCACAATGACAAGGTTCTTAGTACGCTCAACATTATTGGGTGACTGTACCTAGCAAATCTCAGGCAAAGAATAGTTAAATCTAAAGTTATTAACGACTGCTAACTTAGTAGGATTATTAGCTTTTTACACGCATACGTTTTCAATAAGAACAGGTCCGTTCAGTGCCCGTCGAACTTATTTGTACATAAACTGGAGCCATATGGAGCCGTAGGCACTGGACTGGACGCGTGAAACCCGATACCTGCTGACGTAAGCGATCTCGTTACACTCATGCGCATATTATGGTTCTTGGTAACGCATAGAGGACCTTTGTACTATAATTATGTGCTGCTATTATTTATCAAGTTAATTTAATATATAACAAAGTCGCTTCTGGCCGTCTGTCCCTCTGTATGTACGCTTAGATCTCTGAAACTACGCAACCGATTTTAATGCGGTTTTCTTCAATAGATAAAGCGTTCAAGAAGGTTTTTGTGTATGTTGTATTTCTAAATTATATGTAATACAGGTGAGAAAATGACATAAACAGAAGCGAAGCGAGGGCGGGTCCCTGGTAACTATTAAACTTTCAAAAGCTCCGACCGATTCATGAACCATTCCGATTAAACTCGACACGTTTTAAATACAAACCTAGTTTATTTAGGTAATTTTTAGCTAGGTTTCATTAAAATCGTTTTAGCCGTTTTAGGAGTTATCCGCTCAAAAGGTTTCGCTACAAATTCTGCCAAAAACAATCCTCAAAAAAGGTCAAAGAAAATCACAGTTACACAACTAGTTCAGAGACGGCCAACCTTTTTCAACATCTGGCATATTAAAACAATCGTTTGACTGCAAGCTCTAATTTGTAGAGCCAAAAATACGCGTCGCTATAAATCTCTCGTCAACCGCACATCAAACGAGGAGACATCAAAATGTTGTTGACCTCTTCCCACTGGAGTTGCATTACCTATTAGTAAATAATAGTCGTTGCGCGTGACTTCGGCATCGTAGAGCCAATTATTTGTTTTTGGAAATGTAATTTCTATCACATTTTGCGGTACAAGTAGTATTCTATATTCAAATTTAGGACATCCAGTGCACTGTTTTTTTATAAATTTGTTTAGTTTTACATCCTTTTAGCCTTCATCTGCATTTTACACCTTTCTCCTCTATTGTTTCTCCCTCGTAAACTATACAATTTTCTTGAACGAAAAGTATCTTAAATGTTTTTTTTTAATCGTGTAAGTATCTATGCCGAATTTTCTTCAACTCCGTTAAGCTGCATGCCGCTCGGCGAAGTGCAATAGAAGGACAAACATATTATCTAAGCATTGCCAGAAACTATCAATTTTTATAATATTATTAAGATAAATAGGGTAAAGGCAAACCGAAGCTGACTTAGTTATTACTTATTTTATTGATACGTTATATTAGCTATTGCTACTGATTATACGCTAGATTTTTTGATAAATTAATTTCTTTGATTTCTTTATTTACCTTCTTGTATGGCTGATAAAAATAAGTCTTCAGATCAACAGAGAAGCTGTATTTGATTATTACGAGCTATTTTAATTCGGTTTCTGTCCATCTCCTTAATCCAAGCATTGTTTAGCACCGGATTACTAAACGAGTGTTTATATTGAGTTCAAATATAAAACCAAGATGCTTTCTGGAATTTTTATTTGTCTACTTTGTTGGCTTTTTATAAAATGTATGTCTGATACTGTTCATTGTATTTTTAGTTAGCGAACAAAAAGGGTAAATACAGATATACTTTCTTAACAAAGTTGAAATAACATAAAAGCATACACACAGCACGCTTGACTTTGAATTTGAACGATGCACGATTTCTTATTATGTGAGAAACCTGTATCCCTGTATCTTAATGTTTACATTAAAGTATCAGACCCGATACTTTAATGAAAACATTAAGATGCAACCATATCGATAACCGATACTTTAATGATATGCAATACTTTAATGTTAACATTAAAATACAACCACAGATACAGGTTTCTTAATATACACTTTTCTTGTCATTTCTTAACATACTATACCCAATATAAAATTTCGTTAGTTCGAAAAACAACGTCGGTCAACTAAAGTCAAAAGTTACTTTGACAAATGTCTTAAATTTAGGACGTTGGGCCTTACGAGGATAGGGAAGTAATGATATGGATGTAGATTTAAAAAAACCCTGTTTTTGGCGCCAGGGGTTAATAATAGGTCACTTTTTCAGATCTGTGGTGTGATTCTAACGCGGTCGGACGAACGAACGAGTGAAGCGAGGCAGCCTTATACGTTCGATCTCATCGACAGAAGCCATGCTGCCAAATTGAAAATGCACGCGCTAAAAATAATTTTGTTCGCTTTGACGGGACTACTTAAACTCGCCGCTACGACATTCACTTGTTCGTTCGACCGACCGTATGTTCAAGAGAATCACACCCCTGGGTAGTGATTCTGTAAACAACGCCGGTCGTGCGGACTGTCGAGTGATATCCAAGCGGCGAGATTAAGTAGTCCCGTCAGTGCGATCAAAACACATTGTAGCGCGTGCATTTTCAATTTAGCAGCACGATAGGTCGAACGTATAAGGCTGCTTAAATCTCGCCGCTTGGTATCACTCGACAGTCCGCACGACCGGCGTTGTTTACAGAATCACTACCCTGTGGGGCTAGACAAGTTGCCATCGTCCACGAACGCTAGCGTTAGGCGATCACTTTGGTGATCACCTGTCACTTGGCGCTGTCAAAATGAAATAGGCTAGACAATCAGTTTTCAGCGTGTCAGTTGTAACGAGCGATATATCACGTGACTTACGTGATTCCCATACATTTTTCAATGACAACACATGTCGCTAGTGATCACCCAACGCTAGCGTTCGTGAACGATGGCAACTTGTCTAGCCCCACTGGTTCGAATATTAACGTTAGCTCGTATCCTAAACCGATTGCTCAATATGGGAGTCTAACGAGCCTGCGGTCCGTGGCGTATCCGCCGCAAGGCCGCGGGTCCGGTTACGACGGTATTGTTAGATGAATAACAACATTTAGACGTTTTATGTGGAACAATAAGATACATAGACTAAAAAACCCACTTTTGCGATAATTTTTGGTAAAGTTACATACATACATAAACTCACGCCTTTATTCCCAGAGTGGGGTAGGCAGAGCTACAGAATTTCCAATAACTATAAAAACTTTTTGATAATTCTGTAACCACATTTTGCACACTAAGGCGAAGATGTTTACCAGTGTATTAGTGACAGGTTGCAAGCCCATCGCCTAACAGTACTACACGCCTTTATTACCTTAGTCGGCTTTTACGACATCCACGGGAAGATACGGAGTGGCACTATTCTAATCCGGCTACCACACGGGGTAAAGTTATTGTTAAATAAATGAATAAATTCAATGCACGACCTTCTACATTCACGGGGGTTACCTTATGGCTATGCGAGAGTAAAGGACAGAGATATATCAGTTATATACCTCTGCCCTTTTCTCTCTGCGTATGTAATGGTAACCCCCCAGATTTACGAAATCCTTGATAATTCCGGGAAAACGGTCACTGCGGTAGTTTACTTAGAATTAATTGTTTAAAACCTGAATATAACGAAAAAAACTTCACAGTACGTCATGAAGTATCAAGGGAACTAATATGGCTGCGTTTATCGCGTGAAAACTTTTGGATAAGGCATCCATCACCTTCTGACAGGTTAATAAGTACACGTGATAAAAAGTGACGGATGCTTTATCCATAGTTGACACGTGATACTAGGCCCGCTGATCTTCTTTGTTTTTACGATAAAAATGTATAAGTATTTCTTACTCAACTTAGACAGTTTTTTTTCTATTTGACTAATTGTATGTTAATATTATTTTGTTGACTTTTATATTGGAATTTTTTGGTAAGTCAGATCATATCCGTACTCTGTACAAATAAAGCCCCAAAAAAGGCTAAAACGCCTCATCGCCGGGTAAATAATCACCTCATTTTACATTATTTACACTGTAAATTTGCATCACGGAAGATCCTTAAGCGTCGTAAAAGTCGGTAAAATTGTCGTTTTCCTTAATTTTAAGTAGGTACATCCTTGTTTATCGCATTCAAGATTACTTTAAAAATATGTCTGTCATATTTTAATCACTCTTTATGTGACTGAAAGTTAAACATTGCATTTGTAAACAAAGATTCATGACGTTCGAACCATATGAAGTTAAGAATACATTTTTCTTCGAAATACTAAATTAAATACTTTGTATATTCCGCGGGCCTATTATGGTCGTGTTTATCGATGTGGATAAACGTCGATAAACTCTTTCACTCTCTGACCAGTATGTAAGTGTGAGAGTGACGGATGCTTTATCTACCGCGATGGTTGCGAGCGTTTATTGCGTGACAAAATATGGATAAAACATCCGTCACTTTTGTACACTCGCAGTCAAATAATTCGGGTCAGAGTGCGTTTTTCATACAAACGAGGGTATTTCGAAGCCTTGGTCCCTAGCTAGGGGTTGTTTTGAGTGAGGTTTAATGGTGGATACTCCAAGGTTCAATAGAGGAGGTCAAAAGTTCTTAAGATACCTAACTGATAGCACAATCAGTTGACACCACAGCGAGAGAGTTTGGGTCAGCATTTGGATTTCCTTACATTTTATTGTCATTTTAGATGTTTTTCTGAAGATGCACAATTCCGGCGTTAGCCGCAGATTCAATCAGTTGGGTGTCCTAGGCACTCTGGAAGTCCTGTATCGATGCTCGGGGTATCCATCATCAGATTTCACTACAAGCGTCCCCTGGCGAGGAACCAAGGCTTCGAAATAGCCTCGTTTGTATGAAAAACGCACTCTGACCCGAATTATTTGACCGCGAGTGTAGATAAAAGTTAGTACTTTAAACATACCTAATCGTATATTGGTAATCGTATATTGTCTGATAAATTCGTTGCAATCTTTCTCCACTACCTTATCGATATCTCCATTCTACTCGGTAAAACCATATTGATTTTGACATGTTACAGTATTGTTTTCAATTCGACCGCCATTACTGTCAAGTAAATGAGGGGGAAATTGCACAGAAAATTAAACACTGGGGTCAAGACACTAAGGGCTGATTTTTCAATCTCCAGATAACACTATCTGTCAGGTAAATTGTAGCTCTTTCCTTATCTTTCTTATGACAAAGAAAAGGACATAGCTACAATTTACCTGACAGATGGTGTTATCTGGAGATTGAAAAATCAGCCCTAAGTCGAGTTAAAATTACAGTTTTCGTATGAACCTGACGTTTACTAACTCGAGTTAGTGCCTTGCCTTAACTCAGTGTTTAATTTTTCTGTGCAAGTGGCTGTAAGAGTTCTATCAAGTATTCCGGGATTAAAATTACTGGAGTTTCTTGCGGCGCTTCTTCTCCGCAATGATGGTCTTGTCCGAAGCGCTAGTAAATTCACTGCATATTACCGACGTGTATAACAGGCCCAAAATGTGGCCAATTCACTGAATATTTTTTTATAATTTAGAATTTTGTCTTTTTGTAATTTGAATTTTGAATTTTGTGTGAATCCACACTTTTACATAATTTTAGAAGGATTGCGTTGTTCACTGCATGTAGGGTTAGTATTTTAGAGTATGGTCTCATTTAGAGACAGATTTGTTACATATGTCAATAATCTTCTAAATATATAACAGGAGAAGCTGACTGACTGACTGACATATCAACGCACAGCCTAAACGGCTAAACGTAGGCACTTGAAATTTGGAAGGGACGTAGCTTAGGTACCGTAGAGGTGCACTAAGAAAGGAATTCCCGAAATTCCCACGGGAACGGGAATTAGCGGGAAAATTATTAACTCATAAAAAATGTTTTGCCCAACGAAGTGGACACGGGAACAGCTAGTAGTATTTAAAAGAAACTCGCGCCAACTGCATGCGGCATCTATCCAAAGAATGTTGAAGCGTACAGCCGCCCGCCCTATGTATGACGTGTCCGCCCACCGAAAGTGTACGCTTCTATGCTTGAACGTAGTTGGAGAACTTTACGATAGATGGCGTTATACATGTTACAATGAGAATGCATATACCGAGATTATTAAAGCCCCGCTATATTGTAGAAAATACCTACCTAGGTCTTTGAACTTTATTCATGTATTAAAAATTACTGGTATTCTATAAATTAATAAAGATAACGATTTTATTTGCTAAACATGAGTAACAATTTTATAAAGATGTCAGAATACAATACAATATAATACAATGATTCACCAACAATGTGATAAAATAAGGGTTCTAAAGAGGTCCAACAATTATTGAAACAGAAGTAACCAGGCCCCTATACCACAAATCTTTTGTATGGAGATCCGTACAAATTTGTCAAATTGTACGCTTGTAAAGTTTTGTGGGATAAGGGCCAGGTAGCGATGGGACATAAAACAAATGTGTAATAATTTTTGGTTAACTCCGCACTTGCGTTACTGCATTGCAGTGGTGTTTTTTTATTTTTTGTTCAACATTAAGCCAAAGTTAATAGGGTTTAGCGAAAAGTTTACTTTAAATCCAAAGTATAGTACCTACCTACTCGTATTTATATTGCTCACAAAACTTGATTGACTGTACTAGGCTATGTATGTAGGCTGTTCTGTCACCATGACAAGGGCCTTATTCTACTTTTTTTTACCCTTATTGCCAATTCAATGTTTTTAATTCGGCCTCTTACCATCAAATTAATCAAATATATCATAACGTTGACAATGGCGGTAAAATACTAAGTATGTACATTTAAAGCCCCTGCCCCCTTCATTTAACAATAAGCGATGTCATATTATAACATCCGAGTGTCATAACGACATCGTAAAAATATGTAATTCAAAGCAGAATAGAGAGCCTGATTCAATGTGAAATTTTAATAGATTTAAACATATCACATAACTACATGTTTTGATAGCTTTTCATAGTCGTTCTCATCCTTCTCATCCACTTTCGCAGAATACTATTCAAACTCAAACTTCCAACAATTATTTGTCAAAATCACACTGCAGTAGAGTTTTACAGCTGTCAAACTCTAATAGCAATGGTAGAGCAAGATTTAAATAAGCTACAGAAGTACAATTTAAAGAAAGAAAGAAAAGAAATAAAACATGTTTAGTTACTTCTAACACAAGTACAGAAAAACAAATTACATGAACACAAAAATTACTAAACTAGTGCTAGGTAGTTCCCGCTCAGCATGTAACTGATTTTAAAGCCAGAAAAATCTTGTTCCAGCTTAAAAGGTTAATATTATGAGTAAGACAGCATGTAACTTTTACAATTTTGAATTTTTTCGGCCATAGTTAAAATCTTTGACCACAGCAAATACATTTTCTGTTTGTTGACAGATGCGGCGTTGAAGCGCCATGCGCGGCGTGACGTGACCGCCGATGGCGCCTGCGTCGATCCAAGATGGCGCGCGAGCCCGGCGCGAGTTCCACTGGCTCCCTGTAAGAATGAAACACTCGCGGCTGGAGAAGAGCAAGAGCTCTACCATAACCTAGGGGGCCTAATATTGCGGTGTTGATCGCGTGAAAAGATGTGGACAAAACATCCATCACTTTTTAAAACGTACGAGAGTGACGGATGCTTCATTCACATACTGGGCCCGCTAGACGTGGTAGGATCTTGTACTTGGTCTGCCCGGATAGCTAACACCATGCCCTGTCACTTGCTGGTAGCATTGTATTATTGTGCTTCAGAGTGGAGATAAGGCAACGGGTGAAATTACTAGTACGAGGAGGGCATTCTAAGTCGTCAATTGATTTGCTGTCTATGAAAATGTATTAGTAACTCATGGACAGGTAGCTCATGTGGCCATTCTCCTTCCTTCCTTCTCTAAATAGTCTATTTTCTAATGGCAAGCGTTGTATAGAGAATTTTACACTTTTGAGAAGAGCTTTGCCTTTGGGCATGTGTGGTATACAAGCCAATCTGAGTCTAATTCACCCGGTAGCCAATCATAACTCTGCGACAGAGGAGTGGTTTAGAAGCATCTAACTTCCTGTACTTGGGAATAATAATGACTTCATCACTTTTAAGTTGGCCTTTCAAATTTCCCCCTTTATCCCTCACCCTGTCATAAAGTCATAATTGTCTACCGGGCAATTTGGTCCAGCTTGGCTTGTATAGCACCTATGAATAATGAGCAATGCTCTATTTAGAATAACAATTATCTCAATACAATATTCTTTTATATCTATGTAAATAGCTGATATCTTATCACAGCCCTCGATAATAATTGTTTCTAACCATTGCACATCGAATGTACATCACTTATGTGATACTATATTTTCGGGAACGGCCCTTTCCACCCTGTATGCTTTCGGATATACTAAGACGCAGTTGGATCTCATGTGCGATTACACCTCATATAATCTTAGCTGTTCAATCGTGTAGGATTCCCCACTTTTAAAACTATTAGAGTATTAGATAGAGCACCGGGTATCCACAGCACTAAGTTAGTGTACTAGGTAGTAAGTTTTAAAAACACTGCATGACCACCGCTTAAAGCCACTACGCTCACTCATTTCACTGTTACCTGTTACGATTTCATTCATCCCCATTGGATTTATCGCGCGTTTATGAACAAGACAGTTTTAAGTTTTTTTATTTATATATTTATTAAGGATTACCAACAGATAATACATCGTACAAATTCTTATATTTATATCATATACATTCCAGGTTGATGCTTATCTACCTATACTTATAGGTAACCAAACTTACACATGTGGCTAGGAGTTTACGATCCTTTGTCAACTTAATACTCGGGTTACTCCGGATTTTATTATTCTGTAGGAATCTATGTTTTTTTTTGCTCTTATTGGTCTCCTACTTCTGGGCAAAGGCCATCCCTCGTTTCGTCCATTCCTCCCTATTAAGTGCATACTCTCGCCACTCGCTTTGAAAGGTATTTAAGTCATCCCACCATGTCCTATCGTTATATTGTAACCAATTGTATTGTTAATAATTTCTAATAACAAATTAAAAAAAAACTTTGGTGTGCCTCTGTTCCGGTGGCCATATTTAGCTGGGTCCATTCGGTGAAAACTTTGGCCCACTGTTTTGTATGCATTCGGCAGAGGCCAGACCCACTTTAGCTTAGCGGTCTTGGCACCCACTTCCCCAATACCGGTTTTGTGTTTCTGATTCTGTCAGATCCACGAACACCTCGGTATGCTGCGTTCTATTGCCCGCTGGCATATCTCAAGTCAAGACTTTTGGGCTTCAGTCAATGATCAAGTGTGGGCCTTCATGTATTAGTCATAATTATATTCTCTTTATTCATTGTTTATTATTCAATTATTAACTGAAAAGCTGTCATATAACTAATTCCTATATTTTTGATACTTTTGTAAGCCATCTGCGTCGTGTTTTCCCGCAACACTCTTACTTCTGACTATTTACTATCACGCATATAGTTTTGTTCTGGCATGCAAATGCTCTGCAGAGTCTCAGTGAAATTGTAAACATTGTTACGAGGTCGCGCTGTCGCTAAATCGCCAGCGTTCCACTATTTTTAGCCGGCGTCTTCCGTCTGTCTGACAGCCACCTGCTGTCCTTAGAAACGCTGGCTTGCTCTTGAACGTAAATATCTAGCCATAGGTTAAAACTCCCTAGCTAAAGACAGAATCTCAAAGACGCCACGCGCAAATCGGAGACAACTTTGACTAAATTTAATCTGGATTCGAATCATCTGTTCCGATATAACTCTTGAACCGTGGCGGAGTGGGTCGCGGGGAATCCTCCCGGAATTCAGAGGCGAGTAGCGGGGGACGCTCGCCCGCTCTAAATCCGTAGCACTCGCCGCCAAACTCTTCGGCGAGCCGCGCGCGCCCC